>CM017574.2:11847424-11902424 GCA_007844105.2 Rhamnella rubrinervis | reverse complement strand
ACATGAGGAGTTGGTTGCAGATCATAAGGATATGAATGAGCAACCAAAATTGATATCTTTATGGCCTATGGAGACACAAATGGTGAAACTTTACACAACAAAATTTTTCTATCTTTTCAAAAAGAAATGTTTCAAAGTATTGCTTATATTTTAACTTGCACATTTGAGGATGATGAGACTGCGCTTTATACTGTGCAAAGGGTTGATGGAACTTGTTCATCAAGACATAGACACTTGACTTTTATAAAGCAATCTAATATTGTTTCATGTAGCCGTAGACAATTTGATTTCAAAGGAATTCCATGCAGGCATATATTGACTTATTTTCGTTTTAAACAAATTATCCATTTACCAAGTAACTATATTTTGAGTGGACAAAAAGTGTCAAAGTTGGTGGAGTTGTTGACTATAGTCATAAAAAAAGTAACAATCAGCAAGAAAATTTTATGATGAGGTATGCATGACTATCTCAATTAGCTTCCATGGTAGTTGATGATACTTGTCTTACTGTTGAATGTTCTAATATCTTCTTGAATATATTAGAATTGGTACATTAAAAAATTAAGAAGATGAATAGTGTTCATGATGTGGTGCTTGAATCAATTGGAAAAGTAAGCAGTAAGGAACCCAATAGTATTAGCAATCGTACTCATGTGAGATCCAAAGGTTGTGGAAAGAGATTGAAATCTTCAAAAGAAATGGTAATTTTAAATTCTAGACTTTGTCGAGGATGTGGACAAAAGGGACAGTCATATGACAAAAGAAACTGCCCTAAATTGCATGAAAGGTATGTTTTGTAATATTTAAGGAAATAAAGTTTATATTTTTTTACTATCTTTTGCATAATTATATTTTTTAATGAATAAAATGATTCATTTGTTTTTAGTTTTTTTTTGTAAATAAAAAATAAATGGCTAAAGCAATGATTCAAAATCACCAAATGATGAGGATTTATCATTTCAAGCTAGTATATATTATTTTTTCTTCTTTTTTTTTTTATGTGAATGAATGATATGTATTATTTTTAAATATTAAAGTTTGACATAATAAAATTTATTCTGTAGGATCAAATATAAAATTTTTTTATTAAGATTTCATAGGCAAACCAGCTTATACAATAGCAAACCAAGTGAATTTCATATGGCAATCGAGGAGGCTTTGTTAATGGCATTATGGACTCGAGTTTTGGTAGTGGTCAAACAATTCAAGAGATTGTTGGCCTTAACTTTCTGTATTAGGTATGTTGTAATGGTTGTAATGTTTGGGTGCATGCTGAGTGCGACAAAATTTCTGGCAAACTTCTCATTTGTTTTCATCATTCCCAAGTTTGTGAAACTAATTAGCTCGTGGTTAGGATCTGGAGTACATTGATTACTATTGCCCTAATTGCAAAGCAAAGTCCAATTGTGAATCATTGGATTTAGATAAATGTCAGCCTAAAGTAAAGTATGTTGGACTACTTGTTCATTATTCATTCAATTTTGATCCCATATTATATTTGGCTTTACAAATATTTTTGGTGATTTCATTAAGTTTAAAACCTAATGATGTGCAATTTTTTATTGGCTTCACTAAATTTGGGCCATTAAAGAAATTATTATTGTTTGCATACTAATCCTCCATCAATCAAATTGGTAAAAGAGATTTTGATCAAGTGCAAGTTAATGCCATTTTTTTCCAACTTAATCAATACTTCCCTCTTCAAAATTTACACATGATGCATTAGTGTTTTGCCAACTAAATGTCAACAAAATTTTATGAAGAACTATCTATAATGTTGTATAATGAAAGTAACCAATCCATGTAAGAACAAATTGGATTACAAAATCAGATGTTAAGGAACTTATATTTTAAGATTTCATTTGCAAGCATTGGCCTTTCTTGTATTAGCTGTAGTGAGTACATTTACTTGCTAACTAAAGTTCCACAAACATGATTACATTAGATGTTTTATAAATAGACTACTTCCCAATAAACCAAGACAAATACAAAGTTGCAATAATACTTACAACAACTACATTTAAAACTTTAAAACTAAAATATTTGGGGTCGTGTCTTATTTAAGCTTCTACCATGCGATGTTGCGATTAACTTTTTCGTAACACTTCTAGTAGAGTCTTGAAATTGGAATTCAATTCCGAAACATTACAATTTAGATCAGTTACTTCATTAACCAACATTTCATTTTTTGTAGAACATAAGTCATCATCCCATAGGAATTTTCCACAATTCATACCATCCTACACAATATCAATACTATTAATATATGAATTATTTAATATAAAATGCAACTATAAATATAAAGATCTAAGTACCTTATAATTATTGCACTTCCAGAATTTTCTATTTGAATTTTTCTCAGAATGAGATATCATTAGTCTCATATAAGATCTACATTCATATTTTTGTTTCCTATAATTATTATTTGTACTTGATGATGACATTGCCAAAATGAAAATATCCTAAAAAAAATTAAAATAAAATTAATCAGCACATTAACTTCTTTAAATACACATTAAAATTGAAAGTGTTAGTAATTCTTAATGTGGGAATGACATGTAAACCAATTCAACCAAACTTAATAACTTGAAAACCAAACCAATGAAACTTGGTACCGGAATTTTAAATACACATTAACAATTGAAATAGGATGTTTGCAAGTAGACAAGTACGGGAATGACTTGTAAACCAAACTCAATAACTCGATGCTTAAACTATTAATTAGGAAGAATGATAATTCTCACTTTGAAATAATTTTTTTATTCATTAAAAAAATTAAAAACAAAATTTCTCAAGTGGTTCTTCTGCTGGGCAAGAGAGGAGAGGTCTCGCTAGTAGTAGCGAGTTCTTGCTACTATTGGCGAGCACAAACAAACACTACAAAATGAAACTCTAGCCTATAAGAGCGAGATCTCGCTCCTTTGGGCGAGACATTTTTCCTAGAGAAAAATAAATATATCGCTCGTAGTAGCGAGTTCTCTCTACTATTGGCGAATACAAACAAACACTACAAGATGAAACTCTCGCCTATAGAAGCGAGATCTCGCTCCTTTGGGTGAGATATTTTTTTGAGAGCTAAATGAGTATCTTGCTCTTAGTAGTGAGTTCTCACTATTATTGCCGAGCACAAACAAACATTAGCAAAATGAGCATCTCGCTGGTAGTAGTGAGTTATCGCTACTATTGGCGAGCACAAACATATAAAGTGCACTGCATGCAATTGATTCCTTCCAAATTGTTACATTGACATCGTAAACAAATCTTCTAGTCAACTACCTAGCTAGCTCATATGAAGTTTGATTAAATTAAACAATATTGTGCTTAAACACCACAAGCATTTCAAAAGCATTTTGGTTTTCTCTTTTATTTTATTTTTCTTAAATAGATTAGTGCAGAAAATCAAATTGATAGAAATCATGGAGTAAAACACATAAAGTGCTATGAAAGAACACAAACACATGGCAACCTCACAGTTGATTCGTCAGAATCAAGCATCAACTAAAACTAAAAATAAAAAATAAAAATTGACCCTTTTTAAAAGCATTTTGCTTTACTGGGTTGCGTACCTGGAATCAGAGGAAGATCTCCGTTGAAGCTTCTATGCAACTAGGTCAGTTAACGTCGATGCTTGGAATCAAAGAATTTCCGTCGAAGCTTCCTATGCAACTAGGTCTGGTGACGTCGATGTTTGAAATCATAAGATTTCCATCAAGGCTTCTTGTGCTACTGGGTCTAGCAACGTCGATGCTTGGAATCAGAGGATTGCTGAGTCTGGCGACGTCAAGGGGCTTTAGGGATTTTGCATACGTTTGGAGGAAATATTCTGTCTGATTGTCTAAAGACAGCAGACTTTATTTTTTATTTCATAACTTATGCTTTAACATCGGTAAAAAACTAACAGTGTCGTATTCTATAGCGTAAGCGACATCGCTCTTTATAGCATCGCTGTATACATATATTTACGTATATATAATTAACCAAAATCTCTAATTATCTTTCAATCAAAACCCTAACAATTAACCAAACTCTCAATTCAATTAACCAATTAATAAACTCTCAATCTTGAATTGAAACCTTAACAAAGTTATGTTTGTCCGGCAAATTAATAAATATACATAAAGTTTAAAAAGAAAATATAAAAAGGCAAAATATAAATTAAAAATTTATTTTATTCATTCTAAACTTATACTACTAATAGATAGGAGAGTGTCAAATTAAGTCTTTATAAAATAAAAATATTTAAAGTAATTTGTAAATCTATTTTCAATAATATTAAGAAATATTAACTTATATTGATTTCCTTTTAAAAGAAAAAAATATATTTTAAAAAATTAAAAAGCTACTGTGATTATAATTCTCAAAGCTAGCTAGAGTAAATTTTTTTAAATTAATTATATTTATCACCTCTATACTTTGGATGTTGTGTCAATATGATCTCATATTTTTTAATTTGAATAATTTCAACCCTTACACTTTATAATAAAATTAAATAAGTCATTTTATTAAACTTTTCTATCAAAGTTAACTGACTATGTCATATTAAGATCCAAATAAACATCCGGAGGAAATTTTTTTTAAGAAAAAACCATCTTACTATTCATCTCCCCAGTTAAAAAATAATAATAAAAAAATTATACGTTGATGGCTATTTGAACTCTGATGTAATATAATTTATCAATTTTAATAGAAAAACTTATTTAATTTAATTAAAAAAATATAAAGGTTGTAATTGTTCAAATTAAAAATATAAGTAATAAAACACCCAAAGTATAGACAAAATATAGAGATGATAAATGTAATTAATGACTATGAGCTAACGATAACTAATTTACAAAAATAGTAAAAGAAAATTTTTGAACTGCCCGGCCATCCCACAACGTGGATTCGTCAGACATGCAAGTATAACAGGTGTTGCATGGGCATCCAAACGTGGCAACAGCAGACGGCGACACGTACCATCCTCTTGCAGACGCTCTCTCCCATTAAACCGTAAGGAAAGCGAAGCGTTATGCGTCTGCAGAGAGATGAGAAGATAAGACAATGACGACGACGAAGCATCCATCGGCCATTGCCAACGACGTCGTTCAGAGATGCGCGAGGAAGCTCAACACTTCGGTGGAAGAACTGGCGGACGGATTCGAGGTTGTTTGGAAACCAGAATTAGGAGATAGTAATTACTGGAGGAGATTCGTGGAGTATTGCTGTGCAAAGGCACTGAGCCAAGAGCTGTGTCCAAACATGGAGGAAAAGATTGCTGATGGCTCCTTTAGCCGCTTCACATTTGATATGATGCTTGCTTGGGAGATGCCTACCTCTGTCGACCAAGAATCTTACAAGGTATGTATATATATATATATATATATATATAATATATTTATGTAATTTAAGTTTTTTGATTATTTAGATTAATGTTATTTGTGATAAAGGTTTAGCCCCAGAAAACTATGCAAAAATCTTATACTATGTTGATGGTTTTTGCATTAATAGAGTTTGTAGTAGATGCATGTTATCGCACTGGGCTACTCCATAACATATATATATATATATATGTGTGTGTGTGTGTGTGTGTGGGTCATTAATGGGTATGTATATATGTGTGTAGGGGTGTTTCTGTATGTATGATGTGTCTGTGTATGTGTTTCTGTGGGAGTAGATATACATATAGTGGGATCTACTCATACAACACAGACATATTCAACTAGGATTGTGTTGGACATAGCATATTTTTGGTATATGTAAGTAATGACCAAATTAATTTCAATATGGTGTTTTTTCCTTTTTAAACTATAATTGTTATTTGAACTGGAGATTTTTAGTTTCAATCTGACGTTAATATTATATATGTTTGAGGGTTTGTAGGAGTGTGAGGGAAAGGAGAAAGAGGATAAGAAGAAGATGCCTCTAGAAGCAGCCACAGAGCAAGATGAGATTTCTCTTTTCTATTCAGATATCATGCCCCTACTTGTAAGCTTTAAATTTAATATTACTGACCAATGCTCAATTATATGCTACTATTAATTAGTTGAAATAATTGATTAATATTTCTGATTAGATGAGTATAATTTGGGTGTATAATTATGTACCTAGTCTATGATAGAGTACCTAAATCTGACTACCCTTCCTCTCAATATACTTACTGTTGCACTCACAGTTCATGTTGGCAGGTAGATAATGAGCCACATGTTGGAGAAGATGCGTTTGTTTGGCTGGGTTCGTTGCTTCCAATAGTTACGGATCTCATTAACGGGAGATTTACCTTTGAAACCTTAACAGCACCCACCGGAAATCGACTCTTTTTTCCTGCATATGACAGATTTTTGAAGGAAATTGACAAGTAATGCACTTTTTGTTCTCAAGTGTATGAATGGGAAATTATATATGCACAAGTATTTATGTTGATGAAATTAAAAAACCCCTTTTGGACATTCAAAAGGTAAAGTGGTTTTTTTTTTTTTTTTTTTATGGAGGGCTTTGGTCTATCCAAAATACTACACACCTGGTCAAATTTAGATGGCGGTGGAATATACACATAGCATTACCAAATGAGCATTTGACATAGCTAAACTTTATGAACATGTAAATTTTGGACATATATAGAGAAGCATTGGCATAGAATTAGTTATCAAAGTGAATAAGTCATATCTAAGTATGCCTTCAAAACCTTCTTATTTTTCTTTGGAACTGTAAGTATGCCTTCTTATTTTTCTTTACAGATGTAGAAAACATTTGCAAAACCACGCAAAGCCAACTGGTGTGGAGCTAGCTGATGATGAATTCATTTTGCATGTGGAAGGAACTGCTACTTCACACAGAGTAGTACGCCACATTGGAGCAGCGAGTTGGCCCGGTTTGTTTATCTTTTGATTAATCTACATGATTGAGTCTAAAACTGAAAAAGAAGATTGTTATAACCCATATTTGAGCCAATAATGAATGGATTTTAGTCACAATGGTTGTGGTTTGCAGGTAGGCTTACATTAACCAACAACGCTCTCTACTTTGAGGCTTCGGGAGTCATAAGATATGAAGATGCACTTAAGATTGACCTCTCCAAGAACATTGAACAGAATGTCAAACCAACCGCCACAGGTCCGTGGGGTGCCCCTCTTTTTGACAAGGCCATGGTCTATGAGTCACCTAAATTGTAAGGAATACTTTCTTCTCACATAAACAGTTTTAATTATTAGTATTCAACCATTTCAAGATTTACATATGCTTAAGTTTCTTTGAACATTGATGCTAAACAGGCTGCTTTAATAGCAAAGTTGATCTTTATGTGCACCTAGACTTGACTGTGCTTTATCTTTTAATAGTGGGGACTCCTAAACTACTCTCCAGCTTGGGTATTTTGGCAAAAAAATGGCCAAATAAGCCTTAGCTATAAAGTGCATATTTTTGGCACAACTATTATCCCTTTGCGTTGGAAATCCTCAAATCATAACTAGGAAAGCTTGAAATATTATTGATATTGTTGCTGTTGTGAATAACTTTCACCAATCTATCTTGTAGATCAGAGGAAATTGTTCTGGAATTCCCTGAGGTAACGAGCTCCACAAGGCGTGACCATTGGCTTGCACTCACAAGAGAAATCATGCTCATGCACCGGTTTTTATTAAAGTTCAAGGTGGGATCTTCAATACTAGCATGGGACGTGCATGCTAGAACTATACTATGTATAATGAGGCTCCATGCAGCCAGAGAAATGCTAAGAATTTCTCCCCCTGCTCCAACTAAGTTCTTAATTTTCACCTTGTTCGAGGAATTACCAAAGGGAGACTATGTGCTACAAGAGCTCGCTGAGAATCTAAAGAAGATGAATATTAGACACCCATACAGTGCTAGTTCGGTCCTAAGGTGTATGAACACCGCAGAAATACCCTCTCGAGTGAAGATGTAAAAGAAGTTGGCAAGGAGAGTCTAAAAGGCCAGGCAGTTGATGACCGCTCATCATTGGAGACTGCTATCAATCAAACTAGAGAGGAAGAAAAGGAGGTTGCTGTTGCCAAAGCCAGCGCTGAGGGTTTGAAAGAGGGTGGAATAAGTGATAGTGTGGCTGTCCTTGTGGTAAACATCTAAACCCTGCATCGATCTCTAGGATTTTCTTCACCCAATTAACAACAAAGAGAATTAGTAATTCGTACAGGGTGTGAATCGTACAAAAGAAATGATGAATTGGTCATTTATTATGCTGTGAGAATATACATAACTTCACAGGTGTTGTACTTGATTCTTTTGTACTGCAGGAGCTACTAAAGCCACTTAAAATGATCTGCTGCCCTTGTTTTGGGAAGTCCTCATGTGGGAGAGACCGGCGAGTACACTTGCTGTAATTATTGCAGCTGAGATAATTACCTACAAGTGAGTTATTTTTCAATCTTCAGCCTCAACTTTCCGAAAAGAAGTAGGGTGTGGCCCCAAAATGTACCAAGTTATATGATATAGAATGTTTTGGCAACGTAGGGAGTGGGTTGGGAAGGCTATTGCAGCTTTCATTGTTTGGGTGATAACAATGATGATCGCGGCAAGAAAAGAGAGGATCAATGAAAAATGCAACGAGATAGTAGTTTGCACTGCCTCTGACAGTACTACAGTGGAAAGCATAGTGTCAGCTCAACATGGACTCCAAAATTTACATGAGATTGTCCAGATGACGAACATAACTCTACTGAAATTGTGGTCAATATTTATCTCAAAGGCCCCTAAGGTAATTCAATCACGATGCTAGTGTTCTTTAATTTGCTACTAGAGATTGTTAATTTGTTACATCAAATCCTAATTTAGAGACTAGATAGTACGTACCTCATGCAAGCAGCATAACCAAATCAGAAAATAGACAAATGCACTCTTTTTTTTTAGATATAGTTGCTATGTCAGTGTTCAAGTGGGATTAAAATAGGCAACCTGCCTAAGAGAACGTTTTGATCTTCTTTATTCCATATTATGCCAGTGAATGTGCTTAATTGATGAAGTAGAACTAAATTTGTTTTTTTGTCTCTTTGGTACTGAAAAGTCTGATACAATTAATAAGGTTTATGTGAGACATTTTGCTGCAGCATGCAGAAATGGTGATGATGGGGATGAGTGGAGTGGCTGTATTAGTAGCAGTGGTACCGACAAAGTACATAATAATGGGACTCATATTGTATTGCTTCTCAGCAACATCAAAGGCGGGTAGTCACTTGGGGAGCAGCCAAGGGAATAGGAGACTCAAAGAATGGTGGGATTCAATACCTGTAGTTCCTGTCCGAGTTGTAGATAAGCTACCTGAGAACCCTACATAATCTATATTATGTATATATACCAAGTCACTCAAAGCAAGCTCTATATATGTGAAGCAACCATGCTACAAAACTTGGTATCTTTTTTTTAATGTTGGAAGGACATTAGAGAGAGAGAAAAGCAAAGCAAAGCAAAGCAAAAGAATACCAAAAGTTTAGTTTCTTGGTCTTTTTTTTTTGCATACTCTCGTGTAGTATAAATGATTAATTAAGATTAGTGTTCTATATGATCACCTTTTTTCCGTACTTTATAGTGGTGGCATGAAAAACTAAGAATATCTTGTTCTATATGATCACGTTTGGGAGCATTAGGATTTGTGTGAATGACGTTAAAATTTATAGCTTCTTGGTTGGTAGATGATAGATTCTGAGGTATGTTTTATCACTTTCCTTAAAGGTGTTATTAGCCCTTACTCATAGTTTGCTAACAGGTTTTATAGAAACTTACCGCCATGATAACAACACAAAATTGTTAGTAGCACTAAAATATTCCCAAAACATGTATCTGGAAATTATAATAATAGTTGGAATATATAATAAAAACCAATAATCATAATTTGCAACTCTATAGTTCTATTTACAATGCATAATGTACCAAGTAACGACCACTTTAGTAAATGTTGTTTTTTATTACAGCAATAATTGCAATCTATAAATAATTGTAATTTTTTATTATTAATTTATATAATGAACTTTACGTGGTTCAAAAGCACATTGTTGAAATTAATTTTCAATTTTTTGTTTTAATTACAAAACACTCCCTTTCATTGTTGGTTTAGGTTTTTAGACTTTGACATGGATGATGTTTTTTTTTTTGGAAATATGATATGTTTTTTTTTTTTTATGAATGAAAAATAATTTTGATGTGGATCTCATTAGTCCAAGATTCTATTAGTAAATAAGGTATTTGTGCTACTCTAACTTTGCAATCCGATAGGAGTTTAAAGTAATTAGTTCACACCTTTAATAGATCCTCCTCCACCTGGCGCATTAAGCAAGGCTGAGTACACCTAGATAATAACGAGGTTTGTCAAGACTCGAATCACAACTATCACAAGTGAGTATAATGAAATAGTCGATTTTCTTTTCATTAGGCCACATCCCAAGTGCGTAATATGATATGATTGCTATTGATGATAATGGTCAATTTTATTCGTGATAAAAGTACTCGTCCATGTCAAAATTTAATGTTAGCGCTTTAGGCATCTACATATCTTTTTCTCATTACAAAGAGAGGAAATAATTGACAAATGAGGTTGGTTTAGTAATATATCTCTCACTCCTTTTTTTAAAATTGAAAAAATAAATAGAGGAAATAATTGGAGGAGAAATTAAAAATTTTCAATCTGTCCAAAAAAGATAGAAGAGATAATTAGAGGAGACTGTGACTCGTTTAATACAATTAGAGGCCTCACACAACGCTTTCAATTTTATATTTCATATTTTTTTATTTTTAGAAAATAAATCATTAATTTAAAAGTTTGTTACTTAAACTATCTGATGGTTTCGTCAATTAGAGATGTTACTAATTTATAGATTTATATGAATAGAATGAGTTATTATAATTTATGTTACTGGAATAAATTTATTTCATCGCAAGGATATGATTTCATTGATTTGTCCAAGTGAAATTAAATGGGGAATTTTTTTAAATATAACGATATTTTAAAGTGCTATTTTATTATCACCTCATCAAATTAGGAACTAATAAATTTTAAATTGAAAATATTTTTATAAAACAAAAAATAAAAAGAGATTAAACTCTCAAATTAAAAATTAACTATGCATCCATGTAAATAAAAATAAAAGTAGAAAAAAATTAAGTTTGAAATAATTTTGTTGGGCCTTTTGTTTGGGCAGGGCTAGGAAATGGCCTTAGAGCATCTCTAATGGATTTTTTATGCATTTCAAAATTTTTATTTTAAAATGTTATTATAAAATATCAAGAATTTTTTATTTTTTAAAAATAAAATAAAGAGTCAATTTGTCTCTTTATATTTGGAGAATTAAATTTCATTCTTCATTAATATTTTAATTAATATATTATAAGTTTCAATACATTATAATAATTGATTTTCAAAAAATTTTAAATTCTTATAATTTTTATTGACATCTCATTAGTTTTTGAAAATTTTTTTTCCTTTTTATTAATAATTATGCTTGGAAAGCACAATAAAAAAATAAAAAAAATATAAAGAGTTCATTAAATTTAAATAAAACTTTACTCCTTACATGTAAATATTGATAAAAAAATATTTTTTATTAAACAAAAAATACTTTTTAAAATAAAGAGCACCATTGAAGATATTGGGGTCTAAACCAACAAGACGAGCAAAACTGTAGATAAATGTATAAAATACTATTTATTGTTTGTAGTTTCTTAGATTAATTTCTTTTTTCCCTCTTTTTAGTTTTAATAAGATGTGAATTCCTTCATTGTTTTATTCTTTAATATTTCTTATGATCATGGTTACTGATTATTATTATTATTATTATTATTATTATTATTATTATTATTATTATTATTATTATTATTATTATTATTATTATTATTATTATTATTATTATTATTATTATTATTATTATTATTATTATATTATTATTATTTATTATTATTATTATTATTATTATTTATTATTATTATTATTATTATTATTATTATTATTATTA
This sequence comes from Rhamnella rubrinervis, assembly GCA_007844105.2. Classification (NCBI taxonomy): domain Eukaryota; kingdom Viridiplantae; phylum Streptophyta; class Magnoliopsida; order Rosales; family Rhamnaceae; genus Rhamnella; species Rhamnella rubrinervis. The sequence continues at coordinate 11,890,476 of CM017574.2, read as the reverse complement.
TTATTATTATTATTATTATTATTTATTATTATTATTATTATTATTATTATTATTATTATTATTATTATTATTATTTATTATTTATTATTATTATTATTATTATTATTATTATTATTATTATTATTATTATTATTATTATTATTATTATTATTATTATTATTATTATTATTATTATTATTATTATTATTATTATTATTATTATTATTATTATTATTATTATTATTATTATTATTATTATTATTATTATTATTATTATTATTATTATTATTATTATTATTATTATTATTATTATTATTATTATTATTATTATTATTATTATGTATTATTATTATTATTATTATTATTATTATTATTATTATGTATTATTATTGATTATTATTAATTATTAGATTATAGAGCAGTGAGAGAGTGCAGTGCGATCTTGTTCGCCGCTTCGTTTCGCCATGGATTTTTCATCGAAACTTCCCCGGGTTTAAAGGCGCTTTCGGTTCTTGATGAGTGTATTGCATTGTGGTTGCAAGCGTTTGTGGACTCTGGATTGGATCTGAAGATGCTGGTTTGAGTTCCTGTGAGGTTCGGGTTGCGGTGATCTCGCTATGACTTCTTGTGATTTCGATCGGCCGACTTACGTGATTGAGCTTCCTTTGGGTCCATGAGCTCGTGTCAGCTAGGAGTTTAGTGACGGTGAGGGTTTGGAGATCGGGTTAAACACCGTCGGGGGGAGGCGGGTTGGCTACTTGGCGTAGTTATGTTGGATTCTCGGACTCTAGGTTTGATCGCGCAGTGGTATTGATGTGGACGGTTGTCCAGTGCGGGTGTGGGAGTTACCGACTTTGTTGTGGTCGTGATTTTGCAACTAATTTGCATTCATATGATTAAGGCTTGGGTTGAATTTGTGTCACGGTGATCAAGATTGTGTGACTTAAACAAATCCATGTTGTACCAAACCGATCTTCCAATTTGGGCGTTTGGATTGCATGTGTCAATTCATAGGATTCTGAGCGAAACCCAACCTTCTATTCCCGAGCTTGGTTCTTCAAGTTGTGGAGTTATTGTTTGAGAGTTCCATTTGAGGATTACTTTCGTTGGATTATGGGGAATGCTGACATTGAGCTTCTTTTACACGAGTCATTGGGATCATTGAACTAATTTGTGATTCGATATTTGCTGTGTTTTGTTATGTGGTTTTATACACGTGGGAAGTTTATTTCTGATTCTTTAGAATTAGTCTGTGGAACTTCTGGTTTGCTTATAAACTGTGGTGGAATTGGATTGAAATTTTAATTTGGGGTCTCTGTTATGGATACCTTTGTGCTTGGTTGGAAATGCTTAGGGCTAGAAACAGAGAAATATGGTGAAGGCGTACAAGGTGAAATATGGTGAAGGCAAAGGCAAGGCAATTGGTTAATCGGCCAATAGGAAATAAGTTTGTGGAAAGCGAGATGGTGGGAATGCACCTAATGTAGGAATACCTTCGTTTGCATCAGTGCTGAGTGGTTCACATGTCAACAAGCAAGGACCTTCATTTGCAGCTGTTTTAAATGGTACTTCTATTTCTGCACTTGAAACCAATGACAATCAAAATGTGCCCATTAGGAAAGGGAATTTTATTTGATAAGAGTAAATGATGCTTATAAAGAGCGTATTGCTCTTTGTCAATTCTCTTTAATAGCGAGTTGTTCACTGAGAGGAGAGAAACCATGGAAGCATGATGATTTGTTTTAAAATTGCAAAGCATTTGGAAATTGAATAAATGGAAACTAATCTCCTTAGGAAGAGGTATTTTCATGTTCTGCGTATTCGAAGATGATAGGAAAAAAGTGTGGTCTCGGGGTTATTAAATTTAAAACCCGGTATTGTTCGCCTACAGGCTTGGGTAAAGAATTTTAATCCGGCTGCACAAAAATCTACAAATGCACAGGTTTGGGTAAAATTTCACAATTTGAGTTGGGAATATTGGCATCCAGATTCTCTTCGACCTTGCGAGATTGGAGTTCCTTTGAGAATTGCGATGCAACATTATCCGCAACTTTGGCTACTTTGCTGGGTTCTAGTGGATGTAGACTTGGCGGTTTCGTTCACGAAAAATTATTATTGGAAACGGAAGACACATGATGAGGTTGGTTAGAGTATGAAAATTGTCCAATTTTGCTCTTCTGCCTTGATATAGGACATTGATGGGTGGTCAGATGATTCAAAGCGGATACCTCTACGCCATCGATAAGAGTAAGGATGAGTCAAAACTCTTACTCAAATTCATAAGCCTAAGCCTCTTCCTAGATTGGATACAAGTCGGAAGCAATCATTAGGTGCAGATGCTGAAACTCCATGAGCCTCCACTTTCTACGAGGTTAAATGTTATGGGCTCTCGATTCCTACCGGTGGCGGTTACTCTGGGATAGTTGATGCGAGATAAGGAGCATTGGTCGAGGAAAATATTATGGAACGAGTGTTCGGGATGTCCCTTGATTTGGGTGACACCTTTGGCGATTTGGATGATGAGTTACCGCCAGGTGGGGCGTGGTGAGACAAGATAATGCGGTATAATTCTTATGACCCGGATATTTCTCCTCATTTCAGTGAAAATCTGGAATTAGTCGCTTTGGACCCTTGATTTGGAAACTCAAGATACAAGCATGGACCACGGTTAGAGAAAGCGGTCGACCAAAGCGGAGCAAAGCTAGAATCGTCGAGGAGCAACCAACAATAGATCGACCCGAGCGTGACTCGGGCCTCCAAACAGAAATCAATGATTTTTCGTATTGGGTGCGGGGGTTTGGTAACCCCAATACTCGAGGGTCTTGTATGATTTTTGTGCCGCCATAACCCCACTCTATTATGCTTGGTGGAACCTATGGCGCTTGATACGATTCGCACTCCTTTTGGAATTCGTTAAAATGAAGTTCATTCTACTAATAGATCAACTACTTTGCCCACCATGTGGGTCTTTGCCTCTCGTTCTTTGGAGGATACTAGGATTTTGCTCAGTGAGGAACAAATCGTTTCGGTGGATATTCCGAGGGTCGGAGGTCGGCAAGTGATTTCTTTTGTGTATGGGAGTGTGTTTCCAGGACATCGAAAAAATCTATGGACAGTTTTGGGAAATTTTGCTGGTTCTATGATCACGTGAAACATTGTATTGGTGACTTTAATGCCATTCGCGCGTAGGGAGGTGCAGTGGTGGTCCTCCTATCCACTCTTTCATCGACTTTCGAGCGCGATGGAGGCTGCAGGTTTGTTACCTATTGATACTCAAGGAGCTTTCTTTACTTGGGGTAGGCGTGGGACCCGCGGGTATGTCCAAAGCAAATTGGACAGGTCTTTCTGCTCTGATTCTTGCTTGGAAGTCTGGGATTCAATATCTTGTTGTACTTTAGCAAGTGACTTTCGATCATCACCCTTTGCTGTTGAGTCTTTCAAAGCTTCGTAATGAGGGCCCGCGTCCGTTTCGTTTTCAGTCTATGTGGCTGCTCAACAAGGATTTCAAATCCTTCGTTCAGAATATTTGGGATGAGGCGGTTACGGGGAGTGCTTTCCATCGGGTTATTGCTAAGTTAAAAAGGTGAAGCAGCTCTTGGGTTGGAGCAAGGATGTTTTGGTGATATTCATGAGAAAATCACTTTGGCTCGGGGAAAATCTTCTTTGGTCGAACATTATTGGACGGAGGCTTCACCGAGGAGAGATTAGCCGAGGTGCTGCTTTCGAGTTTATTTGGATGAGGCTCTGCTTCTTTAAAAATCTTGGGATCGATTAATCGGGTTAAATGGTTGAGGATGGTGATTGACTCAAATTCTTTCATTCGCTCCGGGTTCGCAAATCGCATACCTTGTCTTCCTTATCGATTCGTGGGTAAATATTTGGATGAGGCTACCATGAGTCATATCATGGATTATTATAGATCTTTATTTTTCGATGAGATCCGGACGGATTTCTAGCTTAGATGGAATCATTCCGTCACTCGCGAGGATAATCTCCTTTAACGGTTTGCCCGATCGAGGAGGTTAAAAGGCGTGTTCAACTTGGACCCGACCAGTGCCCCTACGATGGCTTTCGGGTTCCTTTTTCAAACTTTTTGGGATTTTATTTATTCGATGTGGTGGATGCGGTGAGATCATTTTTTCATTGGGAGCCATTCACGGGCCCAATTCAAATTTCATGGTGCTTCTTCCGAAAGTTCAAGTCGGACTCGATGGACAAGTTTAGTCTATCATGTTGGGAAACTTCCTTTTCAAGGTGGTTTCAAAGATTTTAATTGATCGGCTGGGGGTCGCTTAATTGTTTACGTAATCGGTTGGTTTCATCCGAAATGTGTTGGTGCATTGCGATTGCTTGGTTGTGTTAACCACCTCGACGTAAAGTTTTTGGTGGGAATGTGGCTTTGAAGATAGACATCCATGAGGCTTTCGACTCATGAGTTGGATTTTCTGCGATCTTAGGCAGGTTTGGTTTTGCAACAAATTTTGCTCATGGATCGGTCGATTTTAACATCGCAAAGATCTGGGTTACATTAATGGGGTTCGGAGGGTTACTTTGGTTGTTCACCGAGGGTTCGCAAGGTGATCCGTTATCTCCTTTGCTTTTTGGCATTGCCGAAGATTTTTTTAGCAGGTTTTTATCCCGGATGGTCTCGCAGAGTTCTCTCCTTCCGATTTCCTCCCCGAGGAATTTCTCTTCTCCAACTCACCTTCTTTATGATGATGTGCTAATGTTCGTAGAGGACTTATCGAATTTGATCGGTGTTTTGATGCTCCGCCTCTCTGACTCTTTTCGAGTCGGGTTGTCAACTTGGACAAATCTCATATCTATTTTGGTTCTGGCGTCTCTGACCAGCGTCGATCCAAGATTTTGGCGGACTTTGGTATCAAAACTGGGTCACTTCCTTTCATTTATCTCGGGGTACCCCTTTTTAAAGGAAGCCTACTCGGTATTCTCGCCCTATCGCGGTCGTTTTGGAGCGATTAGCCTCTTGGAAAGGCCGCACTCTTTCATGGCGGGTCGGTTATGTTTGATAAACTTCGGTGATTACCTGAAGTTTGTTCACACGTTTATGATTCTGAATGGCTGTGGGTTTCTTAAGTCTCTTAATGGGCTATTGAACTTCCTTTGGACGGATCTTTATTGGTTGAATCGATCTGGTTGCTTGGTCATTTGTTGTGGCCTACTAAGCGGGGGTTTAGGTCGAAAAATCTAGTCACTTTTAATAAAGCTTTCTCGAGAAGTTGGCTTGGAAGTTGATGAACAAGGATTCATTCGTTTTCGGTTTTTCGGCGCTTTTTAGGAAATTTGAACCCTTTGCATTATGTTGCTTCCGATCGGCCTCGCCGAGGCGGTTGTATCTTACCACTTTCGAGGCGATTTGGATCATCTGGGTTCACTCGAGGTTAGTTTCGGATTGACAATTGGTGGGGATACCCGTTATTGAGTTATTCTGAGAACTCGGAGTTTTATGTGACCGGACATTGATTGGTGATCGGTTGACTCGATGGAGTTTGGAATCTCCACTAGGTTCCGATGCTTTTCCGCGATTGTCCGCGTTAATTGAGCGGTGGCGATTTGATGGATGGTAGGATGAGAGAGTTTGCCTCATTCGGCCTCGGGCACCATTTCTTGTCGAGACATTTATCTTCATCTTTCTGATGGCGCCTCCGTTTTGGGTTAGATATGTTTGGAAAACTTTCATTCCTCCGCTCGGCGCTTGGCGTCTTAGGTATTCCTACAGGTGATGTCTTGATTAGGAGGGTTTCTCCATGGCCTCAAAATGCGAATTTGTAGTAATGATTTAGAAACCGTTTCTCATCTTTTCTTGACTTGCCACTTATCGGTGCCATTTGGAATGCGGGGGTTCTTGAATCGATTGGATGCATCGTTCGATGGTTTATGTTTGAGAGGTATGGAGGCTTCCTTAAGCTCAGTCTTGATTTATGGACTCGCCATTGTGAGTGCACTTCTACTATCCGGTTTGTTGAAATCGGGGCATTTTGGCAATGTCCATACCTTTAGCGCTCTTTGGCTTTTATTTGGGCTTCACTAGGGAAGCAAATGCTATTGAAAGTGCGATGCACATTCGGTTAGTGATCTTACGTCTTTAAAAGTTTAGGGGTTGCGGTGCGCTCGTCGAGCTCCTGATTATCCGTGGTTTGGTCACCGTAGATTTTGGTTGAAGGTTATCTGATGGTGCGGTGGCGGTAGCGGGACCGTGGATGCGTGGGTACTTCGTCACAGTAGGGGATTCATCAAGGTAGCTTTGTTGTCCCTGGATTCTTGTTATGCCTTTGAGAGTGAGCTTTTGGGGCTATTATTGTATAGAGTGTCTAGAGATTCGGGTGGGATCATATATGGTGAGTCTGACTCCACTACGTCGTCAACTCTTTACATACATTCGAGAGGAGGTAGTCCATGGGTTTACAAATCGAGATGGGTGAAGCGCCTCTTTATGTTTCCAACATTCATTTTGGGTTTCATCTTCGGGAGAGAAATACGGTTGGATCTTCTATCGAAGATCGGTTTCTTATTTGGGGTCAATGGTGGTGGTCTTCCATTCTTGTACCCACTGCATTATGAATGTCAATGGGCAAACTATAGGTTTAGAAAGTAGTTTGTTTACACTACTTTATCGGACTTTTTCCGAATTGAGATTTTTCCCGTTTGGGGTTTTCTCTTTTGAGGGTTTTAATGAGGCGGATTGGTGTTTATCTTTTGATTATTACTTCGATATGCTTCTTTTTTGTATTTGTTTATTTTGTGTTTTATACTGTATCTTTAATATCTGATGTTATCTCTTTTATTTTAATAAATTTTATGCTTGTTGCGGGGTTTGGAGGGATGCAACCTGGTTGGGATATCCCATCACAGGTAAGAGAGGCCAACTAGTTGGGATATCTCTTCGTCTCCGCAGTAACCTCTTCGATTATTATTATTATTATTATTATTATTATTATTATGTATTATTGTTATTATTATTATTATTATTATTATTATTATTATTATTATTATTATTATTATTATTGTTATTATTATTATTGTTATTATTATTATTGTATTATTATTATTATTATTGTGTTATTATTATTATTATTATTATTATTATTATATTATTATTATTATTATTATTATTATTATTATTATTATTATTATTATTATTATTATTATTATTATTATTATTGTTTATTATTTTTTATTATTATTTTGTTATTGTGTTTGTTATTATTATTATTATTATTATTATTATTATTATTATTATTATTATTATTATTGGTAGGTGGGTTATTTGAGTCTCTTATGGTGATTGAAACTTAACAATTTGGATCTTATGCGGTTGAGATGGAGTCTTTGCTTGAATTAAAGATGCATTTGTGGGCCCATTGTCGGGGGTTTGAGTGCGAAAACGGTCACCTTTAATAAGGCTTTCGAGTAGTTGGCTTGGAAGTTGATGAGCGAGATTCATTCGTTTTCGTTTTCTTGGGCGCTTGGAAAGGCGAACCACTATCTTATCCGCTTCCCCGATCGGCACGCTCAGGGGCTCTATCTTACCATTTTGAGGGGCTGATTTGGATCATCCGGGGTTCCTTCAGGGTTCGTTCTTGGTTGACAACCGGTGGGGATGCCCGTTATGAGTTATTCTGAGAACTCGGAGATTTATGCGTGAACACCTTGTAAGCGATCAGGTTGATTGATGGCAATTGGAACCTTGGCGAGTTTAAAATCGGCTTTTCCTTGATTGTGCTCGGGTATTGAAGAAGGCGATATTAATGGGCGCCGGATAGAGAGTTTGGCGAATTCACTTTGATCAGATATCTATCTTCGCCTTCTCGGCGGTGCGCCTCAGGTTAGATATGTTTGGAAGACTTCATTCTTCGGCTTCGATCTTGGCAGCGTCTTACCGAGTATTACCGATAGCGTCTTGATTAGGAGGGATTCTCCATGGCCAAATGGAGAATTTGTAGTACGACTTAGAAACCGTTTCACTTTCTTCTTGACTTGCCCTTATCGCATTGCTATTTGGGGGTCGGGGCGCCTAATCATATTGCATCAGTTCGATGGTTTCTATGTTTGAGAATATGAAGGCTTCCTTAAACTCAGTCTTCAACTTATGGATTACGGCCATTGTGAGTGCACTCTCTATCCGGTTTGTTCTAATCGGGGGCATTTTGGCAATGTCTTCATACCTTTAAGGCTCTTTGGCTTTTATTTGGAGACACTAGGGAAGCAAATGTTATTAAAGTGCGATGCACACTTCGGCTAGTGACTTCTGGTCGAAGTTTGGGTTCGCAGGCCTCCTCGAAGCTCCTCCATTATTCTTTGTCGCCCAGTGGGCTGGTTGAAGGTTGATGGTGCGGTGACGGTTGCGGTCGGCGGATCGCGGTGGTACACAAGTAGGGTTTCATGAAGGTAGCTGTTGTTCGATTCATGCCTTTGAGAGTGAGCGGGGGCTAGCTAAAGTGTGCTGTAGATTTGTGGGATCATTTATGGTTGATGACTCCACTTACGCCGCCAAGCGCGCCGGGGAGGTAGTCCCGAGTGGTCTACAAATCAAGACGGGTGAACCGCTTCTTTATGTTATTCCGCCCGGTTTCTCATCTTCGTGAGGAAATACGTTGCGGACGCTTCATCAAGATGGGTTTCTTACTTGAGTCAATGGTGGTAGGGTCTTCCATTCTTGTATCCCTATGCATTACTGAATGTCAATGGGTTTGCAAACTATGGTTTAGAAAGTAGTTTGACCGCACCTTTGTTTTTCCTTTTCTTTTCTGGATTGAGATTTTCCCCTTTTGAGGTTTTCTCTCCTTCAGGTTTTTTACGGCTGGCGAGTCTTTGTTTATCTTTTGATTCTTACCCGGATGTATTTTATTTTGGTACTTGTTGATTTCGGTTTTTATACTCCAGTAACTTTATAACGAATGTAAACTCTTTTAATTTAATAAAATTTTCTGCTTGTTGATTGTGGTTTGGAGGGATGCCAACTTAGTTGGATGTCTCCATCACGGAAGTAGAGATGTGCCAACTAGTTGGGATGTCTCACTTGCGTCTATCCGAAGTAACCTCTTCCGATTATTATTATTATTATTATTATTATTATTATTATTATTATTATTATTATTATTATTATTATTATTATTATTATTATTATTATTATTATTATTATTATTATTATTATTTTAGAAAGAGAAGCTTTACCTTCTCTCTAGCTTTTTTGGGTTTGTAAACCTGCATGCCATGAGTTTTACTGTCAGCCACCATGACCTTTAAGCTTCTGGGTTTGCGTGATCCATAAGCTATACAACACGATCTATCATTTCCTACCTACAAGTTCCCCGATCCGGTTTGTTCCTACGCGACCGCATACTTGAACTACTATGTCATCAGAATTGATCCGAAACCCGCATAGCGCTCCTTGTTCATTGTCGTGGCTGTCATCTAGATAACTATCGTGGGCTGCTCATTCTGGCGCCGCTTCGCCGAGATCGCCATTGACGGTAGTTTCGCGGAAAAGCCGTGGATTTGATCTGGGTTCGTTATCCGCCGACGGGAGAAGCCGATCGCTCTCGGTTTGCAACTACCAGCGCGGGTCGCGGTAACACGGGGTGCGATCACTTTTCGCTGGGGTACGCGGGTTTGGATCTTCATGGGACTCGCCGCCCACGCTGGTTGAAGTTCGCCGCCATAACTGAGCTGGCAAATATCAACTCAAGTCTTCCACTCATTCTGCAGCGGGATCTCGTGTTGCAAGTCTTCCAGTCATTGTGTGGTGCTCGAGATTTGGTGTGCTCGCATTGGTGCTCACGATCGGGCTTCTATCGATGGATTGAGAAATCGGTGGTAGTTGCCGCCATCTTCACTGGTTCTGTTGGTGGTCAAGACTGCAGTTGGAGTTTGCATCAATCTTCAACTGGTGGTGCTATCGTAAGTGGGTCAGCGAGCAAATATGACTACTAAGCGCCCGGTTAGCTAGTGGAGGGACACGCCAGACGGAACTAGTGCACGCGCCGCTGAGGTGCTGCATGCGATGCGCAGTTGCCGCATGCATGCGTTGGTCGCCAAGCACACACGGGCTGGTTACTTGCTTGTGGGCTGGTCACAGGTGTGTAGTTCCCGTGGGCTCAGATCGTGGGATTCTTGGTGGGTGGATTTGGGTTTAGCTGCCTGGACGGTTTGGGGTCTCTGATATGGATCCCTTTGTACTGGATTGGAAATGCTCGGGGACGGAATCACAGAAAATTGATTGTGAACATCTCGTTGCTAAGACAAACAAGGGTGTTTCTAATATGGCGAGTTCACGCAGGCACTCTACCAAAGCGCCCTCCTGACCTTCCTTTCGATGCAATGGTCGCTACTGTGGGAAGAAATGTAGAAATAACTACAGGCATTCAACACCAATATAGGGGTGCTACTTTCACAATTCCAACTACAAATCAAAATGCCCCCACCCGTAAAGGTAATTTCGTTTCAATTAGAGTTAACGATAATGCTTATAGAAGATATATATCTGTTAGTTCTCTTCGATTGCTGTGGTTGTTCTCACTAAAGGAGATAAACCATGGAAACATGATGAACTGCACTGCTTAAGAGTATTTGGAAATTGGAAAAATGGAAGTTAATTTCATTAGTATGGATATTTTCAAGTTCTCATATTCTCCATGGAGGATCGCCAAAAAGTTTGGTCTTACGATCACCGAATTTGAAACCGTGGATTATCCACTTACAAGCTGGGTTAAGAACTTCAACCACGATGCAAAAACTACACATGCTCAAGTTCAGTAAGATTTTACAACTGAGTTGGGAATATTGGCATCCACAAATTATATCCGATCTCGCGAGAGTCTGGTTCCTTTGAAAATTGATAGGCAACATTATCGTGCAACTTTGGTCATTTTGCCTTCTCATAGATGTGGATTTCAGGCTTTATCGAAACTCTATTATCGAAACCGAGGATTCTTGCACTAAGTTCAACCGCATTTGAATACTTTCTAAAATTTTATGATAACCGCCACGCCTTGGACATTCAAATGCGATGTAATACGATGCATAGATGGGCTCCCCAGTAGCAAAGCCCTCGAAAGCTGTGGTGAAACAAAACAGGCTACTCAAAGACACAAGCCTCCTAACTCGGTACCTCATAAGGATTCAGCCTCCAATGGTTGATTGCGGGTAGCGGATTCGATTCGCAGATTGCACTACGCAGATAAGGACAAACACAGTGGAAAGTGGTGTTCAAACATTTTCTTCGATATAGGTGTTGTTCATAGTACACAAGATTGAATGACACATTTGATGATTTAGATGATGAGTTACCGGTGCACGAAGATGGGGTTTTACAGGATCCTTCAAATATGCAAGTTCTAGATCGAGATGGGTACACATCTAGGGATCAAATCAATATGGATACAACTATGGTTCTCTACGAGCCAACCAAGGCTCTCGCAGATCTCAAAGAAACCTCGACCTAGTCGCTTCTGGACCATTCAAGATCTGAAACAAGGATCCAAATGTGTGAACCATACCAAACGAAAGCTGTCGTCCGACTAAACTAGAACAGTGTCGAATGCGCCGGGATCAACCACCGCGAATCATCAAGCCTGCTGACTGAGCCACCACGCCTCAAAACCAATGAATATTCTTTATCGAACTGTAGGGGTTTCTGTGAACCCCAATACTTAGTGGTCTCAGATGATTTTGTCGCCGCCATAACCCCACTGTTATGCTTGGTGGAGCCTATGGTCGCATTTGATACAATTCCAAACTCCTTTTAGTCTTCGTAAATATGAGTTCATTTCTCGCTAATAGATAATTTGCCTACCCATGTTGATCTTCGCTCTTCTTTGGAGGATGCCGGATTTTGCTCAATGGAAGCAAATCATTTCGGATATTATGAGGGTCGGAGGCCTGCGTGATTTCAGGTAATGGTTGTTTTCAGACATCGTAAAAATCTTTACGCTTTGAAATATCGCTAACTTTATGATCATCCATGGATCGTATCGGGGACTTTAATGCCATTCTCGGCGCAGCATGAGAGGTCCGCTGGTCCTCCTATCCACTCTTCTCAGATCGACTTTCGTGCCATGGAGGTTGCAGTCTCATATTTATCGATACTCACGTTTTCTTCACTGGCCTGGGACACGCCCAAAGCAAATGGATAGTCTTTTTGCTCGATTCTTGTTTAGAGGTCAGGATTCCATCATTGTTGTACTTTAAATAAGCACCACTCATCATCATCTCACATCACGAGCCTTTCAAAGCTTGGTAATGCTGGTTCATACCGCTTTGTTCCAATCTATGTGGCGCTCAATAAGGATTTCAAATCCTTCGCTCGAGTACTGGGATAGCGAGGTTGCGGGGAGTCCTTTCCATGTGGTTATCTAAATCAAAAGGTGAAGATGCTCTTCTGGTGGAACAGGATATCTTCTGCGATATTCATGAGAAAATCACTTGGCTTAGAAAACTCCTTCTCCCGTAACATTATTGAAGCGGTGGTTTATTAACGGTAGATTACCGAGAGGCTACCGCCAGTTTCACTGGATAAGGCTCTCTTTTAAAGAAACTATGCTTCGAGATCATTAATCAAGTTAAATGGTCGGTGGATGGTGATCACAACACAAAATTCTTTCATTCGCTCCTCCCGTTCGCAAATCTCGGTACCGCCTTCACTATCGATTCAGGGGGTCAATATTTCGGATGAGGCTACCATCAGGAGTCATATCATGGATTACTTCAGATCTTTATTTTCAGCCGATGAGACCCTCAACACGGATTTCTCTAGCTTAGATGGGATTATTCGAGTCTGCTATCAGAGGATAATCTCCTTTAACCCTGGCCATTCGATTCGGTGAGGTTAAACAGCGCATGCTCAACTTGGACTCACCAACGCCTACCACGATGGATTTCCAGGTTCCTTTTTTCAGATTTGCTGGGATTTTATTCATTTAGATGTGATGGATGCGGTGAGATCATTTTTTCATTCGGGAGCTATTCACCCAAGTCTCAATTCAAATTTCATGCTGCTTCTTCCGAAAGTTCGCCGATGGACTCGAGCTGACAAGTTTCACCCTATCATGTTAGGAAATTTCCTTTTCAAGGTGGTTTAAAAATTTTAGCCGATCGGCCATGGATTCGCTCAGAATTGTTTCGATAACGCCTTGCTTCATCCGGGTGCAAAAATGTGGAGGATTGCATATGCGATTGCTTCAGATTGTGTCAACCACCCGACAATAAAGTTTGGCGGAATGTGGCTTTCAAGATGTACATCATCCGCAAGGCTTTTCACTCTATGAGTGGGATTTTCTCGGGCCTTGTTGTGCTTTCGCTTCTACCAAATTTCTGCTTATGGATCAAATCGATTTTAACATCTACAAAGATCTCGATTTGATTAACGGGTTCCAGTAGGTCTGCTTGTTGCTTCGGCGGGGTTCGGCTAAGGTGATCCGCTATCTCCTTTGCTTTTGGCATCACAAGATTTTTAGTAGGTTTTATCCCGATGGTTTCTCGTGAGTTCTTCCTACCGATTTCTCCCGAGGAATTTCTCTTCTCCAACTCACCTTCTTTATGCATGATGTGCTTATGTTCTGCAGTAGGACTTATCGAATTGAATTTGTTTTTGATGCTCTTCGCTTCTACAATTTTTTATCAGTCGATTGTCAACTTAGATAAATCCCACATCTATTTTGTTCCGTGTCTCTACCAAATACGAGCCAAGATTTTGACTGACTTCGATATCAAGACGGGTCACTTTCATCTATCTGTGGTATCCTTTTTAAAGGAAGCCCTACTCAGCTATTCTACTCTATCGCAGATCGATTTTGGAAGGCTTAGCCTATGGAAAGGCCGCGACTCTTTTATGGCGTCGGTTGTGTTTGATAAACTCGTGATTACCTCAAGTTTGTTCACACGCTTATGATCTGATGGCCTGGGTTTGCTTAAGTCTCTAATAAGGCTATTCGAACTTCCTTCGACCGAGTCCGTATTGGTTCAAATCACCTCGCTGTTTGGTCTATCTCATGTCGGCCTACTAAACAGGACTAGTCTCAAAACCTGGTCACTTTTAATAAAGTTTCATGCAAGTTGGCATGGAAGGGATGAACAAGGATTCCTTCATTTTCGGCTTCTTCTGGGCCTTAGTGGAAGTCAACCCTTCATTATGTTTCTTCTTCGATCTAGCCTCCTTTTCGGATACTTGATCTCACCCTTCGGCGAGGCGATTTAGATCTATCCTGCTTCACTCCAAGGTTCGCTTCGGGTTAATAATTGGTCGGGGATACCCATTATTGAGTTGTTACGTAACCCTAGAGTTTTATGTGATCCGGACATCTCGATTGGTGATCTCGGTTGACTCGATGGAGTTTGGAATCTCCCGACTAGTTTGCGCTTTTCCACGCTTGTCCACTTTTATCAAGCGTGGCGCATTTGATGGATAGCCTGGATGAGAGTTTGGTCTCATCTCGCCCGCATCATTTCTTGTCGAGACATTTATCTTCATCTTTCTACGATGGCTTCTCCGCTGTGGGTTAGATATGTTTGAAAACTTTCATTCTCGCCATTCGCCATCTTCTTGGCGCCTTTCCTCCGTAAGATTCCTATCGACACGACGCCCGATTAGGAGAGGGATTCTCCATGGCCTTAAATGCAGAATTTGAGGTAATGATTTAGAAACCGCTTCATCTCTTTCGACTTGTTCTTATGCACCGCCATTCGACTGTCGGTGTTTCTTCGGATCGACATGGATGCATCGTTCGGTGGTTTCTATGTTTGAAAAGGCTATGGAGGCTTCTTTAAGCACTCAAGTCTTCAATTTATGAACTACGGCCATCATGGAGTGCACTCTCCGCTATTTGGTTTGTTCGTAATCGGGGCATTTGGCAATGTTTTCATACCCTTACCTTTTGCTTTTATTTCGGGCTTCACAGAAGCAAATGCTATTCGGCGAAACATGCACAACTCGTTAATGATCTTCGGTCTTCGAAGTTTGTGGGTCAGTGGCGTTCCCTGCCTCGAGATTATTCCGTCGTTTGTCTCTCTCACATGGGGCTGGTTGAAGGTTAATATCGACTTGCAGTAAATGGATCGGTTGTCCCGACCGCGGATGGTGAATACTTTGTCACAAGTAGGGTTTCATTAAAGGTAGCTTTGTTGTCCCTTTAGATTCTCGTTATGCCTTCGGTGAGAGCTGAGCTTATTATCGCTTTATGAGTGTGCTGTAGATTTTGTGGATCATCTATGGTCTGAAAGTGCGACTCCACTTACGACACAATAACTTGCTCATACCGAAGGAAATAGTCCCGCCTACAAATCAAGATGGGTGAACCGCTTCTTTATGTTTCCCAAAGATTCAGCCCGAAGTTTCTCACATCTTTAGAGGGAAATACGGCCATGGATGCTTCTATCAAGATGCGGTTTTCCAACTAGAGTCCAGTGGTGGTCTTCCGATTCTCAGACCCTACGCATTACGGGAATGTCAATGGTTTTGCAAACTATAGGTTTAGAAAATAGTTTGTTTGTACTTTTGTTATCCCTGCATCTTTTCCTAGATTGAGATTTTCCCCATTCGGGGTTTTTTCTCCTTCGTGTTTTTAATGGGCCGATACCATTGTTTATCCTTCGATTCTCACTCGGATGTATTCTATTTTTTGCTTGTTTATTTCTGTGTTTTCATACTTGTGAACTTTTGTAATGGATGTAAACTCTTTTAATTTAATAAAATTTATTGTTTGCTCAAATGGGCTTGGAGGGATGCCAACCTAGTTGGGATGTCTCCCTCTAAAAGAGTGCCAATCTACCGGATGTTCTCCGCCCGTCTATCCGACAAGTAAACTCTTCGATTATTATTATTATTATTATTATAGGAAACATAGTTGCTATGCTCACAAAATTGTTGTTTTTCATCCGAGCTATGGTGGTGGGGACTTCCGACTCTTATATATCTACGATTATATGAATGTCAATGGTTTTGCAAACTATAGGTTTAGAAAGTAACTGCCGGGCATCGTTGTTGTCCCACACTTTTCCGAATTGAGGTTTTCCCCATTGGAGTTTTTCTCTTTTCGTGTTTTAATGAGCTGTGACGGCCGCTGATTCACTTTTGTTTCTTATTTCATGTGAATTCATGTATGCGCGTTGGTTTCGAGGTTATCAAACATGTCAGAACTATCAGAACTTATGTAATCTTTTAATTTAATAAAATCTTTGCTACTCCTGAGGGTTTAGTTAAAGGCCAACCTAGTTAAGATGTCTTTACTTATTTACCCGATAACTAACCTCTTTGATTATTATTATTATTATTATTATTATTATTATTATTATTATTATTATTATTATTATTATTATTTATTTTTATTATTATTTATTTTATTATTAATATTAATATTATTATTATTATTTTTATTATTATTTCTATTTTTATTATTATTATTTTTATTTTTATTTTTATTATTATTTATTTTATATTTTTCGCTAATTGCTGGGTTTTTTTCCCTTTATTTTAACCCATTTTAGTTTATTTTTTCAATTTAATGACTCAAGTCCAATAATAAATAATGCTAACTACAGAGAAGTTTTCAATGAAGAATTACCGTAATACTATTTCAAAATAACAGTCAATTGGAAATATCAAAAGCAGTTTTATAGGGCCAAGAAAATTAGATATATATATACGATCATTATCATTAATGCCTTTAGGCCAAGGCAGCCCAGAACTCAGAGTTTTGGCTTCTACATCAATCATATTTTCCAAATTATATCAAACTTAAAATTCCCCTGGTGCATCTACCATCTCCATTTTCCTTGTTAGTATTCCATACTGCTTTCTAGTTTCCTCTTGCTTTTTCTCAAGTCAGGAGATCTGCAGCCACAAAACAATGTCATGCTAGGAGTTAAAGAAAAGGAAAAAGGTGATAAAGGATATGTCTTTTAGTAGATAAAGAGAGAGAGGTGATCAAACTTTTTGCAAATGCATAAAGTGAGCAGTGCACATGTTCTCAGTATGCAATGCAACTAAAATGACATTAATGACTAGGAATTTAGACTCACAAAGCATTCCCTCATCACCACTGCTTCCTTCCTCTTGATCGTCGTCCTGCAAAACATAACAATGCCATTCATGTTGCCTGATTAGATCAAAAGCTCTGAAGTGTCAACTCCTTGTTCATAAATAATGAAGGGGATCAACATACCACATCGTCATCATCGTCATCAGAGACCAAGTCAGCTGCGGAAAAAACAAAGAAAGTTCACTCATACGTAATAGAATATTTTGTAGCTATAAACCTATAATAGAGAAAGCTGCTATAAATGAAAAGTGGACTACAACCCAACTTTGATATGAATATGCATGATGATTTGAGACCCCTTAGGACCTTGCACAATAAATTTTACTGGGGACAAGTCTTGTTTTATGCTTTATTTAGATAGTATTTGCTACTGGTTTCCTTTTAGTCAAGTTTTCTAGTGGTTCTATAGGTACCTGATATTTCATAGTTTCAGAATTGTTGCAACGCAATGAGTAGCAGCTTATGAATCTTGTTTGGAGTCTATTGTCTGGAACCTAATTTTCATACAATTATCTAGTTTATTAGTCAATGGTGAAGTTAGTAACTTATGATACATTTCCCCAGTGGCTACTGAATTTTATGTTGCCAAATATAACTTATGAATTACCCAAATCCTAGAACGAAGCATACATTGTTCAAACCCACCCGACCGATTTCAATTGCTACCAATTCTTCTCTAAACAAGCAAGTTACTGTTCTCAGATTACTATTCTCATTGACTGTCTTCAGATCCAGAACAGCAACCCCTGAAATGAGTTTATCCTTTCCTTTCATCCTTTCTTATACCTTTATAATAAAACCTTGATTTCTATAACTGTTAACTAGAAGTTGTGTATGCATCAGTTAAAAATTTAAAAATAGCAGAAACAGCAAAAAGTATACCAAGTCAGTGAAACGAACAGAACTACATAATTAGGGGCAGCAGTCTGTTAAAGATACATTGTTGCAAGTGACACGCTAAATGGTTCCCCACAAGTTAATGTATTGAAGTCACAGAACAGAAGTGCCAAGGGGAACAGAAATTAATGATGACATAGAAACTGTAGCGTAGCAGGTTTCTTAAACCAAACAAAACACCTAATGAAGAAATCTTTGAAAGAAAAATATAGATAAAATACAACAAAGTCCTTGTGAAAAGTAACATAATGCTGCTCTCTGTAGCTGTATAAAATATTACTTGAAAAGAAGAGCATGGATATATTATACATCCACCTAAGGACACCATGAACAAATAATGTGCCATGTAATATTTATTTAGCATACCACTAATTGTAACATAGCAACTGTGGCGAAGCAGGTTTCTTAAACCAAACAAAACACCTAATGAAGAAATCTTCAAAAACAAAATACAGATAAAATATAACGAAGTCCTTGTGAAAAGTAACATAATGCTGCTACTTGTAGCTATGTAAAATATTACATAAAAAGAAAAGCATGAATATATTATACACCCACATAAGGACACCGTGAACAAATAATATGCCTTATAATGTTTATTTAGCATATCACATTTAACTCCTAAATTATCATTATCAAGATACAAACTTTTGAATAACATTATAACACAATTGCTGACTATAAATATGTGAATCCTGTTATAAAGTTTCCAAAAGAAAAAGATCTAACAAAAACAGGAAGAAAAGTACAAAAATTGGATATTAAGCGCATAAAAGTTCTCAAAAGAATCTAAAAATTGTCATGCACATAAAAATATCCGACTATAGTCAATAAGATCTAATACCAAACATAGAGAATGTTCTATTAACTTACAAGTTGACTCTTCCTCATCCTCATCACACCACTTGTTCCAATCAACCTTAAGGTAAGGTGCAGGTTTTCTTCCGTCTCCAAGAGTCGTTTCCACCACCCTTTATTTTTTCTGGATTAAGCAGAGTATGTTCCTTAACCCAACTTTAGTTTTACAACCCTGTACAGTAATAGTTAAAAATAATTGTGTGAATAACAGGAAAATATAATCCCTCTAGAAGTTCAACATGAAGAAAGCAGAAAATTAATAGCAGCAAACATACGTTAGAAAGAAAAGAATAATTTTAAGGTTATGGAGAAATTAAGATCACCTACATATCTGAAAGAATTAACTATTCGAGGAGCAAAAGCTCTTTAAGCTAACTCTAAATTATTTTGAAAAGAACAAGAGTATAGGGGATTCAAACCATTGAACATTGTCTGAGTTAGGTAACGAAGTTAAATAATTATAAAATGTATTAATTGGATTTGAAATGGCAAGAAACATGCATATCTTTAGATAACTCAAAACAGATTTCGTACAATAATCAGAATTCAACCTGAACAAGCACAAGTCTTGTGAATGCTACACCAACCATGAGCTAGAAAATGTTAATATATTTTTCAAACACCCTTTCTAATTTTACGTTAATATATAAAACCACTTGATGCCCTGAAACATCTATGTACTACAAGAGGCCATTTAAATATTGCACTTTGCAAAGGAGAAAATAGCTCGTCAATTTTATTGATCGGAACCATCTTGTACCAACAATCAAGCCTCGTACCAACAATCAAGCCTCGTAAGCTCTAAATTTTCAAAGGCCGATGCATCTCCAATTTAGCCGTCAAAATGGAAAAAAATTGACAGAATACAAGGTAGCAAAACAGTGGTATGAATCAACGACGCTTAATGTGCAGTTGTGTGATGGAACAGCAACCATGAATCACAAGCAGAGTGGGGTAAGTGGTATTAGTTGC
Source organism: Rhamnella rubrinervis (assembly GCA_007844105.2). Lineage (NCBI taxonomy): Eukaryota > Viridiplantae > Streptophyta > Magnoliopsida > Rosales > Rhamnaceae > Rhamnella > Rhamnella rubrinervis. The sequence continues at coordinate 11,870,716 of CM017574.2, read as the reverse complement.
AACAAAAGGCATATGCGATTCATAGGTACGCATTAGCTTCTAAATGGGTAATGATTTTTAATCATGATGAGCCAGGCAGTGGCTCACTCACACTCACCAGTGAGAAGTGTTACTGTTCCTCTCACAATACAATTGACATTATTTTACAATACAATTGACATTATTAATAAACTCTCACCTCAGGCACTATTGGTCCGTAAAGTGCCAAACTGAAGTCAAACGGCTCGCCTTGGACACCCAACGCCGAGAAACCAAAGAGACCCTGAGGCTCACACCTGACGCTGATATTTTTGGCGTCTGGTAGAGCCACCGTTAGGTACACCTTGTCGGAGCGCTGAGCCCAGAGAACCTCCGGGTGCCGACTGCTCGAAACAAAACAAAAATACAAAACTGGATATTAGGATGAGTTATTTACGCTACCAAGAAAGCAGAGAGAAAAACTTTCAGACAATGAAATTGACAGCGACATTGCTGACAAATAAGCTATAGAATAATTTTGCACAACAAAGTTGTGAGAGAACCTCATTCTGGATAGAGATTGAGAGAGGTCGACGATGGGAATGGCGGAGTAAGTGGTGGACTGTGATGGAGATCAAGCAGGGAATGGAGTTGAACCCTAGAAAGAAGGAAGACACTGTTGGTGTTTGTTTGTTGGGTCAAATATTATAAGTTCCAGTGGGGATGGTGTACGGAGTCAATTTTGGTCAACTCCCGTCATTGGCTAGGCCCACCTGCAAGAAGAACACAAGGCGAGAATATTCTTGCCGTGCGTGTTGCGAATTGAGACCGTATGCTCTCTTTTCTTTTCCTTTCTTTTTTTTTCTTATATTAAAATTAGTATAACACCCTGAAAAGGGGTCAATTTTCACTTTTCTATTAGCCAGTTCAGTTTTAAAAAATTTAATAATAATTTTATCCTTATTTCATGTTTAACCAAAAGGTAAGCATTCGAGCGTGAAGATGCAGTCTGATGGTAAAAGAACCCATCTGTCTCGTATTCATCTGTTATAATTTAAATTTAATAAATTTTTATCAAAATTTTAAGTATACTTAAATTTATTAAGAGAAAAATTATTAAGAAAGTGAGTTTGCTACGCTCTTTCTATATTAAAAATGGTATACCTAGACTTACTAAGAGAAAGGAAACTATTAAAGAAATGAATTTGCTACTCTTTTCATATTAAAACTCTTTTTATTTACTTAAAACAAAGAAAATAAAATTTTCACACATTTAACACTCAATTTCAACATGTTTTTATCATTTTTGTTTAATATAATAATAATTGCATAATTGTTTTAAATTTAATTTTAAGATACATTGATCTTTTAGCATCTCACAGTTTGCATCATTTAACACTATTATACATCGAGAAAGTTAGAGTGACAAAATTAAAAATAAAAAGGGTGTTGGTGTAATTTTCTTCTTTTTTATATCCGATCAGTATACTCTAATAATAATTATGAAATAATATATTATAATAACAGCATAAGAATATATATAGTTTATATAAAGATGAATGCACTTTCATGTCTAATATAGCTCTTATATTTAAAATAAATAAATAAATATATATATATATATATATAGAAAAAAGAAGACATAATGTAGATCCTTTTCTAACACAAAACTTTAGATACCCTACACTACTCGAAGTAGTGAAGGAAATTTATTTATGGAACTAAGACATAAAAAAATATAAGGAACATGAGGCACTAGTTTAGTCTTAGTTAAAAATATTTCGATATTTAAATTGGTGATAAGAAAATTAAAAAAAAAATTAAGCATATTTTTGTAAAATAAAAACTTACCAAAGCCACTATGCATGCAAGCATTACCAATTTCCTCTCACATTTAGACAATAGATTTAAAAAAAAAAAAAAACTTATTTCAAGAGAAAAAGAAGAGCAGGTAAGAAGAAATAAACTGAGTGTCTCTAGGGGAGTTGTCCTTGTAGTATGCAAGATCAAATAGGACTAATTTTGTACCTGGACCGAAACTAATCTGGTCGAATTAGGACTATAATAATTTTAATATTGTCCCGTATTTGGTGCAATATGGACAAAGTTATAGACTTTTTATCCTGTATATGATGCATGCCGGACTGTGACTAAATATATATTTTTTAAAATATATATATATATTATATTTTATATTTGATTAAATTTATATTTATAATATATATTATATCATAATTTATTAAGCCATTTTTTTATTTCATATATTTATTATTAGTTATTTTGTATGATATTAGTTGATAGCTTCTTTGTTTAAATTCTTTAATTAAATTAATTATTTTTTGTAAAAAAAAATATAAAATATTTCCTATTAATTTTTTGTTTGAGGTCAAAAATATATTTCATTTCCTTCATATATATATATATATGTGTGTGTGTGTGTGTGTGTTTATTATTTCATTAAAATATCACAAATACTTGTTTAACATTCAATTTATATAACATTATATATATAAATTCATAATACTATCACAAATAAAATAATAAATTTTAAATGTAATATTATATTGGTACATAAGTCATATTAATTATATGTAGATTATATACTAATACAACCAATAAAAAATACACTCATAAACATAACTCCAACTGCACAACCTAATACAGAGTTATTAATGTATTCATTCCTAAAGTATCCACATCTCAAAACATACTTAGGTGTATGTGTAGTTTCTATACTTTCTTGCATTGGTGGTACTTAAGAGGTTTGTTTAAATACCATCCCTTATATTCCAAATATCCAATTTTAGCTTCTTCAATTGTAACATAAGATTTATATAAATTATTTTTAAACTCATTAACTTGTTTGACATTTAGGCCAAGAATAAATGTCATCACGACTCTTAAATGCAAATATAAACTTCTTTTGCCATAAAATTTAACTGCATTTAACTTAAATAATTCATAAATTACATAACAATACAACAACCAATTTAAATATATATATATATATATATATATATATATATATATATATATATAAACAACCTTTAAAATCAACATAATCATCATACTCAAATCCTACAACATAAATTGTACATACTTGTTCGAATAAAAATAAGTAAATATAATAGAATTGCAAACACAAAAATTTTCTCATAACCCGGTGATAATAAATGCAAACACAATAAACCAACATAAACAGAGTATGCCAACTATTTAATCTTTAAATGATAATCCAAACTCTATTTTTTCATCATCAATCTTAATTATCTTGAACACCTCCACATTCAGCGGTTCATTTTTTTATTTGGATACTCAAGTTGTCTTTAATAGAAAACTAATATCTTTTTAACTCTATTGCTAAGTACTTCGGATAGTTATCTCAGAATTCAGCTGAATACTCTCACTAAATGAGTCATATGCTCTTTTACTTCCACCGAAGCTTGTGCATATCTTCTTAGCTACATCACAAAACTTACAACTAAATCAACTTGTGATTTTCCTTCCTCATATTTTAATTGATTAACAGAGTGTATGGTTTAATTGATACTCATTGGAGAAGATATATCTTCAATCCCAATTGCTTCATTTCCATCATCCAAATGCATATCACTTGTCATGTTTTTAGTAGTGGGGGACAATTTTCAAACCCGAATTTGAACAATTCTCAACTAAAACTCTCTCAACTATTGTCATTATTCCAAACTTGAAAGAACCAATGTCACAACACACACGAGCAACAACATCATCCAATATATCCAACAATGATTCATCTTCTTTCTTAGTCCAAACACATCCGCTTCTCTATTTTGAGTAGCACTACTACTTTTAGTTTTCATGCCTATGAAATAATAATTTTCACTTCATAATAATAATAAACAGTTCATATAACTAACAAAGAAAACAATTCATTATATATTCATCATCAACAATCCATCAAAATATTTCATTTCAATCATCAAACAAAAAGTATGAAAACTAATTATACAACAAAGTTAGTTTATGAACAAAAATTCATATCCACTCATCAAACATTTGTTTAATCAAATCATCTCTCCATCTAGTCCATTGACTTGGATGCAAATGATACAATAACATCTTCCTCTAAAACATTTTGACTATTCGATGACAAATTATATACAATTTCATTGAGATCAACTCACATTTTTCTAATAAGATTGTGTATAAGACAGCATGTCATAATAATTTGATTCTGGTCTTAATCGGATAGGAATATGGACTTTTAAAATCGCCCAACACATTTTAAGAATTCCAAAGTAATGTTTTATGACATTTCAGGCAAATGCATGCTTCATATTAAAATATTCCTCAAGAACCAATCGGATAGAATCATCTCTCCATTCTGAAAAATAATATATTGTTCCCTATAAGATGCAAGAAATTCTTGACTATTAGTATAATTAGTATACACAAGGTAATAATAACCTAACATTAAAAAATATATACTATTAGTTTAGTTCTAAAAATCCACACATTCAATTTTTTTCTTTTAATATTTTCATGTCCAACTCTTACCACTAGGTACTCTTAAACCATTAGGTTTATTTAGGGCATCATGTAACATTATTGACTCGAAGCTAAAGCTTCCAATTCAGGTAGCACAAATATGAACTTTATATTCCTTGAACAAACACCTAAAATATTGATTGCAATCTCATCCTTTCTCATTCTATATCTTACTTTATCTAACTCGTGTACATGCACTTTAATATAGATTTTATTTAGTGCTTCCAAACAATTCTGAACAATCTATAAATTAATTTAACTTAAAGTATTGTAACAAAAATAAGTGACTAAACATTGACATAAATATTAGAAAAATAAAATAATCCAATGACATACCTTAAATATTTTTCCAAATATTATCGCAGCATTATAAGGAACGGATCCTAATTCTTAAACAAAATTTTATGTAATCGTATAACTCAGACTTAACACTGAATTGAAGTGTCTACTGATTGTTTCCTTTTACCTATAAAATCTATTAACAATAGTACAATTTCTACATAATGAGCAAGTATGTGAAAATATACACTTGCTCCTCTAATGTAACCAACTCATCTTTCTTGATATTTTCATCATGGTATAATAGTTTACATAATATCGCCAATGTTCTCATATCCATCCTCTGACTAAGACAAAACACATTACTTTCTAATAGTTTATTTACTAATGATAAAGCGTGTCTCATGATTTGCAAATACTTGATTATTATTAAGAACTTTTCTATCATAATATCATGCTAGAAACATATACATCAATGTAACCATTATCATACATATAAAATAGTTTTTCATCTCTAATTCATTTGCAATGAACATTGCAACAAACTTCCTTCAATTCATATATAAAATGTATGAATAAAAAATAAAAATAAATTAGAATAGCAAATAAGTTAGATAATGTGTAAATCACTCAATTGTAATCTATCACAAATATAATCCATACGAAGATACAAATGACTACAAGACGCTTAATAAGATGAATACTACATAGCATCCATTAGTAATCTTTTCAAATTAATTGTTATGGAGCTTTAAATGTGCACTTGTCACTCAATTGCAACTAAAAGAAATGGCATTGTCATATTAATATATATTTCACTTAAAGAAAGAATAAAAATATTAGTTTCTTGAATCATTATATTCCTATAGGTATACTAGTTGGAATGAAAATTAGTCTTTAGTTGCTCCTATAAATAACCATAATCAATCCAAGTAACTATCAGAAATGTCTAACACAAAATATATAAGAAACAATTTTGACATTGAATTCTCTTCTACTTTCTAGAAATGTCAGTTGGCTTTACCATTGTTGAAATTCAAAAGCACATAACTTTACTCACTCGATTATCCCATAATTAGCAAAGTACCAAAAGGTAGTTAATAATGCAACACCATTCAATACTTGCACTCAAACCATTTTCACCGGACCAATACAAGTAGTGACCAATATTATATGCCCTTCATATTGCAATAATTCCTAAAAATCATTAATTATAAATGGTACATCTAACTCTTTCTTTTCTTTTTTATGAAAGTGTCATATGTAAGCATAAATAATTTATACAAACATATTGTTCAATATGATCAATGCATGCATGGTTGTCTCCAAAATTGAAGTATGGAATCTTTGAACCTGAAATGGGTTAGCCAATGGTCATTAACTTGTATTTAGTCTATTTGACCCTTTGCTTATGCTACCTAGAGTCTTTTTTTTCGCTTTTACTTTACTAGCAGCCACCAAAATCATTACTTTTAAATTTTATTATTATATATATATATATATAATTCTTAAGTGAACATTTTATATAGTTTTGTACATAAGCTACATTGCTCATTGTATTACTCAGTAAAACATATAATAACTCAGTTTGAGATAGAAAATCAATCCATTAAAAGGTAGATTCCCACAATTTATCAAAACAAATTTGCCATCACATAAAGTCAACTACAAAGCAAATAATTTCTATCATAGATTCTTCAAATTAAATAAAGTAAAATTCAATTTAAAATCAACAAAATCCAAGTTAACCAAATGTAGGACATAAAAAACTTTGAAGTGTACAAATTAATTTAACAAACAATTACGACAACAAGAAAAATTTAGATTGTGCAGGTGAAAACCAAGTAGAAAAAAATTCAATTCATAATCACATGCCCAATTAGTGAATCAATATTATTCTCAGACACAAGAAAGGCTTTTCACCAAAGCTAGCTTGCTTTGTGGTGAAGCTTAGTCACATGCCCACCCATTAAATAGAAACCACAACTACAAAATTATAAAATGCAAATTATACTATTGTATTACAGGTCAAAATGAAGAAGTTTTTGAAATTTAAAGGGCAAATTTTACTACAATAGAAACAAAATGATCTACATGATATTAATTAACCAAACAATAAGTAATTCACATATAGGGTATAGCATGATATATGGAGGATGTCAAAACAAAAGTGAGTGTGTTTTAAATGTAAATTGAATTGAACCGAGTATTCATGGTATGAATAGTGAAAGACGAAGTTAGGCTTGTTGGAGTCAGGAAGTTGATAGATTCAAAGGTGAATCATTATGTAAGATTTCATCACCGCTCGAGAATTTGTAGATGAGAAAATGGAATTTCGATGAAAGTTGTAGATCGTCGACCGTGTGGAGGGTTTGAAGACCGAGGAAATCATAGAAATCTAACAAAGAAATCACGAATGCAAACCCCAGGCAACAAAGAGCTGACAAATAATGGCACAATAATGAAAAGGACAGCGTGAACGATGAATTGACAACATGACATACAAAGGCAAAGGTAACGAATGCAATAAGGACAATGTCAATGGTGAGGTAGGCAACACGAAGAGAGGTCAAATGCTAGGCAATACTGAAGGTAAAATGGTGGTAAGATAAGATTGACTAATTATGACCTACTATTTTATCAGTGTAGTCTCAAATTATAATATTAATTTGTCCACTTTCACTATTTGGTTCCATTTAAAATTAGTCCGTTGATAATAAACATTGGTTTTTCTAATTTTACACTAAATTAGTAAAGTTCTACTAGTTCGTGTTAAACATAACGCTACGCTGCGAGGTCGACTTTTCTTATTATGCTCATGCAATGCAATCATAATAGATGTTGTACATGGCAAAAATAAAGTACCATTCATCATTGTAGTAGGACTTATACATATCTCTGATATCTTTAATAGGATTTAGATCGGATTGCTCCTACATGAGTTGATAGAAAATTAGGGCTTTAATGGCATATACACCAAATACCCCTTTAAAATTAGTCAAATAGCCAAACATATCTCACTTTAACTTGTATAGCTAAATGTATTGTTCTCATATATTACAATTACATTAATACCCTTATTATTTTACATGTTCCAAAACTCATTCTCTATCAAATCCCACTCTACCCTAATTTACTTTTTTTTTTTACTTTCATTTATTTTCTTTTACAAACAATTCAATTCTCTACCAACTCTTCTTAACACTACTCACGCCTTCTTTCATCTTCTAAATTCTTTCCAACACTTCCTCTCTAATCATTACATCAATTATAATTTCAAATCTCTCTCATTCCTTACTATCTCTACATTAAGGTATGAACATTGTTATTTGTTATTTTATCTTTATCGAGTTTAGTTTGTTTTTAGTGTTGTAAAAAACTATAATGAAAGTAGGTAGAGGAAAAGAAGAAGAGATTCAACCGAGAAGATGACCTGATTTTATCTCATCCTAATTAGAGTAGTCGATCCTACAATCGTATTCAACCGCCGGATTTATTAGAAATTGGTCGGATCCCAACCATTGATATAATCGGATCACGACCATCAAATTGATAGATCCGATCACAATTTTTTGGAAACTGGTTGGATTCGACCATATGGATAGGATCCACTATCAAATCTTTTAGAAATTTATCTGATCCTACCAATCTATTTGCCCAAAATTCCAAAATTTTTTTTTAATATTTGTATTATATTTTATTGTATTATTAAATTTTGTGTTGTTTTATTTGTTTTCATAAATAAATATGAGTGGATTTGATCATATAGGAATTATTGGGCTTATGATGGACATTGGTCAAATTAGAGGACGTAACTTGGGAATATGCAAATTACAAAACTAAGGTAACTTCCATTCCTAAATGGTGTACAAAATCTGAATTGAAAAACGAGATATACGAGTGCCTCAAGTAGATCAAATTTCTTCCTCATCAAAATGAAATTTTATAGGTCGAAGTTTCACAAGTTGTAGAACTCCGTAAATAATGCGCGATAAGGATATGAGAACATTTATATTAGAAGTTAAACATGCACCTATCCGATCTCTTCTTTATGTTGAGCGATTCCCATATGTCCACCCAAATTCACTTCTACTTCTAAGCCATTAGCCCATGAGAAGTAGTCTTTGATACTCCATACGATGATGACCAATACAAATACAATAAGTGCCTTTAAAAACTCCATGTGATTGTCGCCTAGTGGATGTCCAAGGCGCTGATGGAGGAGATGATGGACTGCAATGTTTCCTAATGAAGAGGAGCATCAACAGCTTCATAATATGGATAATGTCACACATGATAATGATGATGTTTATGATGGTGATGGTGGTTGGATGACATTCCACGATGAGAATGCATATGGTTTACATTATCGTGAGGAAATGATTAACAATCACCATGTGGTAGTTCCTTGGACTTTATCATTACGATAGTACAACATCTCGCCTCTTCATGGAACCATCTCTCACGCATTACTTAATATATTCCCACCGATGATGACTTAAACAAAATTATTATCAATATGGAGATGTTTTCGATAACAAAGAACAATTAAAGATGAAATTAAGTTTGTAATGTATTGGTTAAAACAAAGAATTTAAGGTTAAAAGATCAACGAAGAGCAATACGAGGTTTCGTTTGGAAGACACATGTCCATGGTATCTTCGCAAAATAAAACAAAAGGTGCGGATCTATTTATTGTAAAGGCATTTTTACCAACGCAATTGCACTTTTAGATTGCACATCGAGAACACAAGCAGGCCACAACCTCGGATTATCGGGCAAATGTATTAAATCTAAGTTTGAAGGAATTTAAGAGTTTACACACCCTAAAGAAATCGCTAATGATTTGCATAAAAGGTATGGGATAAATATCAATTATTTTAAAGCTTGAAATTTGTCCATAGTTATATATCGTCATATGGCGAGTAGCTAAATTTATATCTTTCAAAAGCCAATGGACATCTTGTCTATTCATTACCAATAATACCTAATCACCAATTAATAAATGTATGACTAAAAAACATAAACATTTTAATTTATAAAAAAATTAATATAACTAAATTTATTCAAGGATAAATATTCAATTTGGAAAAATCTTACTCGATCATATACTGCCCATGGTTTAATATTCAAGATCAGTCTTTTTCCATTGACAAATTCAAGCATTTCATCACCAAAATTGTACTTCATTTTTTCTTTTGTTTCATCTATGAAATCGCCCAATCGGTTTGTCATATATTCTGTAGACATTAATTTAGATTGATTAATAATAATTCAGAGTAATCAATAAATATACTTAATAATAAAAATTAATGTAATATAGACTAATTTTAAAAACTTACTACTAATCGATTACCCAACAACAAAATATGGGGATTGAATACTTCAAAGTATTTGCCCAGACGCTGTCGAATTAGATGTGTCACCATGAATACTGTAACAATTAAATTAACATAAGAAACTAATAAATATGAATATAAGAAAGTAATAAACATAAATAAAATTAGAACACTTACATCATTTTGTGAGCCATGTCGAACTAAATTCAAGCTCCTTATAAAAAACTTTAACTGAAATGGTTTCAGATTTAACAATCGCATTCTCATCACGGAATTTATGAATTGTGCATATTGTCGGTGACATCATCTCGATATGGGACAAGGTATATCAAATGTCCTATTAGACCTTGGCAATGTGCGCACCATTTTGATCGTAAGATGTCACATTCATATGGACTTTGAATGTCACATGCTATCCTCCTTTTTCTCCTTCCACCAACCAATTTCTCGGGGACATGTGGTGAACACTTGACACTGGATCTCTCCTTTTCTCCTCTTTTCTCGCCAGCCAATTTTGGGACATTTTGGTGAACACCTAGATATCGCGGATCCAAAGTAATGGGAGAGGTTGGCCTAGATACATCGAATATGAAGTAGTATCTACATGCTCGTTGTTTTGCAGACTTCTACATTAATTGTCTCATCACCTCCACCGTGATCCATACCATAATCATCACCTCCAATAACGCCATCATCTCCATTCTAATAATAATAATATGGAATTTTGGGTAAATAATTAAAAATACTATAGGTTTGAAAAGTCTAACATAAATAACTAAAATGACTTATTAAATAGTAAAATGGTGTATTATTACCTTCAACTAATAGTATCTTTGTTCGATGACATTAATTTCAACAACATATCTATTTTTGTTCAACGCGAAGATAATTTATCTTCAATTCAAGATAATCTAGATAATTTATCTTCGATCAAGATAACCTATCTTCAATGGAACATAATATATCACAATTAAATTACCCTAAAAAATAAAACCGTAGTAATATAAGTGTAAGTTTATTATTAATACTATTATTATATATACCTTATATCTATCACAAATATTATGGAAAACAAATGACATATAGACTGGATTAGCTTGGTGTTGAGATGCAGTGGGTACATCTCTATATTTTTGATTAACATGTGGTGTTGAGATGCAAGTGGGCACATCTCTCGTATCTTTTCTTCCCTCCAACTTTCTTCATTGCATTTACATCGCTCCTTTTACTTTCTTTCGCTGCATCATTATTTTTCTTTCCTCAACAATGGGAGGTGCATCATATGGTTCTACTCTATAAGCCAATAAATAGATCGACAAAATCCATCTCAAAAGGTGTTGGCTCCAACGCACTAATCACCTCCATTTTCACATTAAAAGGTAAATGACAATGAGATACAAATTTTAATAAATTGTCTAGATAATTTATATAGGATACCAATTTAAATTAATAGTCAAAGTAAATTAAACAATTAATTTTAAAACTTAAACTTACATCGTTTAGAAAAAATATGGCCGAGCTTCTTCATAGTAGCAACCTCAGAGTAATCCGCTTCAGAAACAAGGATAAGTAATATCCTTATATTTAATCTCAAACATCATAGCTATCGGTGGAATGGTCTTGTATCCCCATAACTATCAAACGGATATGCATTATTATTAACTATTAATAAAATATAAATATAATTCACACAATATATTTTACTGAAAATTAATAGTTTACCGTGAAAGCTAATGAAATCCGATAAGTGGTGTACGCAAGGGAATTATTAGCTCTCATGCCGTGACAACCGCATTGACCGGACCATAATATAGTATAATATTGTACCCCAAGGATAGAGTTGAAATAATCTAAATCATCCAAAATATCTATATAATCACGCAAGAGTAGGAGCTTCTTCGCTTAACACAACCGCCTCAAAAATAAGAATGATAGTCTCAACATGTCATGGTCGCCCTTACATGTCGCTGTATTAAAAACATCTATCACTATTATGTAAAAGAACTTTCCTACCACCAAAGTATGTGTCACTAAAACGATGAGGAGATGGTTTGTCCAGAGGTATGGCTCCATAACATAACATCAGTAGTCAAGCCTAACTCTTGTATAGTAAACCTAGCTCGCTTCACCAAAGCTAAACTCCATCACCTCCATATCATGACCAACACATTGTCGCCATAGCATTTGGTTAACGATTGACCCACTTACCTACAACTCGCTTGCACATAGAAAATGGCCAAAGCATATACTCTAAAATAAACCCAACTGCTTACTATTCAATTTAGATCTTATCTTTTCATTGCTTCATTTAAATTTGACTTGATTGTCACCAGACTGCACATGTTATCCTTATGAACATACGGAAATATGTAATTCATTCCTTTGACATAGCTTCTTTTCACCCATGGCATTTAAACTTGAAAAAGGTACAAGAAACTCATATAAATAATAAACCAATAATAGCAATAGTATTACAATATAAATATTTTTTTCCCACAATAATTATCACCAAAGAATCTCACACATACACATACAAAAAAAAAAAGGATGACAAAAAATCTCACAAAAAGATGACTTTCTAATCTTATACATATAATAGTTGTACAATATCTTGTTCCATGATAGCAACATATATATACACCAAAATCCATTAATTCTATAATAATTTTTAATGATGAAAATATTTATTCTAATCTACTACAATTAATTTCCATACATATTTTTTTGTATATATATTTTTACTATAAAACTAATTAGAAGGAGGGACATTAAACATAAAAATTGAATAAAAGCAAACAAATAGATTTTGTTGTTTTTAATGACGCAAAAAAATATGGATTGGGTGTAAGTTATTTGGAAAGGATCTACTATGCATATGGACCAAATTGCTCTGCCTCCCACATCAATTACTTGAAAAGAGAAGCTAATACCTTCAACACATATAAATAAACTCATTGAAAAGTATATAAATGGTTTGAAATGAATAGAATTGTACTAATTCTATGAAATTAAAATCACAAAGACAATAAACAATTCTATGTCTTTTTCTGTTTACTTCTTTTTTCTATTATAGATTGTCCTCGTTGTTACTTACTGTGTGTACTCACACTCTATGATCAAATTAAAGTCAAACCCAATATATATTTCCACTTTCCCAATTGAATCAAATTGGTAAACTCTTACATCAAAAATTCTCATATTTACCTCCAAATATTTTCTTATCGAAATAGTATTGTCACATATGTCTCAGAACTATGTTGTCTAAAGATCTTATGATGTACTTTGCGCCATGTTTTAACAAAATAGATAAAGAATACAATCATAATTATTATACATTTAGCAAAAAGAAATTTAAAGATATGTCCAAATCAGATCATGGTACATCACCAATTTCATGACAAGGTCAAAGAATGACATCAATCAAGATTTTAAAACAGGTGAACGACATTTAGTGAAAGGAACTAAGATCCTGAAGTGGGTTGAGTATGTGATTCTAAGAGGAGAGGAGGAGGAGGGTAGGGTCGGGCTAGAAAATAAGTATAATTTGGTCATTCCATTCATGAGAGGGACCAAGTGTAATATTTATATAGTTTAATTTGTAGACTAATAATACAATATTTATATAGTTTAGGCATCAATGCAATATTTTTCTTATAAAAATATTTATAAGTAATAAGAAAACCAAGGAACATGGTTTTTTCCCACATAAATAATGATAAGAAAGAACAAGTTCTATATATATATATATATATATATATATATATATATAGCAACTGCTTATATATACATATAGGTTGCATAAATTAAATAATTGATGCTAGTAAATATTGATTCTCAACTGTAGCATTGAACTCTTAACTGGATCGGTGTATGAAAAAGTCATTAATGCAATAACAAAGCATTGAATATCATAGGAAATCAAAATACAAACGTCGATTTAATCAAATATTGCAAATTGTAAACAACCAATACAAAGACTAGTAGTGGATGGACGAATATTAACAATTCTATGTCTTTCTATTTTTACTTCTCTTTTCTATTGCAGATTGTCTTGGTTGTTACTTACGGTATGTGTACTCACACTCTATGATCAAATTAAAGTCAAGCTCAATATATATTTCCATTTTCCCAATGAATTGCAAATTGGTAAACTCTTGCATCACAAAATTCTCATATTTACCTCCAAATGTCTTCCTATCAAATAGTATTGTCACATATGTATGCAACTATGTTATCAAGTAAAGATCCTATGAGGTACTTTGTCGCCATGTTTTAACAAAATAGATAAAGAATACAATCATAATTATTATACATTTAGTAAAAGAAATTTAAAGATATGTCCAAATTCAGATCATGATACATCACCAATTTCATGACAAGGTCAAAGAATGACGACATAAATGATCAAATTCAAAACAAAAGTGTGACCTATATGCAAAAGGCTTACACTCAAACTATGACCGAGGTTATTCACCATAAGTCATTGTCATTTATAAGTTATTCCAGAGGGAGATTTTTGCTTTTACTTTATCAAATACATTTTCTATATTTACATGATCCAACAAGGACACTAATATTATATATGTAATTAATTTCTTCTTTTAATTATATTTTTATTTATTCAAGATGGTTTGCTTTATGATTCTTCGCTTATACTTATGTAAAATCCAGATTTCTCAATATGAAAATTAATGTAGTCTTTCATAATCAAAAACTTAATATAATTTTATATATTCACATTATTACATGTAGGAATGTCACTTCTATTATTAATCTTTTATATATTTAAACAAAGCAAGTATTACTTCTCCAATTATGTGCTTTAGAAATTACAGAAAATATAACAAAGATTAATATTTGAAATACAAAAAATACATATTACAAATATAAAAAATCAAAAGAAAAAATAAACGGATTCACTAGTTTCCAATAGATTTGATAAATGGATCTACTAACAATAGGTCGGATTCGACCAATTACCAACAAATTTGATGTTGATATTTATGGGAACTAGCCTGATTCACGAGTTCCCAATAAATTTGACAGTAGGATCTGCTAACAATAGATCGGATCCGACCAATTACCAACAAATCTGACTGTCTGATATCTATAGGAATTGGTCGGATCTGACTTTTTCTTCCTCTTTTCATTCATAGTTTGTAAACCCACTCTAACTAAACATATTAAACTTGCCCCAAATCTACTACATTTCACATAAAATTAAATTTTAAGGTTTAAACTTATCTTAATAATAGTTTTAAAACTTCCTCATATCAATTTTAACATTTCACATATAAATTTCATATACTTATACAAAAATATTTAAAAGTGATTACATAAAAGTAAACCCACTTATGGAGAACAGAATGACAACTACATCTACCTAACAATGCGAAATGGCTTAACAAAGAACGACCCATGCAAATGACGATGGCACCCACGCAAATGAAGACGACACCCACGTGAAAGGCTACGATACCCACGCAAACAACTTATCATCTCTGCCCACAAGACATCATACCATAGACAATGAAGGAGACAAACGGATAAGAAATCATCAGCCCAAATGTGTGCATGTTTTTGACTTTCTGATCCAAAACAATATTTGTTTAGTTATATAAATGTAAAGTCGATATGAATAGTGTAATTATAATATCTAAAAACAGTATATTTGACTATATATGTCAAAGTGATATAAATTTAACTATTTAACTAATTTTAACTGTGTTTAGTTTGTATCACCGTAAAACCCATAAAATTAGAGTTTGAACTACTTAAACAGAAACATTAGGCCTCAAATAACTAATCCATAGTAAAAGCCCAATAATGTGACCCATGATGAAGGCCCTATAACAGATCCTAAAGAAAACATAACATAGCCCCTTAAGCTAATCAAACTGCATCTCACAACCGTACCATGGAAAGTGTACTCAAATACATACTAATTTTAAGCCACGCGAGCCCTTATGCTTAGAAAACTGAAGAAATGAGTTGAATGTGTACCAATCTATATAATATTCTATTTGATAAATTTCAAATGATGAATAATTAGGCTTTAATAACTTAATTGTTTGAAGTTGCCAAAGATTTATCAACGTATTAATTTAATTTATTTTGATAAAAAGAAGAAGAAAGAACTTCTTTATGCCTTGACTCACAAATCAACATTTCACCAACGATACCATTTTATATGCTAGATCTGAATGAATTTAAAAAAAAAAATTTGTTCGCTTTTTTATTTGTTTTATATATCACATTGAATGGTACTAGTAATTTAGAATTTACACCTTGATTTTATTTATATGTTTTCAAATGTACGTGATTAAGCCAGTTTGTTATGTGGAAATTGTTCTAACACGATCAATATCCAAAAGCTCAACTCATTTTCCTAATTTCAAAGCATAATTTTTTATAATCGAATTTTTTGGCCTTTGTAACTTTGTTTTTCAAAATTGTTGCTTAATTTTATTTGTCAAAAGTATTTATTAAATGGACAATTTAATATATTTAAGGCTAAAAAGGGTTTTAATTAATCTCCAAATTAATTATTCTAGTGTATATATATATATATATTATATGTATATATATTATGTTTATAGAATTGATTATTTAGAAATTGAAAATTGCAATCAATATTATTACATGCATTTGTGTGTGGGAACGGCCAAAAATACTGAACATGCATTGAATATATTCCCATAAAATCCAAATCACGTGGCTTCCATGCTGTCACGTGACACGCACCTGCGAAGCCCTCTCTGACCATTGACCGACCTCCTCCTCCCTCTCTTTCTACTGAAATTTTCAGAATGAAAGAAATTGAGTTCCTTCATAATTTATGAAAACCTAAAACCTCTAACGTAAACCCTAACGGAAATTTTAGCCCGATCAGCATGAGCGACGACGTCATGAACGTCGACCAATTTCAGGGCTCCAAAGCTCAAGCTCTCCATTCTTTAACTACGGGCACGTTGGGCTGTCCTTGTCTAAGCTCTCCGGCTCGTCGCGTGGCATACCGTCGAACAAAGACTTCCATTTCTTTTACAACTTCGACGAATTCAAAGCTCCGGTTGAAGAAATCTCGAGGCAATCACAGTCGATGCTGGAATCGATTGGCTCGTCGGCAAGGGTATGGGGAAAGAGATGGCTTTGCCTGAAGACATTGATGACGCGTACGATTGGCTGGTGAATATGAACGACGAGGTTTTGAAAGGTTCGACATGTCGGTTGACGAGTTTCAGAGGATTAGGAAGAAGGAGGAGGAGACCGGGCGTTCTACGAATGCCACTGCTGCGGCTGCGGAGCTGGATAATGGGTTTCAGTTGGTATGTGGGAAGAAGAAGAAGGCGCAGAATTACTTGACTGACTCGGTGAGTAGGAACCTGGGGGCAAGATTCGAGCTTGACGTCTGGGGTAAAGGTGGTCAAGAAGGATAAGAAAACTATTGGAGCGAAGCCAAAAGTGCCGTTTCATATACCGACTATTAGGCGGCCTCAAGACCAGTTTAACATTTGGTTAATAATTTGAATCAACCGTTTGAGCATGTTTGGCTGCAGAAGAGTGAGGATGGTCTGAGATTTATTCATCCCCTGGTGAGTCTGGTTTCCGAAATTTTGATGAGTATTGGGTTTATTGATTCTATTTCCCAACTTAAGCTTTAGAAATTTTCTTGACAAACATCAACATTAGGGAGAGAAAACTTTTGTGTAACGTCTTAAGTGACTGGTTTATATGTAGGAAAAATTTCTTAGGAGTTCAACGGCTGCTCTTGGTTTATGTCGATTTTGGTTAAGACTAGTTTATCAAATATATAATATGGATCCTTTGTCTATGCAACTTCATATTATAGCTTTCTTGGTTTATCTTTAAATTGATTGATTTATTGTCTTTCAATTGTTCATGCCAACATAGATGATTTTATTTCTATTTACTCTTGTTGTATGTGTGAAGGAAAACCTCTCTGTTGTGGATTTCATTGATAAAAGTGTTGCGGATGTTGAGTCTGTGAAACCGCCTCTTATAGAATGTACACCGTTCAAGCTTGTAGAGGAAGTTAGAGATCTGAAGGAGCTGGCTGCCAAATTGCGTGGTGAAAATGAATTTGCGGTAACGTTTGAGTACATTGTTTTCTTTTATATTGATATAAAAGATATACTCTACACAAGGAATTGTACTTTTAAATATTGTGTAGGCGGCTAGACTGTGCATTGATGGTCTAAAATTAGTTGTCTTAATTTGAGAATGAAAGCTTTTAAAGGATTTTATGTAATTAATGCATGTCGTACAATATACAAAACACCTAAGTGATTTTGGTTTAGTTTGCCCTTTCTTTTTAAACCGTTATGGACTGTGAAGGGTAATTTTTGTTTTGTTTTTGGAGAATTAAGGGTAATTTGTATTTGTCATGTTCTTACTGTCATATCAAGAAAAGTATTGAATTCTTCAGTATTCTATTTTTGACACTTTTATGTGTATGATGAAAATAATAAAGATTTCATGGGCTTTATAATATTCTAGCTGTGTTAATTGTACTGAGATCATCTGTTTTAGCTTTTATTTTGTGGTTCATTATGATTTTTTTAAAAGATTTGTATTCCCTTTTAAATATTTGTGGTTAGGTAATTACATATATCTTTGAGAAGGAAAATATTCTTTGTGGAAGGAGAATGATTGTGATTCCTATTGTTGAAATAGGGGCAAGGGAGATCAGATAACTAATAATGAAAGAAATGAAAGATGTTATTGTCAAAGGTAGTTGGAGGAATAAGGCTTTGTTAAGGAAGTGATTGTAGGGCTTTAGGGGAGAGCAGGATAAGCTATAGAGTGCTACAGGAGGTAAGTTTGGCAGTGAGACATGGGGTTTAGGCTCTAGGAAGGTTAATGCTTAGAATGTGATGAGGCTTTGGGAAGGGACAAGAAAAGGGTGGGTTCTATTATCTTTCTATATTAAGTTCCAGCGGGAGTCAGATGCATTTTATAGTTCACCTGTTTTGGGTCTCCCTTGCAGTTTCCTTTCTTGACTATTCTGTATTGCCTCAATTAGGAGGCTTTGTTGCAAATCATCTTGGCAAGTATGCTAGGTACCATTGTGTACCTGTTAGGGAGCCTTGCAAGATTTAGAGGCATAGTGGATGGTTATAAGCAAAAAGTATAGCTTTCCTTTTAGATTTGTTTTGGTGCTTGAGGACTTGAGGCTGTGAAGGCTTCTTCCCCACCCTTACTTTTCCTGTCTGTAGGCATTAGAGCTTTTAAGGGCTTTACAAGATCCTTTGAGGCAGGTGATCCTTGAAAGCAGTTTGGTGGTTTATATACTTGAAGTGGATTTTTGTTTTGTTTGACAATTGGCTTGGGAGGATTGTGATCATTGGTAATTGTGGAATTGGCCCCTTTTGGGTCTTCTATTGTCACTTTTATAAGCTTGAAATACTGCAATGTGCATTGAATGTGTGTATGCACATGTGTGTGTTTGTTCTTTTCTTTAATTGTACTAGTTGACCCTATCATACATGATAATGTTTGATCAACTATGTGTATAGGATGTTAGCACTTTCCTGAGTGTCTTATCCCCTTCTGCTTTTTGGCCATTCTTCTCACCTGTCTCCTCTCTCAGTTGTTTTGCCTCTGAGTCTCTCAACTCTCTGTCCTCATTGCTTATTGCTGTTGACTTGCCTTCCATTTCCAGTTTAAACTCATAAGAAAGTACCAGAGTCTCAATTGAAAAAGTGCTGAGTGGAGGTAAACTTTGGGTTCTTAGGATTTCATGAGTACCATACTAATCTTTGTTGGTTACTCAGGTTGGACATTTTGTTAGGTTGTATTTTAGAGTCTGCACAACAAATGGTATTCACTCTTTAACTTGGGAACTTACTAATGACGGTCTGTTTGGATACAAGAAAAGCACTGTTTTTGCATGTTGTCTGTCACATAAACCTTGTTAATTAGCTTATCATTCTTTTACATAGTCAGGCACTTGGCTCAATTTTGGTTGGTTCTGTTATTACCCTGGCAGTACGGCATATTCATTTTATTATTCCTTTCTAGGTTGATTTGGAGCATAATCAGTATCATCATTTCAAGGATTGACTTGCTTGATGCAAATTTCTACTAGAACTGAAGATTTTGGTAGATGCTCTAAAGTCTCAATTCACATTGGTCCATATCTTAGGAAGTTTTCAAGGACCCTACTAAGAGAAAGGTCGATATCTTGCACAAATGCTTTTCTGGCTTTATAATATCTCTGCCACACTTTGTGATAATGTTTATACTCATTTAGGTAATGCATGGAGCAGATCGTGATATTGTGTGGCTTCAACGTGACTTCGCATCTATGTCTGCAATCTCTTTGACACTGGCCAGGTTTAGTAGTTTTAACCAACTGAACTTTGTTTTAGTCTTGTTTAACTTAGAGATATGCTTCTGTGGAGCAAGTGATGAGGATCAAGAAAGGAAACTCAAAACATATCTTAGAAATAGATTTAAGAAATAGTCTAATTATTAATTTGTCTGTCTCTCTATTTCTGCTACTCTCCTGCATCAGCAAGTTAATTTCTTATTTTGATTCTTCATTTTTGCAAATGATTCTTTTACTCATATGTTTCTGCTTTTTCCCTCACTCCTGCAGTCAAATTCTCTTATGTTATGTTGCAAATTAGCTTTCATTTAGAAAAGGAAAAAGTTAAAAATTTTAGTTTTATTGTTCGGTTAAAGAAAACTGTGGAGAGGAAAAACAGAAGAATTAGAATTATGTTGAGCTTCGAAACTTTATCTTACATGACAAATGTGAGGAAAGGGATTAACTTTCCTTTCTCTTCCTAAGTAGATTCTGAACAAACATAGGTTAAATGTTTTGGATGGTTGAAGTGGAGACTTGGATGGCATTAGAAACTTTTGTGATAAATGCATGCATATATTCATTAAGGTCTTTTCTTCATTTGTAAGGTTGTACCAAAAGGTAGGGATGTTTGTATTTCATTTCATCTTTGTGTGAACTTGGTCATTTTGTCCACTAGCTGGTCATGGTGCATAAGGAACTGATTCCTTTCACTACTTCTAGTTTCAGTACCCTGCTATCAAATAAAATAATAGAAGAGTTTTTTGTTATATTCAATTTGATATACTCATTGATGTTCTTCTCTTTCTTTCTTCTTTTTCCTTTTTTTTTAGGCCTCAAAGGTATTGAAATTGGAGAGAAATAGTCTAGAGTATCTTCTGCTCCACTTTTGTGGAGTTACTGCTAACAAAGAGTGGGTTTTGTGCTAGTTTTTATCTCTTTATTATTTAGCTCTCATAAGTTGCTTATTCTGCTGCTGCTTAGAACTTGACTAGTGATTCCCTCATAGTATAAGGTTAACTGCTAGCACTTTGCAGATACCAGAATGCAGATTGGAGATTACGCCCTCTTCCTGAGGAGATGTTGAGGTAACAAGTCAAGTTCTGTTATATGCTTGAGTTGGTAATGCTTGTTAAGAGGAGACTTAAGGTCTGTCTTATAGTTATGGTGCTAAAACAATCCTGAGTCGTGCATTTTAATTTTGGAGAAAAAGTAATTTGAAATATTAGATGCTAAAATGAAGTTAATTTAGACAGAAAGTACTCAATTTGTATCAAAAATTATACTTTATTAAGCAGTTTAGTAATATTTTAGCCATTCTTATATTTTGTTATGTGATTGAGGTATTTCAGTTCAAGATGATGTAGATTGTTTGACCTCCACAATCATCTAATTTTTCTTACAGATATGCCAGAGAAGATACACACTATCTATTGCATATATATGATTTAATGAGAATAAAATTACTCACAATGTCAGAGGAATCTGAACAGTCTGATGCATTACTAGAGGTATAACGTCTTTTGACAATATGCATCTCATTTATGTTTTTGCATCTCTGCAGGTTTCTTTTTCCTTTTCTTTTATGAATTTTGTTTATGTTTTTATGTTATATCTTGCAAATTTTTGTATTTAAGTGGTAATTTGTACTCACAATTGCTGGAAAACAGTTTTTGTACATTGCAAGTGTACATTGTTGGTGCGCCAATTTTTCTGTATGTATGTGCCTTTTATTGTTAATTGGTTTTTACTTTGTTCTAGATAGTTGCGTTTTCAGAGTCAGTAATATGAAGATAACTGTATGCCTTTATGAAATTATTGGAAGTATTGGTAATTCAGGTCATACAAACTTGTTAATCATGATTCAGAAACCTTATTTAATATATATCTGTATGTCGCCAGAAAATGTAATATTTTACTCTTCAGTTTCAAAGTTAAGAGTACTTAATTGAAGGTCTTGTGTCACGTTAGTATATAATTTTAGTGTGAGCTAAACAATGGTTTTTCTAAATATGTATTATTTGTGATTTGCTGGATGCAAGTTGGGGTGCACAGGGTTTTTAGTCTTTGTGATGATGCACTATTAGCCAGACACAATGCCCTTTGGCATTTATCAATGCCTTTTCTGTCTGACAGGTATACAAGCGCAGTTATGACTTATGCATGCAGCTGTATGAGAAAGAGCTTTGACAGAAAATTCATATCTCTATATTTATGGGTATGTTACAGTGTCAGTTTCAATTGGCTTCTGGTTGCATTAGCTTATTATAGTCATGTAATATTTTTACTTTTCCCTGTTTTGGCTTCTTTTAGCATCTCTTTGTTTCTTACCTTTTTCATGATAGAACTTGTTCGTTTTTTTTTTTTTTTTATTTTTAAAATTTTCCTTTTTGTACTAGTTATGATAATTGACTTAATCTTGTCTCTACTTTTTCCTTTTTACTACAGGTTGCAAGGTTCTGGTTTTAATGCTCAGCAGCTTGCCATTGTTAAGCGTACATTGCTTGTTTTATCTTACATGTTGTACAAAGTTTAAAAAGCTAATATATTATCCACCTGTGGTGGTAAACCACTGAAATGCCCTTCTGCATTTTCAATATGATTCTTCTATTTGTAGGGGCCCTAAACCATAAATAAATCATAGGCTTTCAGAGAATGGGCTTGCACTAAGGGGAAACTGTTTTGGACCATAAAATGATTAGATGAACAAAGCTACTGTTTTTGACCAGTCATGCATTAATGTTTTATTGTTGGCTTATGTAAATGGCTTGACACAGGGCTTTGTGAGTGGCGTAGATGTTGCCTCGTGCAGAAGATGAAAGTACTGGTTATATATTGCCAAACAAAACCCTTCTTGAA
>CM017574.2:11791164-11847324 GCA_007844105.2 Rhamnella rubrinervis | reverse complement strand
AAATATACCGCTTTTAGATATTATAATTACACTATTCATATCTCACTTTACATTTATATAACTCAAACAAATATTGTTGGATCCGAAAGTCAAAAACATGCGCACACATTTGATCGATGATTTCTTATCACCGCTTGTCTCCTTTCATCGCTGCCTATGGTCGCACATGATGTCTCAGGGCTTAGACGCATAAGTTGTTTGCTGGGTATCGTAGCCTTCACGCTGTGGTGTCGCCTTCATTCGTGGCTGTGCCATCGCCATTTGCATGGGTGCCGCTGCTTTGTTCAGCCATTTCATGCGGGTCGGGTGCCGCTTGTCATTCTCTGCTCTCCAAGAAGTGGGTTTACTTTTATGTAATCACTTTTAAATATTTTTGTATAAGTATATGAAATTTATATGTGAAATGTTAAAATTGATATGAGGAAGTTTTAAAACTATTATTAAGATAAGTTTAAACCTTAAAAATTTAATTTTTATGTGAAATGTAGTAGATTTGGGGCAAGTTTAATATGTTTAGTTAGAGTGGGTTTACAAACTATGAATGAAAAGAGGAAGAAAAGTCGATCCCACCAATTCCTATGATATCGCATATGATTTGTTGGTAATTGGTCGGATCCGATCTATTGTTAATAGATCCCATCAAATTTATGGGAACTCGTCGAATCCACTAGTTCCCATAAATATCAAAAGTCAAATTTGTTGGTAATTGGTCAATCCAATCTATTGTTAGTAGATCCGATCACAAATCTATTGGAAACTAAGTAATCCGCTTATTTTTCTTTTGATTTTTATATTTGTAATATGTATTTTTGTATTTCAAATATTAATTGTTATATTTTTCTCAATTTCTAAAGCACATAATTGGAGAAGTAATACTTGCTTTGTTTAAATATATAAAAAGATTAATAATAGGTGTAAGCATTCCTCTATGTAATAATGTGAATATATAAAATTATATTAAGTTTTTGATGAAAGACTACATTAATTTTCATTGCAAAGTACGGATTTTACATAAGTATAAGCAAGAATCATAAAGCAAACCATCTTGAATAAATAAAAATATAATTAAAGGAAATTGAAATTAATTACATATATAATATTAGTGTCCTTGTTCGATCATGTAAATATAGAAAATGTATTTGATAAAGTAAAGCAAAAATCCTCCCATGGAATAACTTATAAATGACAATGACTTATGGTGAATAATAACCCTGGTCATAGTTTGAGAGTCGCTTTTGGCATATATAGTCACACTTTTGTTTTGAATTTGATCATTTATGTCGCATTCTTTGACCTTGTCATGAAATTGGTGATGTATCATGATCTGAATTTGGACATATCTTTAAATTTCTTTTACTAAATGTATAATAATTATGATTGTATTCTTTATCTATTTTGTTAAAACATGGCGCAAAGTACCTCATAGATCTTTACCAAGAATATAGTTGCATACATATGTGACAATACTATTTCGATAGGAAGACATTTGGAGGTAAATATAATTTTGGATGCAAGAGTTTACCAATTTGCAATTCAATTGGGAAAATGGAAATATATATTGAGCTTGACTTTAATTTGATCATAGAGTGTGAGTACACATACCGTAAGTAACAAACAAGACAAACTGCATAGAAAAAAGAGAAGTAAAAAATAGAAAGACATAGAATTGTTAATATAAGGCCCATCCACTACTAGTCGTATTGGTTGTTGTTTCTACAACGCAATATTTGATTCGCCGACGCTTGTATTTTGATTTCCTATGATATTCAATGCTTTGTTATTGCTCATTAATGACTTTTTCATACACCGATCCAGCTAAGAGTTCAATGCTACCTGATTGAGAATCAATATTTACTAGCATCAATTATTTAATTTATGCAACCTATATGTATATATAAACAGTGCTATATATATATATATATATATATATATATATATAGAACTTGTTCTTTCTTCTATCATTATTTATGTGGGAAAACCATGTTCCTTGGTTTTCTTATTACTTATAAATATTTTATAAGAAAAATATTGCATTGTTGATGCCTAAACTATATAAATATTGTATTATTAGTCTCTAAATTAAACTATATAATATTACACTTGGGCCCCTCATGAATGGAATGACCAAATTATATACTTATTTTCTAGCCCAACCCTACCCTCCTCCTCCTCTCTTAGAATCACATACTCTAACCCACTTACAGAATCTTAGTTCCTTTCACTAAATGTCGCTCACCCTGCTTTAAAAATCTTCGATTGATGTCATTCTTTGACCTTGTCATGAAATTGGTGATGTACCATGATCTGAATTTGACATATCTTTAAATTTCTTTTGCTAAATGTATAATAATTATGATTGTATTCTTTATCTATTTTGTTAAAACATGGCAGCAAAGTACATCATAAGATCTTTAATGAAAACATAGTCAAGTATATATGTGACAATACTATTTCGATAAGAAAATATTTGGAGGTAAATATGAGAATTTTGTGATGTAAGAGTTTACCAATTTGCAATTCAATTGGGAAAGTGGAAATATATATTGGGTTTGACTTTAATTTGATCATAGAGTGTGAGTACACATACCGTAAGTAACAACCGTGACAATCTATAATAGAAAAGAGAAGTAAGAAAGTAAAGACATGAATTGTTTATCAGGTGATTTTAATTTCATAGAATTAGTACAATTCTATTATCAGGCAAAACCATTTATATACTTTTCAATGAGTTTATTTATATGTGTGAAGGTATTCGCTTCTCTTTTCAAGTAATTGATGGGAGACAGAGAGATTTGGTCCATATGCATAGTAGATCCTTTCCAAATAACTTACACCACCCACATCCCATATTTTGTCGCATTAAAACAACAAAATCTATTTGTTTGCTTTTATTCAATTTTTATGTTTAATGTCCCTCCTTCTAATTAGTTTTATAGTAAAAATATATATACAAAAAAAATATGTATGGAAATTAATTGTAGTAGATTAGAATAAATATTTTCATCATTAAAAATTATTATAGAATTAATGGATTTTGGTGTATATATATGTTGCTATCATGGAACAAGATATTGTACAACTATTATATGTATAAGATTAGAAAGTCATCTTTTTTGTGAGATTTTTTGTCATCCTTTTTGTATGTGTATGTGTGAGATTCTTTGATGATAATTATTGTGGGAAAAGAAATACTATTTATATTGTAATACTATTGCTATTATTGGTTTATTATTTATATGAGTTTATCTGTACTTTTTTCAAGTTTTAAATGTGGGTGAAAAGAAGCTATGTCAAAGGAATGAATTACATATTTCCGTATGTTCAATAAGGATAACATGTGCAAGTATGAAGGTGACAATCAAGTCAAATTTAAATGAAGCAATGAAAAGATAAGATCTAAATTGAATAGTAAAAGTTGGGTTTATTTTAGAGTATATGCTTTGGCCATTTTCAATGTGCAAACGAGTTGTAGGTGAGTGGGTCAATCGTTAACCAAATGCTATGGCGACAATGTGTTGGTCATGATATGGAGGTGATGGAGTTTAGCTTTGGTGAAACACAGGTTTTATACAAGAGTTCTGGCTTGACTACAGTGTTATGTTATGGAGCCATACCTACTGCACAAACCATCTCCTCATCAAGCTATGGACACATACTTTGGTGGTAGGAAAGTTCTTTTACATAATAGTGATATTGTAGATGTTTTAATACAACGACATGTGACGCACCATGACATGTTGAGACTATCATTGCTATTTTTTTCGAGACAGTTTGTTAAGCAAGAAGCTCCTACCTTTGTGCGTATTGATTATATAGATATTTTGGATGATTTAGATTATTTCAACTCCTATCCTCGGGGTACAATATTATACTATATTATGGTCCGGTCAATGCGCGGTTGTCCCGGCATGAGAGCTAATACCCCGCATCATACCCTTATCGGATTTCCATTAGCTTTCACGGTAAACTATTAATTTTAAAAATATATTGTGTGAATTATATTTATATTTTATTAATAGTTAATAATAATGCATATCCGCTTGATAGTTATGGGGATACAAGACCATTCCACCGATAGCTATGATGTTTGAGATTAAATATAAGGATATTACTTATCCTTGTTTATCAACGGATTACTACGGATTTGCTACTATGAAGAAGCTCGCCATATTTTTTCTAAAACCCAATGTAAGTTTAAGTTTTAAAATTAATTGTTTAATTTACTTTGACTATTAATTTAAATTGGTATCCTATATAAATTATCTAGACAATTTATTAAAATTTGTATCTCATTGTCATTTACCTTTTAATGTGAAAATGGAGGTGATTAGTGCTGGAGCCAACACCTTTGAGATGGATTTTAATGCATCTATTTATTGGCTTATGTATGGAGACCATATGATGCACCTCCCATTGTTGAGGAAAAGAAAAATAATGATGCGTAAAGAAAGTAAAAGGAACGATGTAAATGCAATGAAGAAAGTTGGAGGAAGAAAAGATACACAGAGATGTGCCCACGTGATCTCCAACACCACATGTTAATCCAAAATATGTAGATGTACCCACTGCATCTCCAACACCTGAAGCTAATCCTAATCTATATGTCATTTGTTTTTCCATAATATTTGTGATAGATATAAGGTATATATAATAATAGTATTAATAATAAACTTACACTTATATTACTACGGTTTTATTTTTTTAGGTAATTTAATTGACGATATATTATGTTCCATTGAAGATAGGTTATCTTCGATCAAGATAAATTATCTAGATTATCTTGAATTGAAGATAAATTATCTTATGCTTGAACAAAAATAGATATGTTGTTGAAATTAATGTCATCGAACAAAGATACTATTAGTTCAAAGGTAATAATACACCATTTTACTATTTAATAAGTCATTTTTAGTTATTTATGTTAGACTTTTCAAACCTATAGTATTTTTAATTATTTACCCAAAATTCCATATTATTATTATTAGAATGGAGATGATGACGCTATTGGAGGTGATGATTATGGTATGGATCACGTGGAGGTGATGAGACAATTAATGTAGAAGTGCAAAACAACACCGGCATGTAGATACTACTTCATATTCTCGATGTATCTAGGCCAACCTCTCCCATTACTTTGGATCACAAGATCTAGGTGTTCACCAAAATGTCCCCGCAAAATTGGCTGGCGAAAGGAGAAAAGGAGGCGATCACAGGTTCAAGTGTTCACCACAATGTCCCCCGAGAAATTGGTCGTTGGGGAGGGAAAAAAGGAGGATAGCATGTGACATTCAAAGTCCATATGAATGTGACATCTTACGATCAAAATGGCGCATTACTGCCAAGGTCTAATAGGACATTTGATATGCACCGCCCCATATCGATGATGTCACCCGACAATATGCACAATTCATAAATTCCTGATGAGAATGCGATTGTTAAATCTGAAACCATTTCGCTTAAGAAGTTTTTTATAAGGAGCTTGAATTT
The DNA here is from genome assembly GCA_007844105.2 of Rhamnella rubrinervis. NCBI lineage: Eukaryota > Viridiplantae > Streptophyta > Magnoliopsida > Rosales > Rhamnaceae > Rhamnella > Rhamnella rubrinervis. The sequence continues at coordinate 11,841,837 of CM017574.2, read as the reverse complement.
AGTTCGACATGGCTCACAAATGATGTAAGTGTTCTAATTTTATTTATGTTTATTACTTTCTTATATTCATATTTATTAGTTTCTTATGTTTATTAATTTAATTTATTGTTACAAAGATATTCTGGTGACACATCTAATTCGACAACGTATGGCAAATACTTTGAAGTATTCAATCCCCATATTTTGTTGTTGGGTAATCGATTAGTAGTAAGTTTTAAAATTAGTCTATATTACATTAATTTTTATTATTAAGTATATTTATTGATTACTCAATTATTATTAATCAATCTAAATTAATGTCTACAGCAATATATGACAAACCGATTGGACGATTTCATAGATGAAACAAAAAGAAAAATGAAGTACAATTTTGGTGATGAAATGCTTGAATTTGTCAATGGAAAAAGACTGATCTTGAATATTAAACCACAAGGGTGATATGATCGAGTAAGATTTTTCCAAATTGAATATTTATCCTTGAATAAATTTAGTTATATTAATTTTTTATAAATTAAAATGTTTATGTTTTTAGTCATACATTTATTAATTGGTGATTAGGTATTATTGGTAATGAATAGACAAGATGTCCATTGGCTTTTGAAAGATATAAATTTAGCTACTCGCCATATGACTATATATAACTATGGACAAATTTCAAGCTTTAAAATAATTGATATTTATCCCATACCTTTTATGCAAATCATTAGCGATTTCTTTGTGTGTAAACTCTTACAATTCCTTCAAACTTAGATTTAATACATTGCCCAATAATCCGAAGTGTGGCCTGCTTGTGTTCTCGATGTAATCTCTAAAGTGCAATCAAGCGCTTGGTAAAAATGCCTTTACAATAAATAGATCCGCACCTTTGTTTTATTGCACGAAGATACCATGGACATGTGTCTTCCAAACAGAAACCTCAGATTGCTCTTTCGTTGATCTTTTAACCTTAAATTTTGTTTTAACCAATACATTACAAACTTAATTTCATCTTTAATTGTTCTTTGTTATCAAAACATCTCCAATATTGATAATAATTTTGTTTAAGTCATCATCCGTGGGAATATATTCAGAGTAATGCGGAGAGATGGTTCCATGAAGAGCACTAGATGTTGTACTATCGAATGATAAAGTCCAAAGGAACTACCCACATGGTGATTGTTAATCATTTCCTCAAGAATGTAAACCATATGCATTCTCATCACGTGGAATGTCATCACAACCACCATCACCATCATAAACATCATCATTATCATGTGTGACATTATCCATATTATGAAACCGTTGATGCTCCTCTTCATTAGGAAATATTGCACTCCATCATCTCCACCATCAACCTTCATGGACATCCACTAGGCGACAATCACATGGAGTTTTTTAAAGAACTGCCTTATTGTATTTGTATTGGTCATCATATGGAGTATCAAAGACTTTACTATCATGGGCTAATGGCTTAGAAGTAGAAGTGAATTTGGGTGGACATATGGGAATCTGCTCAACATAAAGAAGAGATCGGATAAGTGCATGTTTAACTTCTAATATAAATGTTCTCATATCCTTATCACGCATTATTTCTACAGGTTCTACAGCTTGTGAAACTCGACCCTATAAGAATTTCATTTTGATGAGGAAGAAATTTCGATCTACTTCAAGGCACTCAGATATCTGCTTTCCAATTCAGATTTTGTACACCATTTAGGAATGGAAGTTACCTTAGTTTTGTAATTTGCATATTCCCAAGTTCTGTCCTCTAATTTGACCAATCGTCCATCATAAGCCACAATAATTCCTATATGATCAAATCCCTCCATATTTATTTATGAAAACAAATAAAACAACACAAAAATTTAATAATACAATAAAATATAATACAAATATTAAAAAAAAATTTTGGAATTTTGGCTTCAAATAGATTGGTAGGATCCGATAAATTTCTAAAGATTTGATAGTGGATCCTATCCATATGGTCGAATCCAACCAGTTTCCAAAAATTGACAAATGGATCCTATCAATTGTCGATTCATTACCGATTATATCAACTTCCGATCCACCAATTTCTAATAAATCCAGACTTGAATACGATTGTAGGATCTCGACTACTCTAATTAGGATCGCATACCAACTGAGTCATCTTCTCCAAATTGAATCCTCATCTATTCCTCCCTACGCACTTTCATTATAGTTTTTTACAACACTAAAAACAAACTAAACTCAATAAAGATAAAATAACAAATAATGTTCATACCTTAATTGTGAGATAGTAAGGAATGAGAGAGAGATTTGAAATTATAATTGATGTAATGATTGTAGGAAGTGTTGGAAAGAATTTAGAAGATGAAAGAAGGCTGAGTAGTGTTAAGAAGAGTTGGTAGAGAATTGAATTGTTTGTAAAAGAAGAAAATAAATGAAAGTAAAAAGAAAAAGTAAATGCTAAGGTAGAGGGAGGTGGTTGATAGAGAATGAGTTTTGGAACATGTAAAATAATAAGGGTATTAATGTAATTGTAATATATGAGAATGCATTTAGCTATACAAGTTAAAGTGAGATATGTTTGGCTATTGACTAATTTTAAAGGGGTATTTGGTCAGTATGGCCATTAAAGCCCTAATTTTCTATGCAACTCATGTAGAGCAATCCGATCTAAATCCTATTAAAGATATCCAGAGATATGTATAAGTCCTACTACAACAAGAATTGGTACTTTATTTTGCACCATGTACAACCTCTATTATGATTGCATTGCCCATGAGCATAATAAGAAAGTCGACGCCACGCATAACGCTATGTTTAACACACCTAATAAGTTTAACTTTACTAATTTAGTGTAAAAATTAGAAAACCAATGTTTATTATCAACAGGACTAATTTTAAATGGAACTCAATTAGTGAAAGTGGACAAATTAATATTATAATTGGAGACTAACGACCCAAGAAAATAGTAGGTCATAATTAGTCAATCTTCTATCTTCTCATTTTACCTTCGTATTGCCCTAGATTTGACCTCTCTTTCGTGTCCCTACCTATCACCATTGACATTGTCCTTATTGTCGCCGCTTACCTTTGCCTTTGTATGTCAATGTTGTCAATTCATCGCGTTCTTTGTCACCGCTTTCATTATTGTAGCCATTGTTGTCATCACCGCTGCCTTCCCGTGCTCAGATTCTCGTGATTTCTTTGTTAGATTTCTATGATTTCCCCTTCAAACCCTCACACATCCTCGACGATCTACAACTTTCATCCGAAATTCCATTTTCTCATCTACAAATTTCAAATGATGAAATCTTCACATAATGATTCACCTTTGAATCTATCAACTTCCACAACTTTCCCAAAAGCCTAACTCGTTTTCACTATTCATACCATGAATACTCGGTTCAATTCAATTTACATTTAAAACACACTCACTTTTGTTTTGACATCCTCCATATATCATGCTATACCCCTATATGTGAATTACTTATTGTTTGGTTAATGGTATCATGTAGATCATTTTGTTTCTATTGTAGTAAAATTTGCCCTTTAAATTTCAAAAACTTCTTCATTTTGACCTGTAATACAATAGTATAATTTGCATTTTATAATTTTGTAGTTGTGGTTTCTATTTAATGGGTGGGCATGTGACTAAGCTTCACCACAAAGGCAAGCTAGCTTTGGTGAAAAGCTCTTATCAGGTAGAATAATATTGATTGCTAATGGGCATGTGATTATGAATTGAATTTTTTCACTACTTGGTTTTTCACCGCACAATCTAAATTTTTCTTGTTGTCGTAATTGTTTGTTAAATTAATTTGTACACTTCAAAGTTTTTTATGTCCTACATTTGGTTAACTTGGATTTTGTTGATTTTAAATTGAATTTTACTTTATTTAATTTGAAGAATCTATGATAGAAATTATTTGCTTTGTAGTTGACTTTATGTGATGGCAAATTTGTTTTGATAAATTGGGAATCTACCTTTTAATGGATTGATTTTCTATCTCAAACCTCGAAGTTATTATATGTTTTACAGTAATACAATGAGCAATGTAGCTTATGTACAAAACTATATAAAATGTTCACTTAAGAATTATATATATATATATATAATAATAAAATTTAAAAGTAATGATTTTGGTGGCTGCTAAGTACCTAGAAAAGTTAAAAAAGACTCTGTAGCATAAAAAGGGTCAAATAGACTAAATACAAGTTAATGACCATTGGCTAACCCATTTACTGTGGTTCAAAGATTCCATACTTCAATTTTGGAGACAACCATGCATGCATTGATCATATTGAACAATATGTTGTGTATAAATTATTTATGCTTACATATGACACTTTCATAAAAAAAGAAAAAAGAAAAGAAGAGTTAGATGTACCATTTATAATTAATGATTTTTTAGGAATTATTGCAATATGAAGGGCATATAATATTGGTCAGCTACTTGTATTGGTCCGGTGAAAATGGTTTGAGTGCAAGTATTGAATGGTGTTGCATTATTAACTACCTTTTGGTACTTTGCTAATTAGGATAATCGAGAGTGAGTAAAGTTATGTGCTTTTGAATTTCAACAATGGTAAAGCCAACTGACATTTCTAGAAAGTAGAAGAGAATTCAATGTCAAAATTGTTTCTTATATATTTTGTGTAGACATTTACGATAGTTGACTGGATTGATTATGGTTATTTATAGAGCAACTAAAGACTAATTTTCATTCCAACTAGTATACCTATAGGAATATAATGATTCAAGAAACTAATATTTTTATTCTTTCTTTAAGTGAAATATATATTAATATGACAATGCCATTTCTTTTAGTTGCAATTGAGTGACAAGTGCACATTTAAAGCTCCATAACAATTAATTTGAAAAAGATTACTAATGGATGCTATGTAGTATTCATCTTATTAAGCCGCCTTGTAGTCATTTGTATCTTCGTATGGATTATATTTGTGATAGATTACAATTGAGTGATTTACACACATTATCTAACTTATTTGCTATTCTAATTTATTTTTTTATTTTCATATTCATACATTTTATATATGAATTGAAGGAAGTTTGTTGCAATGTTCATTGCAAATGAATTAGAGATGAAAAACTATTTTATATGTATGATAATGGTTACATTGATGTATATGTTTCTAGCATGATATTATGATAGAAAAGTTCTTAATAATAATCAAGTATTTGCAAATCATAAGACACGCTTATCATTAGTAAATAAACTATTAGAAAGTAATGTGTTTTGTCTTAGTCAACCGAGGATGGATATGAGAACATTGATTTATATTATGTAAACTATTATACCATGATGAAAATATCAAGAAAGATGAGTTGGTTACATTAGAGGAGCAAGTGTGTATATTTTCATACTTGCTCATTATGTAAGAAATTGTACTATTGTTAATAGATTTTATAGGTAAAAGGAAACAATCAAGAGACACTTCAATTCAAGTGTTAAGTGCGCTATACGATTACATAAAATTTTGTTTAAGAATTGATCCAGTTCCTTATAATGCATCATAATATTTGGAAAAATATTTAAGGTATGTCATGGATTATTTTATTTTTCTAATATTTATGTCAATGTTTAGTCACTTATTTTTGTTACAATACTTTAAGTTAAATTAATTTATAGATTGTTCAGAATTGTTTGGAAGCACTAAATAAAATCTATATTAAAGTGCATGTACACGAGTTAGATAAAGTAAGATATAGAATGAGAAAGGATGAGATTGCAATCAATATTTTAGGTGTTTGTTCAAGGAATATAAAGTTCATATTTGTATACCTGAATTGGAAGCTTTAGCTTCGAGTCAATAATGTTACATGATGCCCTAAATAAACCTAATGGTTTAAGAGTACCTAGTGGTAAGAGTTGGACATGAAAATATTAAAAGAAAAAAAATTGAATGTGTGGATTTTTTTAGAACTAAACTAATAGTATATATTTTTTTAATGTTAGGTTATTATTACCTTGTGTATACTAATTATACTAATAGTCAAGAATTTCTTGCATCTTATAGGGGAACAATATATTATTTTTCAGAATGGAGAGATGATTCTATCCAGTGGTTCTTGAGGAATATTTTAATATGAAGCATGCATTTGCACGAAATGTCATAAAACATTACTTTGGAATTCTTAAAATGTGTTGGACGATTTTAAAAAGTCCATATTCCTATCCGATTAAGACACAGAATCAAATTATTATGATGTCTTCCTTATACACAATCTTATTAGAAGGGAAATGTGAGTTGATCTCAATGAAATTGTATATAATTTGTCATCGAATAGTCAAAATGTTTTAGAGGAAGATGTTATTGTATCAGTTGCATCTCCAAGTCAATGGACTAGATGGAGAGATGATTTGATTAAACAAATGTTTGATGAGTGGATATGAATTTTTGTTCATAAACTAACTTTGTTGTATAATTGTTTTCATACTTTTTTGTTTGATGATTGAAATGAAATATTTTGATGGATTGTTGATGATGAATATATAATGAATTGTTTTCTTTGTTAGTTATATGAACTGTTTATTATTATTATGAAGTGAAAATTATTATTTCATAGGCATGAAAACTAAAAGTAGTAGTGCTACTCAAAATGAGAAGAAAGCATATGTGTTTGGACTAAGAAAGAAGATGAATCATTGTTGGATATATTGGATGATGTTGTTGCTCGTGTTATGTGTCAGGACATTGGTTCTTTCAAGTTTGGAATAATGACAATAGTGAGAGAGTTTTAGTTGAGAATTGTTCAAATTGGTTTGAAAATTGTCCCCACTACTAAAAACATGACAAGTGATATGCATTTGGATGATGGAAATGAAGCAATTGGGATTGAAGATATATCTTCTCCAATGAGTATCAATTAAACCATACACTCTGTTAATCAATTAAGGCGTATGAGGAAGGAAAAATCACAAGTTGATTTAGTTGTAAGTTTTTGTGATGTAGCAAGAAGATATGCACAAGCTTCCGTGGAAGTAAAAGAGCATATGACTCAATTTAGTGAGAGTATTCAGCTAGTTACAGATAACTATCTGAAGTACTTAGCAATAGAGTTAAAAAGATATTAGTTTTCTATTAAAGACAACTTGAGCGTATCCAAATAAAAAAAAATGAACCGCTTCAAATGTGGAGGTGTTCAAGATAATTAAGATTGATGATGAAAAATAGAGTTTAGATTATCATTTAAAGATTAAATAGTTGCATACTGCTTATGTTGGTTTATTGTGTTTGCATTTATTATCACCGTCTTATGAGAAAATTTTTGTGTTTGCAATTCTATTATATTTACTTATTTTTATTCGAACAAGTATGTACAATTTATGTTGTAGGATTTGAGTATGACGCTTATGTTGATTTTAAAGGTTGTTTATATATATATATATATATATATATATATATATATATATATATATTTAAATTGGTTGTTGTATTGTTATGTAATTTATGAATTATTTAAGTTAAATGCGCTTAAATTTTATGGCAAAGAAAATGCTTTATGTTGCATTTAAGAGTCGACAGTCACATTTATTCTGGCCTAAATGTCAAGAACAAGTTAATGAGTTTAAAAATAATTTATATAAATCTTATGTTACAATTGAAGAAGCTAAAATTGATATTTGGAATATAAGGGATGGTATTTAAACAAACCTCTTAAGTACCACCAATGCAAGAAAAAACTACATACACACACCTAAGTATGTTTTGAGATGTGGATACTTTAGGAATGAATACATTAATAACTCTGTATTAGGTTGTGCAGTTGGAGTTATGTTTATGAGTGTATTTTTATTGGTTGTATTAGTATATAATCTACATATAATTAATATGACTTATGTACCAATATAATATTACATTTAAAATTTATTATTTTATTTGTGATAGTATTATGAATTTATATATATAATGTTATATAAATTGAATGTTAAACAAGTATTTGTGATATTTTAATGAAATAATAAACACACACACACACACACACATATATATATATATATGAAGGAAATGAAATATATTTTTGACCTCAAACAAAAATTAATAGGAAATATTTTATATTTTTTTACAAAAATAATTAATTTAATTAAAGAATTTAAACAAAGAAGCTATCAACTAATATCATACAAAATAACTAATAATAAATATATGAAATAAAAAATGGCTTAATAAATTATGATATAATATATATTATAAATATAAATTTAATCAAATATAAAATATAATATATATATATATTTTAAAAATATATATTTAGTCACAACCGCATGCATCATATACGTGGATAAAAGTCTATAACTTTGTCCATATTGCACCAAATACGGACAATATTAAAATTATTATAGTCCTAATTCCACTGATTAGTTTCGTCCGTGTACAAAATTAGTCCTATTTGATCTTGCATACTACAAGGACAACCTCCTCTAGACACTCACTTTATTTCTTCTTACCGCTCTTCTTTTTCTCTTGAAATAAGTTTTTTTTAAATCTATTGTCTAAATGTGAGAGGAAATTGGTAATGCTTGCATGCATAGTGGCTTTGGTAAGTTTTTATTTTACAAAAATATGCTTAATTTTTTTTTTAATTTTCTTATCACCAATTTAAATATCGAAATATTTTTAACTAAGACTAAACTAGTGCCTCATGTTCCTTATATTTTTTTATGTCTTAGTTCCATAAATAAATTTCCTTCACTACTTCGAGTAGTGTAGGGTATCTAAAGTTTTGTGTTAGAAAAGGATCTACATTATGTCTTCTTTTTATATATATATATATATATATTTATTTATTTATTTTAAATATAAGAGCTATATTAGACATGAAAGTGCATTCATCTTTATATAAACTATATATATTCTTATGCTGTTATTATAATATATTATTTCATAATTATTATTAGAGTATACAGTCGGATATAAAAAAGAAGAGAAAATTACACCAACACCCTTTTTATTTTTAATTTTGTCACTCTAACTTTCTCTGATGTATAATAGTGTTAAATGATGCAAACTGTGAGATGCTAAAAGATCAATGTATCTTAAAATTAAATTTAAAACAATTATGCAATTATTATTATATAAACAAAAATGATAAAAACATGTTGAAATTGAGTGTTAAATGTGTGAAAATTTTATTTTCTTTGTTTTAAGTAAATAAAAAGAGTTTTAATATGAAAAGAGTAGCAAATTCATTTCTTTAATAGTTTCTCTTAGTAAGTCTGAGTATACCATTTTTAATATAGAAAGAGCAGAAACTCACTTTCTTAATAATTTTTCTCTTAATAAATTTAAGTATACTTAAAATTTTGATAAAAATTTATTAAAATTTAAATTATAACAGATGAATACGAGACAGATGGGTTCTTTTACCATCAGACTGCATCTTCACGCTCGAATGCTTACCTTTTGGTTAAACATGAAATAAGGATAAAATTATTATTAAATTTTTAAAACTGAACTGGCTAATAGAAAAGTGAAAATTGACCCCTTTTCAGGGTGTTATACTAATTTTAATATAAGAAAAAGAAAAAGAAAGGAAAAAAAGAAAAGAGCATACGGTCTCAATTGCAACACGCACGGCAAGAATATTCTCGCCTTGTGTTCTTCTTGCAGGTGGGCCCTAGCCAATGACGGAGTTGACCAAAATTGACTCCGTACACCATCCCCACTGGAACTTATAATATTTGACCCAACAAACAAACACCAACAGTGTCTTCTTCTTTCTAGGGTTCAACTCCATTCCCTGCTTGATCTCCATCACAGTCCACCACTTACTCCGCCATTCCCATCGTCGACCTCTCTCAATCTCTATCCAGAATGAGGTTCTCTCACAACTTTGTTGTGCAAAATTATTCTATAGCTTATTTGTCAGCAATGTCGCTGTCAATTTCATTGTCTGAAAGTTTTTCTCTGCTTTCTTGGTAGCGTAAATAACTCATCCTAATATCCAGTTTTGTATTTTTGTTTTGTGGGTTCGAGCAGTCGGCACCCGGAGGTTCTCTGGGCTCAGCGCTCCGACAAGGTGTACCTAACGGTGGCTCTACCAGACGCCAAAAATATCAGCGTCAGGTGTGAGCCTCAGGGTCTCTTTGGTTTCTCGGCGTTGGGTGTCCAAGGCGAGCCGTTTGACTTCAGTTTGGCACTTTACGGACCAATAGTGCCTGAGGTGAGAGTTTATTAATAATGTCAATTGTATTGTAAAATAATGTCAATTGTATTGTGAGAGGAACAGTAACACTTCTCACTGGTGAGTGTGAGTGAGCCACTGCCTGGCTCATCATGATTAAAAATCATTACCCATTTAGAAGCTAATGCGTACCTATGAATCGCATATGCCTTTTGTTGCAACTAATACCACTTACCCCACTCTGCTTGTGATTCATGGTTGCTGTTCCATCACACAACTGCACATTAAGCGTCGTTGATTCATACCACTGTTTTGCTACCTTGTATTCTGTCAATTTTTTTCCATTTTGACGGCTAAATTGGAGATGCATCGGCCTTTGAAAATTTAGAGCTTACGAGGCTTGATTGTTGGTACGAGGCTTGATTGTTGGTACAAGATGGTTCCGATCAATAAAATTGACGAGCTATTTTCTCCTTTGCAAAGTGCAATATTTAAATGGCCTCTTGTAGTACATAGATGTTTCAGGGCATCAAGTGGTTTTATATATTAACGTAAAATTAGAAAGGGTGTTTGAAAAATATATTAACATTTTCTAGCTCATGGTTGGTGTAGCATTCACAAGACTTGTGCTTGTTCAGGTTGAATTCTGATTATTGTACGAAATCTGTTTTGAGTTATCTAAAGATATGCATGTTTCTTGCCATTTCAAATCCAATTAATACATTTTATAATTATTTAACTTCGTTACCTAACTCAGACAATGTTCAATGGTTTGAATCCCCTATACTCTTGTTCTTTTCAAAATAATTTAGAGTTAGCTTAAAGAGCTTTTGCTCCTCGAATAGTTAATTTTTCAGATATGTAGGTGATCTTAATTTCTCCATAACCTTAAAATTATTCTTTTCTTTCTAACGTATGTTTGCTGCTATTAATTTTCTGCTTTCTTCATGTTGAACTTCTAGAGGGATTATATTTTCCTGTTATTCACACAATTATTTTTAACTATTACTGTACAGGGTTGTAAAACTAAAGTTGGGTTAAGGAACATACTCTGCTTAATCCAGAAAAAATAAAGGGTGGTGGAAACGACTCTTGGAGACGGAAGAAAACCTGCACCTTACCTTAAGGTTGATTGGAACAAGTGGTGTGATGAGGATGAGGAAGAGTCAACTTGTAAGTTAATAGAACATTCTCTATGTTTGGTATTAGATCTTATTGACTATAGTCGGATATTTTTATGTGCATGACAATTTTAGATTCTTTTGAGAACTTTTATGCGCTTAATATCCAATTTTTGTACTTTTTTTCTTCCTGTTTTTGTTAGATCTTTTTTCTTTGGAAACTTTATAACAGGATTCACATATTTATAGTCAGCAATTGTGTTATAATGTTATTCAAAAGTTTGTATCTTGATAATGATAATTTAGGAGTTAAATGTGATATGCTAAATAAACATTATAAGGCATGTTATTTGTTCACGGTGTCCTTATGTGGGTGTATAATATATTCATGCTTTTCTTTTATGTAATATTTTACATAGCTACAAGTAGCAGCATTATGTTACTTTTCACAAGGACTTCGTTATATTTTATCTGTATTTTGTTTTTGAAGATTTCTTCATTAGGTGTTTTGTTTGGTTTAAGAAACCTGCTTCGCCACAGTTGCTATGTTACAATTAGTGGTATGCTAAATAAATATTACATGGCACATTATTTGTTCATGGTGTCCTTAGGTGGATGTATAATATATCCATGCTCTTCTTTTCAAGTAATATTTTATACAGCTACAGAGAGCAGCATTATGTTACTTTTCACAAGGACTTTGTTGTATTTTATCTATATTTTTCTTTCAAAGATTTCTTCATTAGGTGTTTTGTTTGGTTTAAGAAACCTGCTACGCTACAGTTTCTATGTCATCATTAATTTCTGTTCCCCTTGGCACTTCTGTTCTGTGACTTCAATACATTAACTTGTGGGGAACCATTTAGCGTGTCACTTGCAACAATGTATCTTTAACAGACTGCTGCCCTTAATTATGTAGTTCTGTTCGTTTCACTGACTTGGTATACTTTTTGCTGTTTCTGCTATTTTTAAATTTTTAACTGATGCATACACAACTTCTAGTTAACAGTTATAGAAATCAAGGTTTTATTATAAAGGTATAAGAAAGGATGAAAGGAAAGGATAAACTCATTTCAGGGGTTGCTGTTCTGGATCTGAAGACAGTCAATGAGAATAGTAATCTGAGAACAGTAACTTGCTTGTTTAGAGAAGAATTGGTAGCAATTGAAATCGGTCGGGTGGGTTTGAACAATGTATGCTTCGTTCTAGGATTTGGGTAATTCATAAGTTATATTTGGCAACATAAAATTCAGTAGCCACTGGGGAAATGTATCATAAGTTACTAACTTCACCATTGACTAATAAACTAGATAATTGTATGAAAATTAGGTTCCAGACAATAGACTCCAAACAAGATTCATAAGCTGCTACTCATTGCGTTGCAACAATTCTGAAACTATGAAATATCAGGTACCTATAGAACCACTAGAAAACTTGACTAAAAGGAAACCAGTAGCAAATACTATCTAAATAAAGCATAAAACAAGACTTGTCCCCAGTAAAATTTATTGTGCAAGGTCCTAGGGGTCTCAAATCATCATGCATATTCATATCAAAGTTGGGTTGTAGTCCACTTTTCATTTATAGCAGCTTTCTCTATTATAGGTTTATAGCTACAAAATATTCTATTACGTATGAGTGAACTTTCTTTGTTTTTTTCCGCAGCTGACTTGGTCTCTGATGACGATGATGACGATGTGGTATGTTGATCCCCTTCATTATTTATGAACAAGGAGTTGACACTTCAGAGCTTTTGATCTAATCAGGCAACATGAATGGCATTGTTATGTTTTGCAGGACGACGATCAAGAGGAAGGAAGCAGTGGTGATGAGGGAATGCTTTGTGAGTCTAAATTCCTAGTCATTAATGTCATTTTTAGTTGCATTGCATACTGAGAACATGTGCACTGCTCACTTTATGCATTTGCAAAAAAGTTTGATCACCTCTCTCTCTTTATCTACTAAAAGACATATCCTTTATCACCTTTTTCCTTTTTCTTTTAACTCCTAGCATGACATTGTTTTGTGGCTGCAGATCTCCCTGACTTGGAAAAAGCAAGAGGAAACTAGAAAGCAGTATGGAATACTAACAAGGAAAATGGAGATGGTAGATGCACCAGGGAATTTTAAGTTTGATATAATTTGGAAAATATGATTGATGTAGAAGCCAAAACTCTGAGTTCTGGCTGCCTTGGCCTAAAGGCATTAATGATAATGATCGTATATATATATCTAATTTTCTTGGCCCTATAAAACTGCTTTTGATATTTCCAATTGACTGTTATTTTGAAATAGTATTACGGTAATTCTTCATTGAAAACTTCTCTGTAGTTAGCATTATTTATTATTGGACTTGAGTCATTAAATTGAAAAAATAAACTAAAATGGGTTAAAATAAAGGGAAAAACCCAGCAATTAGCGAAAAATATAAAATAAATAATAATAAAAATAAAAATAAAAATAATAATAATAAAAATAGAAATAATAATAAAATAATAATAATAATATTAATATTAATAATAAAAATAAATAATAATAAAATAAATAATAATAATAATAATAATAATAATAATAATAATAATAATAATAATAATAATAATAATAATAATCAAAAGAGGTTAGTTATCGGTAAATAAGTAAAGACATCTTAACTAGGTTGGCACCACTCTAAACCCTCACCGAAAAGAGAAAAGATTTTATTAAATTAAAAGATTACATAAGTTACAATAGTTACAGCTAGTTGATAACCTCAAAACCAACGACGCATACATGAATTACAAAGAAATAAGAAACAAAAGTGAATCAACGAACACCACGCTCATTAAAACCCGAAAAGAGAAAAACTCCAAACTGAAAACCCAATTCGTGAAAGAGTGTCGGACAACAACAAATGCAAGCAGCTTACTTTCTAAACCTATAGTTTGCAAAACCATTGACATTCATATAATGCATGATATATAAGAAGTCCTGAAGTCCCCACCACCATCAAGGCCCTGGATGAAGAAACAACAATTTTTGACAGAAAGCATCCGTAACTATGTTTCCTATAATAATAATAATAATAATAATCAAGAGTTTACTGTTTGATGACGCAAGCGTAGACATCCCAACTAGATTGGCACCTCTTTACTTCCAAGATGGAGACATCCCAAATCAGGTGGCATCCCTCCAAGCCCACACCTGAACAAACAATAAATTTTATTAAATTAAAAGAGTTTACATCCATTACAAAAGTTACAAAGCAAGTATGAAAACCAAAAAACAAAGCAAAAAATAGAATACATCCGTGAGAATCAAAGGATAAACAATGACTGCCGCTTCTCATTAAAACTCGAAGGAGAAAACCCCAAATGGGAAAATCTCAATCTAGGAAAAGAGTACCGGATAAAAAAAAGTACAAACAAACTATTTTCTAAACCTATAGTTTGCAAAACCATTGACATTCCCGTAATGCATGTGGTACAAATCTGGAAGACCCTACCACCACCTGACTCTAATAAGAAACCGCATCTTCGATAGAAGATCCAAGAACCGTGATTTCCTCCCTAAAGACGTGAGAAACTCTGAATCAATGCGGAAACATAAAGAAGCGCTCACCCATCTGATTTGTGCCCACTAGACTATTTCCTCCTCGATGCATTTGTAAGTTGACGCCATGTTTCGAGTCGACTCCACCATGATGATCCCACCCAAAATCTCTAAGACACTCTATGCAAAGAATAGCCCCCAAAAGCTCACTCTCAAAGGCATAACAGAATCTAAAGTGGACAACAAAGCTACCTTTAATGAAACCCCTACTGCGAAAGTATTCACCGCGATCCGCCTCGTCCCGACAACCGCCACCGCATCCATCAAGATAACCTTCAACCAGCCCATCACGGGGAGACCAAACGACGGAATAATCGAGCCCGAGGAGCAAAGACTGCAACCCCTAAACTTCAAGACTGTAAGATCATTAACCGAAGTCAGGCATCGCACTTCTTCTCGAATAGCATTTCGCTTCTAGTCGAAGCCCAAATAAAAGCCAAAAGAAATGCACTAAGCGGTATGAAAACATTCCAAAATGCCCCCGATCTCAACAAACCAAATAGCGTAGAGTGCACTCACAATGGCCGTAGTTCATAAATCAAGACTTGAGTGCTTAAGAAGCCTCCATAGCCTTTTCAAACATAGAAACCACCAACCTCGATGATCCAAACTGATCCCGGCGCAACACCCGCATACCCCAAATGGCACCGTGATAAGTGGCAAGTCAAGAAGAGATGAGAAACGGTTTCTAAATCATTACCTCAAATTCTGCATTTTAAGGCCATGGAGAATCCCTCCTAATCAGACGCCATCGGTAGGAATACCTACTCGATAAGACGCCGTCAAGATCGAGCGAAAGAAGAATGAAAGTTTTCAAACATATCTAACCCACAACGGAGGCGAAGCCATCGTAGAAAGATGAAGATAAATGTCTCGACAAGAAATGATGCCCGAGACTGAATGAGACCAAAATCTCTCATCCGGCCTATCCATCGAAATCGCCACCGCTCAATAAAAGGACAACCTGGAAAAGCCACACGGAAACTAGTCCGAGATTCCAAACTCCATCGAGTCAACCGTGATCACCAATCGAATGTCCGATCACATAAAACCTCTGAGTTCTCAGAATAACTCAATAATGGGTATCCCCAACCAATTATTAACCCGTAAACGAACCTTGGAGTGAAACCCGATGATCTAAATCGCCTCCTTCGAAAGGGTGAGATACAACTGTCTCAAAGGAGGCTAGATCGAAGAAGAAACATAATGCAAAGGGTTCAGCTTCCTAAAAACGCTACCGATGAAAACCAAAAATGAAGGAATCCTTGTTCATCGCCTTCCATGCCAACTTGCCGAAAGCAAAGCTTTATTAAAAGTGACTGTGTTTTTCGCACCTAGTCCCCCGCTTAGTAGTCGGCATAAATGATGTATCAAGCAACCGAGACCGATTTCAACCAATACGTACTCGGTCCAAAGGAAGTTCAATAGCCTTATTAAGAGATTCTAAGCAAACCCACAAAGCCATCTAGATCATAAACGGTAACAAACTCGGTGTAATCACGAGTTTATCAAACACAACCCCGCCATAAAAAGAGCGCTCTTCCACGAGGCTAATCGCCCAAAACTGACCGCGATAGTATAGATATACTGAGTAGGCTTCCTTTAAAAAGGGTACCCCGAGATAGATGAAAGGAAGTGACCTACTTGATATCAAGTCCACAAAATCTTACTCGACAAGTAGACACCGTAACCAAAATAGATGTGGATTTATCTAAGTCGACAACTGACCGATAAAAAATGTAGAGGCTAAGAGCATCAAAACACCTGGCCAAATTCGATAAGTCCCTCTCGCAGTAACATAAGCACATCATCCTGCATAAAGGCGAAATGAGAAGAGAAATTCTGGGAGGAAATCGCAGAGAGAACTCGGAGAAACCATCGTGATAAAACCTACTAAAAATCTTCTAATGCCAAAAGCAAAGCGAGATAGCGATCACCTTGTCGAACCCTCGAGAGAAACCAAAGCAACCCTCCCGAACCCCATTAATCAACCAGATCTTTGTAGATGTTAAAATCGATTCGATCCATGAAAGCAAAATTTGGCAAGTGTAAGCCAAACTCCGCTCTAAGATCGCCAATAGAAAATCCCAACTCATAGAGTCGAAGTTCTCATGGATGTCTATCTTCAAAGCCACATTCCCACCAAAAACTTTATTGTCGGGTGGTCGACACAATCAAGCAATCGCAATGCAATCCTCAACATTTCGCTTCTGATGAAACCGAATCCGTTATCGAAACAATTCTGTAGTTTAACCCGCAAGTCGATCACCTAAAAATTTTTAAACCACCTTGAAAAGGAAATTTCCTAACATGATAGATCTAAACTTGTCCAATCGAAGTCAAGACTTGAACTTTCGGAAGAAGCACCATGAAATTTGAATCGAGACTCGGGTGAATAGCCCTCAATGAAAAATGATCTCACCGCATCCATCACATCTAAATGAATAAAATCCCATCAAATCAAAAAGGAACCGGAAATCCATCGGGTGGGCGCTGGTCGGGTCCAGTTGAACATCCCCGCTTAACCTCCTAATCCGCAAACCGTTAAGCGAGATTATCCTCGCAAGAATCTGAGCTCAAATAATCCCATCTAAGCTAGAGAAACTGCGGTCGGTGGTCTCATTATGAAAATAAAGATCCAAGTAATCCATGATATGACTCCCGATGGTAGCCTCATCCGAAATATCGACCCCGAATCGATAAAGACAGTAGGCCGGAGATTCATGTAACCCAGGAAAGCGAATGAAAGAATTTTGTGTCAGGATCACCATCCTCAACCATTTAACCCATTAATCGATCTCAAGCATAGTTTCTTTAAAGAGCAGAGCCTTATCCAAATAAACTCGAAAGCAAGCCTCTGCTAATCTCATTAAGAAAGCCCTCCGCTCCAATAATGTTCTGGACCGAAGGAGTTTTTCCTAAGCCAAAGTGATTTTCTCATGAATATCACCAAGATATCCCCTGCTCCAACCCCCAAGAGCATGCTTCACCTTTTCAGCTTAGAATAACCCTATGGAAAGCGACTTCAACCTCCCTCATCCCAAGTACTCGAACGAAGGATTTGAAATCCTTATCGAAACCCTACATAGATTGGAACTCAAACGCACTCCACATTACCAAGCTTTGAAAGACTCAAGCAGTAGCTGATGATGATCGAGGGTGCTTACTAAAGTACAACAAGCAATGGAATCCTGCACTCTAAACAAGAATCGAGCAAAAAGCATCTATCCAATTTGTTTTGACATACCGCTGTCCCACGCCACCCAAGTGAAGAAAACTCGCGGAGTATCAATAAGAATGCACTGCAACCTCCACCGCGGGCCCGAAGTCAAGATAAGAAGAGTGATGGAGGACCGCCACTGCACTCTCATGCTACCTGAATGGCATTAAAGTCCCAACAATGTTCCATGGATGATCAATAAAGTTAGCAAGATTTCAAAACCGCCCAAAGATTTTTCTCGATGTTCTAAAAACACTCCCATACACAAAGGAAATCACTTACAACCTCCAACCCTCATAATATCCACGTAAATGATTTCTTCTCATCGAAAGCAAAATCCCAAAGATCCTCCAAAGAACGGAAGCAAAGATCCACATGGGGGCAAAACAAATGCCCTATTAGCGTAAATGAACTCCATATTTAACGTAAGACCAAAAGGAGTTTGAATTGTATCAAATGCCACCATAGCTCCACCAAGCATAACAGAGGGGTTATGGCTTAATTTACAAAATCATACAAGACCTCTAAGTATCGGGGTTACCAAACCCCTACGCCCATAAAGAATATTCATGGTTTCGAGACGGTGGCCCGAGTCGCTGGCTCGACGCAGATCGCAGTGGTCTGATCCCGACGATTACGACTGCTCTAGTTTCGCTTGGACACTGCTCGCTTCGACCGCGGGTTCACACATTTCGATCCTTGGTTTCCGACAATCGAATGGTCCGAGGCTTACTCAGTCGAGGTTTCACGATGCACCGAGAGCCTTGGTTGGCTCGCAGAGAACCATAGTTGTATCCATATTGATTTGATCCCTGATGTGTACCCATCTCGATCTAGAACTTGCATATTTCAAGGATCCCAGAAAACCCCGCCTTCGCGTAACCGCGAACTCATCATCTAAATCATCAAATGTGTCATTCAATACCGTGGTCACTATGAATAACACCTATATCCAAGAAAATGCTTTGAACACCCTTTCCTTCAGGTTGTCCCCATTCCGCATGGTCTGCTCTCGAATCAATCCGCTACCCCCAATCAAATCCACGGAGGAACTCAATCCTATGAGGTACCGAAGTTGGAGGTTTCGTGGTCTTCGAGTAGCTGCTTTGTTTCACTCGCCCTTTCTCGGTGGCTTTGCTACTGGGGAGCCCGCCTATGCATCATGTTACATCCTCCATCAATGTCCAAGACCGCGGCGCTTATCGCAAAATTTTAGAAAGTATTCAAATGCGCTTGAACTTCCGGCAAGAATCCTCGCCTAATAGAAGTTTCGATAACGGCTCGCAAATCCACATCTATGGAACCCGAGCAAAATGACCAAAGTTGCCCGATAATGTTGCACTATCAATTTTCGCGGAACCCCACTCTCGCGAGATCGATATAATTTGTGGATGCCAATATTCCCAACTCGACATTGTAAAATCTTACCCAAACTCGGAAGCATGTGTAGTTTTGCGATCATCTGACAAGTTCTTAACCCAAGCTTGTGTGGATAATCCCCGGTTTCAAATTCGTGATCTGTAAGACCAAACTTTTGACGATCCTCCATGAGAATAAATGTAACTTGAAAATATCCCCGCCCTAATGAAATTAACTTCCATTTTTCCAATTTCCAAATACTCTTAAGCTTCGTGTACGCCATCATGTTTCCATGGTTTATCTCCTTTAATGGTAACAACCCTAGCAATCAAAGAGAACTAACACAAAGATATGCTCTTTATAAGTATTATCGTAACTCTAATTGAAACGTAAATTACCTTTTACGTATGGGGCATTTTGATTTGTATTGAATTGTGAAAGTAGCACCCCTATATTGGTGTCAATGCCGTGAGTTATTTCTACATTTCTTCCCAAGCATTCACCACTATTGATAAAGGAAGGTACAGAGGACTGCTTTGGTAGAGTGCCCTGCGTGAACTCTGCCATATTAGAAACACCCTTGTTTGTCTTAGCAACGAGATGTTCACAATCAATTTTCTGTGATTCCGTCCCCAAGCATTTCCAATCCAGTACAAAGGGATCCATATCAGAGACCCCAAACCGTCCAGGCAGCTAAACCCAAATCCACCCACCAAGAATCCCACGATCTGAGCCCACGGGAACTACACACCTGTGACCAGCCCACAAGCAAGTAACCAGCCCGTGTGTGCTTCAACGAACCACGACGCATGCACCAACGGCAACTCGCGCGCATGCACCAACAGCACCTCGCGCGCATGCACTAGTTCACGTCTAGCGTGTCCCCTCCACTAGCTAACCGAAAGACTTAGTAGTTCCGCCAATCGCTCCGCACCAACACCTACTTAGATAGCACCACCAATGAAGATTGATGCAAACTCCAACCGCACTCACCACCAATGTAATCCGAAGATGGCGCGAACTACCACCCCATTTTCAATCCACCGATAAGCCCCATCGTGAGCACCAATGCGAAGCAACACCAAATCTCGAAAGCACCACACAATGATCGGAAGACTTGCAACACGAGATCCCTACCGCATGAGTGGAAGACTTGAGTTGATATTTGCCCCGCTTATGGCCCGCAAATCAACCCGCTGACGATTTGAAGTCCCATCAAGAAGATCCAAACCCGCATGCCCCAACGAAAAAGTGATCGCACCCCCTCGTGTTACCACGACCACGCGCCTGGTAGTTGCAAACCGAGAGCAGTCCGCTCTCCCCGGCGACGGCAGATAACGAACCCAAGATCCAAATCCACAGCTTTTCACGAAACTACCACGTCAATGACGATCTCGCGACGAAGCCCGACGCCAAGAATGAGCAGCCCACGATAGTTATCTAGATGACGCCAACGCATAATGAACAAGGAGCACCTATGAGTTCCCCATCCAAACCACAATGACATAGTAGTTCAAGTATGCAGATCGCATGGGAACAAACCAGATCAGGGAACTTGTAGGTAGGAAATGATAGATCGTGGTTGTATAGCTTATGGACCAAGAAACCCACTCGAGCTTAAATTTTAAAGGTCATGGTGGCATACAAGAAAAACTCATGGCATCCTGGTTTACAAACCCCAAATTATAAAGCTTCTAGAAGGTAAATCTAATAATAATAATAATAATAATAATAATACACACATAACACATAATAACATAACACACATAATAATAATAACACAATAATAATAATAATAATAATAATAATAATAATAATAATAATAATAAAGAGGTTACTGTCGGATAGACAAGCAGACATCCCAACTAGGTCAAGCACATCTCTTACCTGTGATAGATATTCCAACTAAGTCGCATCCCTCCAAAACCACAACCAACAAGTAAAAATTTTATTAAATTAAAAGAGTTTACATTCAAGTATAAAGTTACAGCAGTATAAAACCTCAAATCAACAAGTACCAAAATAAAATACATCCGGTGTAAGAATCAAAAGATAAACAAAGACCGTCAGAATCGTAAAAACCCGAAGGAGAGAAAACCTCAAATGGGAAAATCTCAATCCAAAAAGAGTACCGAAAACAAAGGTACATACCAAACTACTTTCTAAACCTATAGTTTGCAAACCCATTGACATTCCCTGTAATGCATGGGATACAAGAACTGAAGACCCCCACCACCATCGACTCCAAGAGAAGAAACCGCATCTTCGATAGAGATCCGCGAACCGATTTCTCCCTCAAGATGTGAGAAACCCGAATCAATGCTCACTCAAAGGCATAACAGAATCCAAAGTGGACAACAAAGCTACCTTGATGAAACCGCTTACTGCGGACGGTACTCCACCGTGATCCGGCCTGACCCAAGCAACCGCCACCGCACTCATCAAGATAACCTTCAACCAAATTCCATCGGCAAGTGACCAAACCACTGAATAATCTGGAGGAGCTCGAGGAGCAGCTCGCGAACTCCTAAACTTGAAGCACGTAAAGTCACTAACCGAAGTCAGTGCATCGCACTTTCCTCAATAGCATTTGCTTCCCTAGTGCCCAAATAAAAGCCAAAGAGCGCTTAAAGGTATGAAGACATCAGCAAAATGCCCCCGATTCAACAAAACTGTGATAGAGAGTGCACTCACAATGGCCGTGAGTCCATAAGTCAAGACCAGTGCTTAGGAAGCCTTCATAAATTCTCAAACATAAAACCATCGAACCCGATGCATCCAATCCGATTCCTTAACCCCCGTGACCCCAAATAGCACCGTGATAAGTGGCAAGTCAAGAAGATGTGAGAAACGGTTTCTAAGTCGTACTACAAATTCTCGTGATTGAGGCCATGGAGAATCCCTCCTAATCAAGACGCTACATCGGTAGGAATACGCCCCGGAAGATGCCAAGCCAAGATCGAAATGGAACCGGAGGAATGAAAGTCTTCCAAACATATCTAACTCCACCTGAAAGCGCAACTCGCCGAGAAAGGTGAAGATAGATATCTCGACCGAAAGGCACCCCGGTCGAATGAAAGCCAAACTCTCTCATCCTACCGGCCCATCAATATCGCCACCTTCTCAATACCCAGCACAATCAAGGAAAAGCCGTGACGGAAACTCCCCGGAAGGTTCCAATTGCCATCGAATCAACCGTATCGCTACTAAGGTGTCTAGGTCGATAAATCTCCGAAGTTCTCAGAATAACTCAATAATGGGCATCCCCTAGTTGTCAACCCGAAACTAACCTCGAGTGAACCCCGATGATCCAAATCGCCTCCCTCGAAATGGTAAGATGAGCTAACTCGCAGCGTGCCGATCGAGGAAGCAAAGATAAGATAAAGCGGTTCGCTTTCCTTAAGCTCAAGAAAACGAAAACGAATGAATCCTTGTTCATTAACTTCCAAGCCAACTTACTCAAAGAAAGCCTTATTAAAGGTGACCGTGTTTTTCGCACCCAAACCCCCCGATATGGCCCACAAATGCATTTTACCAAGCAATCGGGATCGATTCGAACCGTAGAAGATCCAAACCAAAGGAAGTTTCAATCGCCTCTAAGAGATTCAAAGAAACCCACCGCCATTTGTATAATATAAACGCGTGGACAAACTTCGAGGTAATCACCGAAGTTAATCAAGCACAACCGACTCCGCCATCGAGGGAACGACCTTTCCAAGAGGCTAATCGCCCAAAATCCGACAACGGGACGAAGAATACCGAAAGTAGGCTTCCTTTAAAAAGGGAACCCCGAGAGATAAAAGGAAGCCCCTTGATTCAAGTCCGCCAAAATTCGACGACGCCGCGAGAGACAACGGGAACCAAAATAAATGGATTTGTCCAAGCCGACAACCCGATTCAAATAATCAGTAGAAGCATGGCATCAAAAACACCGTCAAATTTCGATAAGTCCCTCTCAAAAACATGAGCACGCCGTCCGCATAAAGGAGGCGAAGGAAGAGGAGTTCCTGGGAGGAAATCGGGCAGAGAGCCCCGGACCATCCGAGATAAATACCTCGCCGTAAAAATCTTCTAATACCAAATAAAGGGGAGAAAGTGGATCTCCTTGCCAACCCTCGGAACAACCAAAGTAACCTCCGGAACCCCATTAATGGTAACCCAGATCTTCTGAGGCGGAATAGATCCGATCCACGAGCAAAATTTGCTGTAAACCAAACTCGCCTAAAACTCAGCCAGAAAAGTCCTACCATAGAAGTCAAAAGTTCATGGATGTCTATCTTCAAAGCCACATTACCACCAAAACTTTATCAAGGTGATTACACCGCAATCGCGAATGCAGCCCCCACATTTCTCGATGAAACCAAATCGATTGTCGAATAACCCTAGCATGACCCCCGCCACCGATCATTTAAAATCTTAAAACCACCTGAAAAGGAAGTTTCCAACATGATGGACTAACTTGTCCATCGAGTCCGCACTGCACTTTCGAAGAAGCACCATGAAATTTGAATTTGGCCCTATGAATGGCTCCCCGAAAGAAAGAAAGATTTCACCGCATCTACCTACATCGGAATGAATAAAGTCCCAACAAGTTCAAAGAAAGAACCCGAAAGCCATCGTGTCGGGCACCGGACGGGTCCAGTGCTGAACGCCCGCCTAACCTCCTCGATCGCGTAACCGTTAAATTGAGTTTTCATCCCAAATAACGAGTTCAATGATCCCATCTAATCCTGAGAACTGCGGCCGGTGAGACCATCGCTGAAAATAAAGATCTATAATAATCCACTATATGACTCCGACGGTAGTCTCATCCAAGATTTATCCCCTCAATCGAAAGCCAAGACAAAGGACGCCGCGATCGCGTAACCCGTTTAATGAAAGAACTCGAGTCAAGGACACCGCCCCTCAACCATTTGACCAACATCGATCCCAAGCATAGTTTCTTTGAAGAGTAGCCTCATCGCGAAACTCCTGAAGTACCGCCTCCTCGGCTAATCTCTCCTCGAAGCCCTCCGCCAATAATGTTCGGACCAAAGAAGTTTTTCCCGAGCCAAAGTGATTTTGTCGTGAATATCACCAAACATCCCTTGCTCCAACCTCAAGAGCATGCTTCACCTTTTTAATTTAGCAATAACCCGATGAAAGGACTTCCCGAAACCTCCTCATCCCAAATACTCGAACGAAGGATTTGAAATCTTTATCGAAAGCCTACATAGACCAAACCTAAACGGACGGCCCACATTACCAAGCTTAGACTCAAAGCAGCTAAATGGATGATCGAAATGCACTGCTAAAGTGCAACAAGAAATGGAATCCCAAACCTCCAAACAAAGAGTCGAAAGAGAAAGCATCCATCGAGTTTGTTTAACATACCCTCGTCCCACGCCACCCAAGTGAAGAAAGCTCCAAAGTATCACAGTGGAGCAAACCCGCAGCCTCCACCGCCCCGAAGTCAAGACAAGAAGAGTGAATAGAGGACCTCCACTGCACTCTCCTACGCGCACCTGGATGGCATCAAGTCCCAACAATGTTCACATTGATCTATGTAACCCAAAGATGTCCCAAAACTCGCCCAAAGATTTTTTCACGTCCTAAAAGCACACTCCCATACACAAAAGAAATCACCGCCTCCTACCCTGGAATATCCATTTAAACGATTTGCTCCTCACCGAGCAAAAATCCTAGCATCCTCCAAAGAAATGGAAGCAAAATCCACACGCGGGCAAAACATCCAACTATTAGTAAATGAACTCCATATTTAACGAGGACCAAAAAGAGTTCGAATCGTGATCAAAAGTTACCATAGCTCCACCAAGCATAATAAAGGGTTATGTCGACGCATAAAAATCATACAAGCACCTCCGAAGTGCCGGGTTACCAAACCCGTAGCTCCAATAAAGAAAAATCATTGGTTTCCGGTTTCGAAGCCCGAGTCGCTGGCCCCGATCAAAACTACAGTGGTCGCCTTGAAGTATTTTAGTCTGCTTCAGCCGAGGTCGCCTGTGTTTCTTAACCGTGGTCCAAGACGCGGTCCTTAGTTTCCAGAATCAAGGGTCGTCGGCGACTAAATCCGTGTTTCACTGAAAGCCGTGAGTGCTATACCGGGTCATAAGCAATCATACCAGGTCCCGTCCTCACCCACCGCCCTCCTGTGTACTCTTCATCAAATCGCCGGGTGTCACCCAAATCGAAGGCATATCCTCGAGCACCCTTTCCTTTAATGATTTCCGCGACCAATGCTCCTCATCTCAATCCATAGCAACTATCCCGCAGAATAAATCGCCACCGTAGGAACCGGTATCCGGTGACATTTAACCTCGTGAAAGTGGAGGCCGGTGAATATTTTCGCGCTCGGCATTGCCCCCGACTTGTATCCAATCTGGAGGAGGTTTCGCCTGATTTGTAGTGCTAATCATCCTTACCCTTTTCTCAAGGCTTGGCCATGGTGAGGTACCCGCTTTGAATCATCCGGACACCACCCAATCAATGTCCTATACCGCAAAGAGGTGCAAAAGTCCGACAATTTTCATACTCCAACCTAACCTCATACATGTGTCTTCCGCTTCCAATAATAATTTTTCGTGAATGAAACCGCCAGTCAACATCCACTAGAACCGGAGCAAAGTAGCCAAAGTTGCCGCTAATGTTGCCTCAAAGAATCCTCAAAGGAACTCCAATACCTCTGCAAGATCGAAAAGAATCTGAGGATGCCAAGATTCCCAACTCAAATTGTGAAATCTTACCCAAACCTCGGCTTGGTAGATTTTGGCAATGATTAAAATTTTTACCCAAGCCCTGTATAACAAACCCGGTTTCAAATTCAAGTGCCCCGAGACCACACTTTCTTCCCTCGTCCTCCCTCGAATGCAAAGAAAACATGAAAATATCCTCTTCCTAGATGGATTAGTTTCCATTTACTCAATTTCCAAATGCTTTGCAATTTTAAAAAAGATCATCATGCTTCCAAAGTTTCTCTCCTCTCGAAAGTGAACTTTTGCTATTAAGAGAACCGACAAAGAGCAATACGCTCTTTATAAGCACTATCATTTACTCTATCAAATAAAATTACCTTTCCTTATAGGCACATTCCGATTATCAAGAATCACAGTGCGTGAAGTAATTACCACTTAAAATAAAATACCGCATAAGAAGATCCAGCTTGTATTGTCATTCCCACGTAACCACTCGCCAGAAAGGAGGGGAGAATTACCATTGGTTTGTGAGCGCCATTCCCTTGCATTTTCACCGATAATCGCGGTCATTCTCAACAATCAGCTGCAAAAGAGTACAAAGAAGACTACGCTGGTTTGTTGGATGCCCATTCCTCTTGCATTTTCACCGCATAAATCGCTACGTAAAGAGACGCAACAGGCCTTCTCGCTGACGTGTTCTCGTAGTAGCGACCGAGCATCGGGGAATAGCCGCAATATTCCTTTCTCGCACTTTCAGTCCCAGTATTCCCATTCTCGTGGATTTACAAAACTCCCAATGGCCGTGATAAACAAAGATCCAAACCGTAATGTGCTCGCAAATTTGTTCTCATGTAATTGTTCGCACCATAAATACCATATGCAATTGAATTGAGCGAGATGAGGTAAAGTACTTCGCTTCCCATGACGGATCAAACGCCATTGTCAATCGTGAGCCAAATTCCACACAGACAATGAGTATAACGCAATTTAGAATACAAATGCAAACTCGCTTGATTTCAAACGGTTCCAAAAATCAATACACAATCGGTTCCAATTCGATTAATGTGCTATCAAAAACTAAACCGACAAACATATGCTACGTAACACAAAAGGCCAATGTGGTGTTCACGATCAAAACCCACGCCAAGCTAGTTCTTGATCCTCTATCAAGACAAACCGTAACGAACACACCGTTGGACCACAAGAGCTCGACGAAGTCGCCATTTAACGCATCTAAGGCTTCCGTTAATCGACGCAGCTCACTCAACCGTGAAATGCCTCTTCTCGCCGGATCCCGTAAAGCTCGAAGCTCATGAACCCATCACCATCGATCTTCGATCGCCATGGCAACCACTAAGTTCGCGAAATCACCGAAGCAAGTCCGAGATGGAGATCGAACCTGCCGCTAGATCCACCGAGATCTAACGCCCAACCAAAGCTTACTCAACCGTGTATGCGACTTGATCGCGGTCACCACGAGCCACCAACCAGACACATGGAGTAATAACACATGACGCCGCTCAGTGTATAAGCTCGCAATTAAACCGCCTGTGGAAGATCACGTGACGCGTAACTCGCACTCCACTCAACCCACCGACCATAATAATAATAATAATAAGCTCCACTCCAATCACGGAAATAATACCACTCCAACCCTCGCCGAGACGGCAACCCATAATCATGCAGGCAATGGCTCTAATACCCACTGAAGACCCAATAATAGCAATAAAACCCCTAACTCTGTATAATAATAAGAGCTTCTCTCTTCAATCCCCAAATAATAATATCAATAATAATAATAATAATAATAATAACATAACATAATAATAATAATAATAATAATAATACACACATAATAATAATAATAATAATAATAATAATAATAATAATAATAATAATAATAATAATAATAATCAGTAACCATGATCATAAGAAATATTAAAGAATAAAACAATGAAGGAATTCACATCTTATTAAAACTAAAAAGAGGGAAAAAGAAATTAATCTAAGAAACTACAAACAATAAATAGTATTTTATACATTTATCTACAGTTTTGCTCGTCTTGTTGGTTTAGACCCCAATATCTTCAATGGTGCTTTTTATTTTAAAAAGTATTTTTGTTTAATAAAAAATATTTTTTATCAATATTTACATGTAAGGAGTAAAGTTTTATTTAAATTTAATGAACTCTTTATATTTTTTTTTTTTTTATTGTGCTTTCCAAGCATAATTATTAATAAAAAGGAAAAAAATTTTCAAAAACTAATGAGATGTCAATAAAAATTATAAGAATTTAAAATTTTTGAAAATCAATTATTATAATGTATTGAAACTTATAATATATTAATTAAAATATTAATGAAGAATGAAATTTAATTCTCCAAATATAAAGAGACAAATTGACTCTTTATTTTATTTTTAAAAATAAAAAATTTTGATATTTTATAATAACATTTTAAAATAAAAATTTTGAAATGCATAAAAATCCATTAGAGATGCTCTAAGGCCATTTCCTAGCCCTGCCCAAACAAAAGGCCCAACAAAATTATTTCAAACTTAATTTTTTCTACTTTTATTTTTATTTACATGGATGCATAGTTAATTTTAATTTGAGAGTTTAATCTCTTTTTATTTTTGTTTTATAAAAATATTTTCAATTTAAAATTTATTAGTTCCTAATTTGATGAGGTGATAATAAAATAGCACTTTAAAATATCGTTATATTTAAAAATTCCCATTTAATTTCACTTGGACAAATCAATGAAATCATATCCTTGCGATGAAATAAATTTATTCCAGTAACATAAATTATAATAACTCATTCTATTCATATAAATCTATAAATTAGTAACATCTCTAATTGACGAAACCATCAGATAGTTTAAGTAACAAACTTTTAAATTAATGATTTATTTTCTAAAAATAAAAAATATGAAATATAAAATTGAAAGCGTTGTGTGAGGCCTCTAATTGTATTAAACGAGTCACAGTCTCCTCTAATTATCTCTTCTATCTTTTTGGACAGATTGAAAAATTTTAATTTCTCCTCCAATTATTTCTATTTATTTTTTCAATTTAAAAAAGGAGTGAGAGATATATTACTAAACCAACCTCATTTGTCAATTATTTCCTCTCTTTGTAATGAGAAAAGATATGTAGATGCCTAAAGCGCTAACATTAAATTTTGACATGGACGAGTACTTTTATCACTAATAAAATTGACCATTATCATCAATAGCAATCATATCATATTACGCGACTGATGTGGCCTAATGAAAAGAAAATCGACTATTTCATTATACTCACTTGTGATATTGTGATTCAGCCTGACAAGCCTCAAGTATTATCTAGGTACTCACCTCGCTTAACGCTACCGGAGGAGGATCTATTAAAGGTGTAACTAATTACTTTAAACTCCCATCGGATTGCAAAGTTAGACAAATACCTTATTTACTAATAGAATCTTTGACTAATGAGATCCACATCAAAATTATTTTCATTCATAAAAAAAAAACATATCATATTTCCAAAAAAAAACATCATCCATGTCAAAGTCTAAAACCTAAACCAACAATGAAAGGGAGTGTTTTGTAATTAAAACAAAAATTGAAAATTAATTTCAACAATGTGCTTTTGAACCACGTAAAGTTCATTATATAAATTAATAATAAAAATTACAATTATTTATAGATTGCAATTATTGCTGTAATAAAAACAACATTTACTAAAGTGGTCGTTACTTGGTACATTATGCATTGTAAATAGAACTATAGAGTTGCAAATTATGATTATTGGTTTTATTATATATTCCAACTATTATTATAATTTCCAGATACATGTTTTGGGAATATTTTAGTGCTACTAACAATTTTGTGTTGTTATCATGGCGGTAAGTTTCTATAAAACCTGTTAGCAAACTATGAGTAAGGGCTAATAACACCTTTAAGGAAAGTGATAAAACATACCTCAGAATCTATCATCTACCAACCAAGAAGCTATAAATTTTAACGTCATTCACACAAATCCTAATGCTCCCAAACGTGATCATATAGAACAAGATATTCTTAGTTTTTCATGCCACCACTATAAAGTACGGAAAAAAGGTGATCATATAGAACACTAATCTTAATTAATCATTTATACTACACGAGAGTATGCAAAAAAAAAAAAAAAAAAAAAGACCAAGAAACTAAACTTTTGGTATTCTTTTGCTTTGCTTTGCTTTGCTTTTCTCTCTCTCTAATGTCCTTCCAACATTAAAAAAAAGATACCAAGTTTTGTAGCATGGTTGCTTCACATATATAGAGCTTGCTTTGAGTGACTTGGTATATATACATAATATAGATTATGTAGGGTTCTCAGGTAGCTTATCTACAACTCGGACAGGAACTACAGGTATTGAATCCCACCATTCTTTGAGTCTCCTATTCCCTTGGCTGCTCCCCAAGTGACTACCCGCCTTTGATGTTGCTGAGAAGCAATACAATATGAGTCCCATTATTATGTACTTTGTCGGTACCACTGCTACTAATACAGCCACTCCACTCATCCCCATCATCACCATTTCTGCATGCTGCAGCAAAATGTCTCACATAAACCTTATTAATTGTATCAGACTTTTCAGTACCAAAGAGAAAAAAAAAACAAATTTAGTTCTACTTCATCAATTAAGCACATTCACTGGCATAATATGGAATAAAGAAGATCAAAACGTTCTCTTAGGCAGGTTGCCTATTTTAATCCCACTTGAACACTGACATAGCAACTATATCTAAAAAAAAAGAGTGCATTTGTCTATTTTCTGATTTGGTTATGCTGCTTGCATGAGGTACGTACTATCTAGTCTCTAAATTAGGATTTGATGTAACAAATTAACAATCTCTAGTAGCAAATTAAAGAACACTAGCATCGTGATTGAATTACCTTAGGGGCCTTTGAGATAAATATTGACCACAATTTCAGTAGAGTTATGTTCGTCATCTGGACAATCTCATGTAAATTTTGGAGTCCATGTTGAGCTGACACTATGCTTTCCACTGTAGTACTGTCAGAGGCAGTGCAAACTACTATCTCGTTGCATTTTTCATTGATCCTCTCTTTTCTTGCCGCGATCATCATTGTTATCACCCAAACAATGAAAGCTGCAATAGCCTTCCCAACCCACTCCCTACGTTGCCAAAACATTCTATATCATATAACTTGGTACATTTTGGGGCCACACCCTACTTCTTTTCGGAAAGTTGAGGCTGAAGATTGAAAAATAACTCACTTGTAGGTAATTATCTCAGCTGCAATAATTACAGCAAGTGTACTCGCCGGTCTCTCCCACATGAGGACTTCCCAAAACAAGGGCAGCAGATCATTTTTAAGTGGCTTTAGTAGCTCCTGCAGTACAAAAAGAATCAAGTACAACACCTGTGAAGTTATGTATATTCTCACAGCATAATAAATGACCAATTCATCATTTCTTTTGTACGATTCACACCCTGTACGAATTACTAATTCTCTTTGTTGTTAATTGGGTGAAGAAAATCCTAGAGATCGATGCAGGGTTTAGATGTTTACCACAAGGACAGCCACACTATCACTTATTCCACCCTCTTTCAAACCCTCAGTGCTGGCTTTGGCAACAGCAACCTCCTTTTCTTCCTCTCTAGTTTGATTGATAGCAGTCTCCAATGATGAGCGGTCATCAACTGCCTGGCCTTTTAGACTCTCCTTGCCAACTTCTTTTACATCTTCACTCGAGAGGGGTATTTCTGCGGTGTTCATACACCTTAGGACCGAACTAGCACTGTATGGGTGTCTAATATTCATCTTCTTTAGATTCTCAGCGAGCTCTTGTAGCACATAGTCTCCCTTTGGTAATTCCTCGAACAAGGTGAAAATTAAGAACTTAGTTGGAGCAGGGGGAGAAATTCTTAGCATTTCTCTGGCTGCATGGAGCCTCATTATACATAGTATAGTTCTAGCATGCACGTCCCATGCTAGTATTGAAGATCCCACCTTGAACTTTAATAAAAACCGGTGCATGAGCATGATTTCTCTTGTGAGTGCAAGCCAATGGTCACGCCTTGTGGAGCTCGTTACCTCAGGGAATTCCAGAACAATTTCCTCTGATCTACAAGATAGATTGGTGAAAGTTATTCACAACAGCAACAATATCAATAATATTTCAAGCTTTCCTAGTTATGATTTGAGGATTTCCAACGCAAAGGGATAATAGTTGTGCCAAAATATGCACTTTATAGCTAAGGCTTATTTGGCCATTTTTTGCCAAAATACCCAAGCTGGAGAGTAGTTTAGGAGTCCCCACTATTAAAAGATAAAGCACAGTCAAGTCTAGGTGCACATAAAGATCAACTTTGCTATTAAAGCAGCCTGTTTAGCATCAATGTTCAAAGAAACTTAAGCATATGTAAATCTTGAAATGGTTGAATACTAATAATTAAAACTGTTTATGTGAGAAGAAAGTATTCCTTACAATTTAGGTGACTCATAGACCATGGCCTTGTCAAAAGTGGGCACCCCACGGACCTGTGGCGGTTGGTTTGACATTCTGTTCAATGTTCTTGAGAGGTCAATCTTAAGTGCATCTTCATATCTTATGACTCCCGAAGCCTCAAAGTAGAGAGCGTTGTTGGTTAATGTAAGCCTACCTGCAAACCACAACCATTGTGACTAAAATCCATTCATTATTGGCTCAAATATGGGTTATAACAATCTTCTTTTTCAGTTTTAGACTCAATCATGTAGATTAATCAAAAGATAAACAAACCGGGCCAACTCTGCTGCTCCAATGTGGCGTACTACTCTGTGTGAAGTAGCAGTTCCTTCCACATGCAAAATGAATTCATCATCAGCTAGCTCCACACCAGTTGGCTTTGCATGGTTTTGCAAATGTTTTCTACATCTGTAAAGAAAAATAAGAAGGCATACTTACAGTTCCAAAGAAAAATAAGAAGGTTTTGAAGGCATACTTAGATATGACTTATTCACTTTGATAACTAATTCTATGCCAATGCTTCTCTATATATGTCCAAAATTTACATGTTCATAAAGTTTAGCTATGTCAAATGCTCATTTGGTAATGCTATGTGTATATTCCAATCGCCATCTAAATTTGACCAGGTGTGTAGTATTTTGGATAGACCAAAGCCCTCCATAAAAACCACTTTACCTTTTGAATGTCCAAAAGGGGTTTTTAATTTCATCAACATAAATACTTGTGCATATATAATTTCCCATTCATACACTTGAGAACAAAAGTGCATTACTTGTCAATTTCCTTCAAAAATCTGTCATATGCAGGAAAAAGAGTCGATTTCCGGTGGGTGCTGTTAAGGTTTCAAAGGTAAATCTCCCGTTAATGAGATCCGTAACTATTGGAAGCAACGAACCCAGCCAAACAAACGCATCTTCTCCAACATGTGGCTCATTATCTACCTGCCAACATGAACTGTGAGTGCAACAGTAAGTATATTGAGAGGAAGGGTAGTCAGATTTAGGTACTCTATCATAGACTAGGTACATAATTATACACCCAAATTATACTCATCTAATCAGAAATATTAATCAATTATTTCAACTAATTAATAGTAGCATATAATTGAGCATTGGTCAGTAATATTAAATTTAAAGCTTACAAGTAGGGCATGATATCTGAATAGAAAAGAGAAATCTCATCTTGCTCTGTGGCTGCTTCTAGAGGCATCTTCTTCTTATCCTCTTTCTCCTTTCCCTCACACTCCTACAAACCCTCAAACATATATAATATTAACGTCAGATTGAAACTAAAAATCTCCAGTTCAAATAACAATTATAGTTTAAAAGGAAAAACACCATATTGAAATTAATTTGGTCATTACTTACATATACCAAAAATATGCTATGTCCAACACAATCCTAGTTGAATATGTCTGTGTTGTATGAGTAGATCCCACTATATGTATATCTACTCCCACAGAAACACATACACAGACACATCATACATACAGAAACACCCCTACACACATATATACATACCCATTAATGACCCACACACACACACACACACACATATATATATATATATATGTTATGGAGTAGCCCAGTGCGATAACATGCATCTACTACAAACTCTATTAATGCAAAACCATCAACATAGTATAAGATTTTTGCATAGTTTTCTGGGCTAAACCTTTATCACAAATAACATTAATCTAAATAATCAAAAACTTAAATTACATAAATATATATATATATATATATATATATTACCTTGTAAGATTCTTGGTCGACAGAGGTAGGCATCTCCCAAGCAAGCATCATATCAAATGTGAAGCGGCTAAAGGAGCCATCAGCAATCTTTTCCTCCATGTTTGGACACAGCTCTTGGCTCAGTGCCTTTGCACAGCAATACTCCACGAATCTCCTCCAGTAATTACTATCTCCTAATTCTGGTTTCCAAACAACCTCGAATCCGTCCGCCAGTTCTTCCACCGAAGTGTTGAGCTTCCTCGCGCATCTCTGAACGACGTCGTTGGCAATGGCCGATGGATGCTTCGTCGTCGTCATTGTCTTATCTTCTCATCTCTGCAGACGCATAACGCTTCGCTTTCCTTACGGTTTAATGGGAGAGAGCGTCTGCAAGAGGATGGTACGTGTCGCCGTCTGCTGTTGCCACGTTTGGATGCCCATGCAACACCTGTTATACTTGCATGTCTGACGAATCCACGTTGTGGGATGGCCGGGCAGTTCAAAAATTTTCTTTTACTATTTTTGTAAATTAGTTATCATTAGCTCATAGTCATTAATTACATTTATCATCTCTATATTTTGTCTATACTTTGGGTGTTTTATTATTTATATTTTTAATTTGAACAATTACAACCTTTACATTTTTTTAATTAAATTAAATAAGTTTTTCTATTAAAATTGATAAATTATATTACATCAGAGTTCAAATAGCCATCAACGATAATTTTTTATTATTATTTTTAACCTGGGAGATGAATAGTAAGATGGTTTTTCTTAAAAAATTTCCTCCGATGTTTATTTGGATCTTAATATGACATAGTCTTAACTTTGATAGAAAAGTTTAATAAAATGACTTATTTAATTTTATTATAAAGTGTAAGGGTTGAAATTATTCAAATTAAAAAATATGAGATCATATTGACACAACATCCAAAGTATAGAGGTGATAAATATAATTAATTTAAAAAATTTACTCTAGCTAGCTTTGAGAATTATAATCACAGTAGCTTTTAATTTTTAAAATATATTTTTTCTTTTAAAAGGAAATCAATATAAGTTAATATTTCTTAATATTATTGAAAATAGATTTACAAATTACTTTAAATATTTTTATTTTATAAAGACTTAATTTGACACTCTCCTATCTATTAGTAGTATAAGTTTAGAATGAATAAAATAAATTTTTAATTTATATTTTGCCTTTTATATTTTCTTTTTAAACTTTATGTATATTTATTAATTTGCCGGACAAACATAACTTTGTTAAGGTTTCAATTCAAGATTGAGAGTTTATTAATTGGTTAATTGAATTGAGAGTTTGGTTAATTGTGGGTTTTGATTGAAAGATAATTAGAGATTTTGGTTAATTATATATACGTAAATATATGTATATGATGCTATAAAGAAATGATGTCGCTACGCTATGTATCACGCATTAATCGTAGTTTTACCGATGTTAAAGCATAAGTTATGAAATAAAAATAAAGTCTCATTGCCTTTAGACAATCGCATGAATATTTCCTCCAAACGTATGCAAAATCCCTAAAGCCCTCGACGCCGCTGCACTCAATCCTCCTGATTCCAAGCATCGACGCTGCTAGACCCAAGAGACAAGAAGCCTCATGGAAATCTTATGATTTCAAACATCGACGCCACTGCACCTAGTTGCATAGGAAGCTTCGACGGAAATTCTTTGATTCCAAGCATCGACGCTAACTCCACCTAGTGCATGAAGCTTCAACTGAGATCTTCCTCCGATTCCGTGCACGCGAACCCAAGAAAGCAAAATGCTTTTAAAAAGGGTCAATTTTTATTTTTATTTTTAGTTTTAGTTGATGCTTGATTCAATTTAATCAACTGTGAGGTTGCCATGTGTTTGTGTTCTTTCATAGCACTTTATGTGTTTTACTCCATGATTTCTATCAATTTGATTTTCTCGCACTAATCTATTTAAGAAAAATAAAATAAAAGAGAAAACCAAAATGCTTTTGAAATGCTTGTGGTGTTTAAGCACAATATTGTTTAATTTAATCAAACTTCATATGAGCTAGCTAGGTAGTTGACTAGAAGATTTGTTTACGATGTCAATGTAACAATTTGGAAGGAATCAATTGCATGCAAAGTAACTTTATATGTTTGTGCTCGCCAATAGTAGTATAACTCGCTACTACCAGATGCTCATTTTGCTAATGTTTGTTTGGTTTCGCAATAATAGTGAGAACTCACTACTAAGAGCAAGATACTCATTTAGCTCTCAAAAAATATCTCACCCAAAGGAGCTGAGATCTCGCTTCTATAGGCTAGAGTTTCATCTTGTAGTGTTTGTTTGTATTCGCCAATAGTAGAGAACTCGCTACTACGTTTATATGTTTATTTTTCTCTAGGAAAAATGTTCTACCAAAGGAGCGAGATCTCGCCTTATAGGCTAGAGTTTCATTTTGTAGTGTTTGTTTGTGCTCGCCAATAGTAGCAAGAACTCGCTACTACTAATACCTCTCCTCTCTTGCCCAGTGTAAGAACCACTTGAGAAATTTTGTTTTTAATTTTTTAATGAATAAAAAATTATTTCAAAGTGAGAATTATCATTCTTCCTAATTAATAGTTTAAGCATCGAAGTTATTGAGTTTGGTTTACAAGTCATTCTCTGATTTGTCTACTTGCAAACATCCTATTTCAATTGTTAATGTGTATTTAAAATTCCGGTACCAAGTTTCATTGGATTGGTTTTCAAGTTATTAAGTTTGGTTGAATTGGTTTACATGTCATTCCCACATTAAGAATTACTAACACTTTCAATTTTAATGTGTATTTAAAGAAGTTAATGTGCTGATTAATTTTATTTTAATTTTTTTTAGGATATTTTCATTTTGGCAATGTCATCATCAAGTACAAATAATAATTATAGGAAACAAAAATATGAATGTAGATCTTATATGAGACTAATGATATCTCATTCTGAGAAAAATTCAAATAGAAAATTCTGGAAGTGCAATAATTATAAGGTACTTAGATCTTTATATTTATAGTTGCATTTTATATTAAATAATTCATATATTAATAGTATTGATATTGTGTAGGATGGTATGAATTGTGGAAAATTCCTATGGGATGATGACTTATGTTCTACAAAAAATGAAATGTTGGTTAATGAAGTAACTGATCTAAATTGTAATGTTCCGAATTGAATTCCAATTTCAAGACTCTACTAGAAGTGTTACTAAAAGTTAATCGCAACATCGCATGGTAGAAGCTTAAATAAGACACCGACCCCAAATATTTTAGTTTTAAAGTTTTAAATGTAGTTGTTGTAAGTATTATTGCAACTTTGTATTTGTCTTGGTTTATTGGGAAGTAGTCTATTTATAAAACATCTAATGTAGTCATGTTTGTGGAACTTTAGTTAGCAAGTAAATGTACTCACTACAGCTAATACAAGAAAGGCCAATGCTTGCAAATGAAATCTTAAAATATAAGTTCCTTAACATCTGATTTTGTAATCCAATTTGTTCTTACATGGATTGGTTACTTTCATTATACAACATTATAGATAGTTCTTCATAAAATTTTGTTGACATTTAGTTGGCAAAACACTAATGCATCATGTGTAAATTTTGAAGAGGGAAGTATTGATTAAGTTGGAAAAAAAATGGCATTAACTTGCACTTGATCAAAATCTCTTTTACCAATTTGATTGATGGAGGATTAGTATGCAAACAATAATAATTTCTTTAATGGCACAAATTTAGTGAAGCCAATAAAAAATTGCACATCATTAGGTTTTAAACTTAATGAAATCACCAAAAATATTTGTAAAGCCAAATATAATATGGGATCAAAATTGAATGAATAACAGCAACAAGTAGTCCAACATACTTTACTTTAGGCTGACATTTATCTAAATCCAATGATTCACAATTGGACTTTGCTTTGCAATTAGGGCAATAGTAATCAATGTACTCCAGATCCTAACCACGAGCTAATTAGTTTCACAAACTTGGGAATGATGAAAACAAATGAGAAGTTTGCTGTAAATTTTGTCGACTCAAAGATGCACCCAAACATTACAACCATTACAACATACCTAATACAGAAAGTTAAGGCCAACAATCTCTTGAATTGTTTGACCACTACCAAAACTCGAGTCCATAATGCCATTAACAAAGCCTCCTCGATTGCCATATGAAATTCACTTGGTTTGCTATTGTATAACTGGGTTTGCCTATGAAATCTTAATAAAAAAATTTTATATTTGATCCTACAGAATAAATTTTATTATGTCAAACTTTAATATTTAAAAATAATACATATCATTCATTCACATAAAAAAAAAAAAGAAGAAAAAATAATATATACTAGCTTGAAATGATAAATCCTCATCATTTGGTGATTTTGAATCATTGCTTTAGCCATTTATTTTTTATTTACAAAAAAAAACTAAAAACAAATGAATCATTTTATTCATTAAAAAATATAATTATGCAAAAGATAGTAAAAAATATAAACTTTATTTCCTTAAATATTACAAAACATACCTTTCATGCAATTTAGAGGCGCTTTTGTCATATGACTGTCCCTTTGTCCACATCCTCATTAAAGTCTAGAATTTAAAATTACCATTTCTTTTGAAGATTTCAATCTCTTTCCACAACCTTGGATCTCACATGAGTACGATTGCTAATACTATTGGGTTCCTTATCGCTTACTTTTCCAATTGATTCAAGCACCACATCATGAACACTATTCATCTTCTTAATTTTTATGTACCAATTCTAATATATTCAAGAAGATATTAGAACATTCAACAAGAAGACAAGTATCATCAACTACCATGGAAGCTAATTGAGATAGTCATGCATACCTCATCATAAAATTTTCTTGCTGATTGTTACTTTTTTATGACTATAGTCAACAACTCCACCAACTTTGACACTTTTGTCCACTCAAAATATAGTTACTTGGTAAATGGATAATTTGTTTAAAACGAAAATAAGTCAATATATGCCGCATGGAATTCCTTTGAAATCAAATTGTCTACGGCTACATGAAACAATATTAGATTGCTTTATAAAAGTCAAGTGTCTATGTCTTGATGAACAAGTTCCATCAACCCTTTGCACAAAGATAAAGCTAGCCTCATCATCCTCAAATGTGCAAGTTAAAATATAAGCAATACTTTGAAACATTTCTTTTGAAAAGATAGAAAAATTTTGTTGTGTAAAGTTTCACCATTTGGTTCCATAGGCCATAAAGATATCAATTTTGGTTGCTCATTCATATCCTTATGATCCGCAACCAACTCCTCATGTCTTGATGGCCTACACCGATTAAAACAAGTAATAAAATCCATCAATGAATTCTTCCTTAAAACATATTTCTTGAAGAAAGAATGTGAATTTTTAGTTCTTTGACTACTTGACATTCCAAAGACAAATGCATATTGACATAGGTGAAGCCACTTGCTACAAATCTCATACAAATGGCATAACCATGCATTATCTTCCAGATTAATTCTCTTTAACAAATCAAGCCAACTTGCATCAAACTCCTCTTTAATCTCGAATTTAAAATAACATTTTTAAACAAGTTATAATTATCACGGTAAATTATCACACCCAATTTTTCAGAAAACTTATTTAAAATATGTCAAATACAATACCAATGAATTGTTAATGGTAGAGCCTCAGCTATGGCCTTGGTCATTGCAGGATCTTGATCAATAATAATCACTTAAGGTGCACTCTTTGACATAGCATCCAATAACTTATTAAACAACCAAACAAAAGACTCGCTTCTCATTACTTAAAATGTACATCCAAAAATAATGGTTTGATCATAATGATTTACTCCCTTTATGGAGCAAATATCATATCATACTTATTTGTATTGTAAATACTATCAAATACCACAACATCTCCAAAAAAAATTATAGGACCTACTTGCATAAGAGTCTACCCAAAAGTATTTAATTAGGTGGTTTTCTCCATCAAGCTTATAGTTAAAGTAAAATGCTAGATTTTTTTTTTTTTTCATAGAAAAAAGTTCAACCAATGTTTCTACATCAACCTTTTTATGTTCATCACTCAAACGCTGTTCATAATTCCTTATATCTTTTTCAATACATCTCATATTTTGAGCACCACCAAATTAATCTCCATGACCCGTATTTGTTGACATGTAGGTATATTAGCTTCAGATAG
The DNA here is from genome assembly GCA_007844105.2 of Rhamnella rubrinervis. NCBI lineage: Eukaryota > Viridiplantae > Streptophyta > Magnoliopsida > Rosales > Rhamnaceae > Rhamnella > Rhamnella rubrinervis. The sequence continues at coordinate 11,801,307 of CM017574.2, read as the reverse complement.
TTGTTGGCTTAAAACTCTTTGTAATCGATATGTTTCTATATGATCTTAGAAGATGTATTTTCGTAGGAGTGCTAAATACATGGGTATGCTCTTCAACAAAAGTGCTAACAACCCAATTTGGTCATGTTTGTCGCTTTACCAATATCATCTTCGTCTTACATCCAACTCTTAATACTCCTCTATGCCTTTCACCCGATCTTTCAACCAATTGTTTACATTTATTTTGATAAAATTTATTTGTTTCTCCTTCTTCGGAGCAAACAAATTGTTTCCAAATTATCTCATTTGTTCTTTCTTTTTCTTACTATTACTCATCCTTCCACTAAACTCACATTCTCTAGCATATGTATTGTAAAAATTAAAAGCCTTTTCAATTGTACCAAATTCTTGTTTAACGCTAGTCTTTTTTCATCCTAACTCATGAGTAAAGCGTTGCTTGTCGCTATCACTATCACTATCTCGACACATTATCTCATTAAGCTAATGATCATGAACTATGCAAACCACAATCCTACTAATATCATCTCAATCATCTCAATTCAATAAAAATGCACATAGTATCAAACGCAAAACACTTGGAAAATAATGTAACACTACATGCATAACAATAAAAATTAAACTTAAATTATATCATAATCAAAATTTTGATATGCAATGAATTAGGAATGCACACAATCAACATCAATTAACACATGAGTAGCAACATAGTACAATTAACGAAAATAGCCCCTCTCGCTACTATTGGAGCACAAACAAATACTATAAAATGGAACTCTCGCCTATATCGAGTGAGATCTTGCTCATTTGGATCAGACATTTCCCCGAGAGCAAAATAAGTATCTTGCTCTTAGTAGCAAGTTCTTGCTACTATTGCAAAGCACAAACAAATATTAGCAAATGAGCATCTCGCTTGTAGTAGTGAGTTTTCACTATACAAACAAACACTACAAGATGGAACTCTCGCCTATAGATGAGATCCTCCTTTCATGAGATATTTTTCGAGAGCTAAATGAGTATCTCGCCTTAGTAGTGAGTTCTTTATTGGTAAGCACAAATAAACATTAGCAAAATGAGCATCTAGCTCATAGTAATGAAGTTCTCACTATTATTGGCTAACACAAATAAACATTAACAATGAGCATCTCGCCAGAGGAGCGAAGTTATTGCTACTATTGGTGAGCACAAACATATAAAGTGAATTGCATGCAATTGATTCCTTCCAAATTGTTACATTGATATCGTAAACAAATCTTCTAGTCAACTACCTAGCTACCTCATATGCTTTGATTAAATTAAACACTATTGTGCTTAAACACCATATGCATTTCAAAAGCATTTTGGTTTTCTTTTATTTTATTTTTCTTAACTAGATTAGTGAAGAAAATCAAACTAATAGAAATCATGGAGTAAAACATATAAAGTGCTCGCAAGAACACAAACATAGGATCCCAAAATAGCAACCTCACAGCTTGATCCGCCGTAATCAAGCATCAACCAAAACTAAAAATAAAAAATAAAATTGACCCTTTTCAAAAGCATTTTGCAACCGGGTCAAGGTGCACTGAATCAAAGGAAGATCTCGCTGAAGCTTCTATATGACCGGGTCGGCCGATCGATGCTTGGAATCGAGGATTTCCGCCAAAGCTTCTGCGCGACCGGTCCCAGACGCCTATGCTTGAAATCGAGGATTTCGCCAAAGCTTCGCTATCGGGTTTGGCACGCCGATGCTTGGAATCGAGGATTGCCGGTCCTGCACGCCGGGGCTTTGTGGATTTTGGCGCGGCATCGGGGAAATATTCGTCGATTGTCTAAAGCCAACGGACTTTATTTTTATTTCACAACTTATGCTTTAACATCCGTAAAATTAATCTGTCGTGATTCTATAGCGTAGTTTATGTTGTTCTTTGTAGCATCGCTATATATATATATATATATATATATATATTTAATTTGCTGAAATTTTATTTGTTTTGATTACTTGGATTGGTTGTTAAAAATTAATTTGATTGTCCTGTTTTAGCTTAAATTGCTGGTTGATAATTGGAATACTTGTTGGTTATGATATTTTCATAATATCAATAATTATAATTTAAGTATGACTTGTATTATAATATAAGATCTTTGTGATGTCGATAATGATGAAAATCAAAGAAGTTTAAAGGTATTAATGATTCTTTTATTAAGAAAAAAGTAAAACATCACAAGTGGTTTACTTTGGAGATATTCAAATTTTAGATCTTTTAATTATAAAAATATAGTATCTTAAATATTCGAGTCTTAAAAAATGATAATTTAACACCACAACTCTTGATATGATCCTAATTACGCCAAAAACTATGTAAATATATAATTAATGCATATATTATTCCCAATCAAATGTATATCTCAATCATGTAAATAAGGTCTCAACGATTTTAATTAAATAGTTTATGACATTATGAGAGTAAATTTAACTATATTCTATGATTATGTGTACCTATCTTATTTTAATAAAAATTATACTTATACCATTAAGTCTCATTTCTTTTAAAGGAAATTTTTCGCAAGGCAAAATAATGCAACCAATTTTGGAATCCTAAATTGTTTCTTCTTCAATTCAAAGAACACTAAATGCTCTATGCATACCTGTGGACCAAAACGGATCGGCCTTACAATCAGATCATTAAGGTTCCGTTTGAAGTTACAAACGCTTAATTGTGTAATGATTGGGTTGGTCTAATAACCGCTTAAGAAAAAGAAGTTCAAAATAATCGGACCAACAATAATAAATAAAATATAAAGAATGGGTAATTCTCAAATGCCCACGTGCTAATAATTTGTTCCAAAATACCCACGATCTATAATTCTTTCTTATTTACCCTCTTTACCCAAAATACCCTTATTTCAAACTCTACTATTTTTTTATTCTATCCACTGACGCCACCGCATGCAATGGGACTCACTACTGACTATAAAACTCGCCACTCAGTCGAAACTCATCACCACCAATGAGACTCACCACTACGCGGCAAGTAAGCTACTTACCACTATCAGATACATACTTACCACTACTTGTTCGATTTATCGCCATTGGGCTAGAAACTCGCTACTTACCAAATGGTACTCCGCCACCAAATAGGACTCTCACTAAGTGGCAAGTAAGCTACTTACCATTATCAGATAGATATTCACTACTAGTTTGTCCGATTTACTGCCATTAAGTAATGAGACTCACCACTGTAGCAAGTAAAGCTACTTACTATCAATCTACACTTACAATTAAAACAATGGTATTTTTGGTATTTAATAAAATATATGCATTTTAAAGAGAATTATGGATGAAATGAGATTTCTACAAATTATCGATCACGTGATTCAAAATTACCCATAAAGAATTTGTATAAAATTGAATAGTCAATTATATGTACCTTTTGTCCCAAAAAAGGAAAAAATTACATTTGTCTTTGGGAACATAAATAAAATTATGTGTTGTGGTTTTAGTATTTAAAATTTGATTTCCTATTTGTAATATTTTTGAATTGGATGTCTTTCAATGTTTTTAGCTATTTGTTAAATATTCTTTTTAATTGCTTTTTTATATACTTTTTAATTGTTTTTTAATTGAATGATGAACGAAATAAATTAATGGATAGTTTGAGACAATTAATCAACATGTACATCATAATACAAAGATTAAAATATTTAATTTCCTCTCAAAAGTATGTAAAAACAAATATTAAGTTTTTTTTATTGGTTCCAAGGCCAGAAAATGCATTTATTAATAATAAGACAAAAAAAAAAAAAAAAAAAAAAGAGAAAAAGAAAAAGAAAAAAGAAAGAAACAAACCTGATTTTGTAGCCTTGCGCCAAAACAAAATAAACAACCAAACAGGGAACAAATACATGCCTATTTGTCTCAGAGATCGGCGAAAGTCAAAGCTAAAACTGTTTTACTTCTTGCTGAAGCGATTTAAACCCAGTCTCTCTCTCTCTCAGATCAGAGCTTCATTGCGATGGCGAAGGATTCTGATTCCTCTTCTCTGGTTCGCCTCAACATCGGTCAGCTCTCTCTCTGGCTTTATATTGCAACTGAGCAGAATTACATACCTGATATTATATCTCCCGTAATTGTTTACTCAAAGTGCATTTTCATATTCTCTAACTAGGGTTCCGTTCGAACACTAGCTTTTGTACGTATTTATTTGTTTGGCTGCTGAGAAAACTGACGAAAAGGAAAAAATGAAATTGAATCTTTGGATTCACCCTGTGTTGTTGCTTAGTTCGAGTAACACGATACATGGATTGCGAATGTTTGACTGATAGGAAGAATTTTTGCTGGCCTCAGAGTGGCCAATTCTTCTCTGGCTTTCTCAGCATCTAGACGGAGCTGTAGAGTAGTAATCAAGTGGTTTTGAAAGAAAATTTGTTTGTGATTGTAGGCGTGGATTTTTTGTTTGGAATTGGTTTTGTAAACTGGAAAAAGTAATAAACAAGCAGTAAGGTTTACTTTTGAAATTAGAAGACCATAGGAGGTTCATATCCACTGTTTTAGTCAGTCTTAACCTAGGAATTGGCATCCATAACTTGTATTACTGTGATGCATACCTTTTCTTCAATTTCTGAGCACCGTGATGGTACATGGTAAACTAGTTCCTCTTCCACACACAAAGGTGCAAATATTTATTCCAGGTCAATTATTTATGGTTATCCAGTGAAATTATTGTAGTTTTCTGTCTAATGAAATACTTTTCTTATTGTTTGATTATGTATCTAAGTCTGAGTCCACTGAATGTAATTTTGTTTGTTGCAGGAGGGAAGAAATTTTGCACTACTGTTGATACTTTGACTCAACGTGAGCCTGATTCAATGCTTGCGGCAATGTTCAGTGGCAGGCATACAGTGTGCCGGGACCCTGAAAATGTACATACTACTTGTGCTTTAACTCACCTTCTGCTTTCTTGCCATCTTGGTATTATTTTGTTGTTGGTAGTTTGCATCATTTTCTGATGATTATTGTCCTTCAAAACCAAAAAAGATGCCACTGTGAGGTTTATTGGACTAATTATATCAACTGTGTAAAATTTCAAGTGATTCGTAGTACATGATTATATAGTGTTGAACCAGTATTTATATTAATCAAGTGTAAATACCAGGCTATTGTATTACATGAATTCTTGATTTCTTACATGATAAGTGCTTGCATAAAGTGAAGCTAGGTTATTTCTAAAAGCCTATAGACTACATTTTCCTCATGCAGTTTATCACCAGATTTTTATTTCTTAACATATCTCTTCTCTTTTAAAACCTTTTCTTAGAAACTTCTCAAACATTTTATTTCCTTTCTAGTTCTGTATTTTGTTCATATTAATGATTGATATTCTGGGAATGATATAAACAACACCTGACCATTACAGAAAAAAATAGAGTTAAAAAAGTTTGTTGTTGTTTCTTTGTATTTCTTTTCCCTAATTCATGTGATCATAAAAATATGTTAACAAAGTGAGGTTTCTTGGTGCTAGATATATGATTTAGTGTATACGATTTAATGTCTGTTTACTCCTTATTTTCAGCGTCCTTTTATGTTTTCCTAGCATCATAGCTTAGCCTAGACCTTGATCTTTATCCTTTGCCCTACCCATTTCATGATTCAACTAGTTATATGTGGGATATGCTAGTTTACATTGATATATATGATTTTTCATGCTAATTTAGTTCAGTTTTCATCGGTTTTTGCAGTTTATAATTATTTATACCTGTGTAACCTCTTTTACTTTAAGATTCATATTTTGAGCTTTTAATATCTACAACAATGAGAGTATTTTTACGTTTTTTAAAAGTGGAATATTAGTTCATCGAAGTGTATATGGTCCTTTCCTTAAAGCTATGAATTCTTGCAGGATTTATTTTTGTTGATAGGGATGGTAAACATTTTCACATATCCTTAATTGGTTAAGAGATGGTGTTGTTCCCACGCTGAAAGACTGCCAATATTCAGATCTGTTGCAGAGGCAGAGTACTATCAGCTACTTGTAAGTGTGGTTTTAAAACTTGCCTTTCTTGTCTATTAACAGTCTCAGTATTGTTTGAGTTCATTAGAATTGCACACCAGTCCATGGCATGCCTTGCTGCGCCAGACTTATGTGATTTAGATAACATTTGTGGATAAGCAATATTGAGCTTTAATTTTCTTCTCTCTCTCTCTCTCTCTCATTCTTTCTAATTTCCATTGTCTGATACAAACCTTAATACCGATTACAGGGACTTATGGATGGAATATCTGATGTTCTGAATAAGAGGAAAAAGAAGAAGAATTAGATACAGAATTGACGCAAGATAGATATCATCAAGTGCATACAGTCTGAGAGAGTCAGATTTCGAGGTGTTAATCTTTCTGGCCTTGATCTTTCAAACTGGTAATTCCTCAGGTCCTCAATGCTTGAAAGTACACTTGTAATTGTATATTTGTCATTTTTTCCTACAATGATTTGGTCTGAAGAAAAATTTACTTAGTTGCAATTCGCCAATTTAATGTATATATTTCTTTATGACCAAGATACTAAAAAGCAGGTATCCACCTTCATTACTAGGTTGGTTGTTTTCTTGTTACTGATAATAAGTTTCGCTTTTGGCTTGATATGGATAATTTGGCTCACTTTTAATAGATTAAATTTTCGATCCATGGTAAGTGAATATGGTATTTCATTTATGCATTGGTAATTTTAAATGGTATTAGAGTCTAGGTTGTTTGTTTTGTCTTCTTTTCAAATCTCTGATCCTATTTCTTGTAATTTATAGTTCTCGCTATTGATAACTAAGCAATCTTGGTCTCCACTTGTTGCTTTTGCTTGATAATGAAAACTACTTGAATCTGATAAGCATATGTGTGATGTGATGGTGCATCTCTAATGGTTCTTTGAAATGGAATGGCAGGATCTGTCATTCGTGGACTTCAGCTATGCATGTATTACAAATGTATTCTTTCTCATGCGTAAAACCTACAAGGTGCAAAGTTCCGGTAGGTTTGGTTTTAATTATGGGTGGTGAAGTTAAAGTAATTTCCTGAAGTTATATGATATTTTAGGTGCAATACTTATATGTGTGAAAAAATTATTCTGATTTGAAGTAAATTAATTGTACAATAGACAAGAGTATTTATAGACTTGTAGAGATACAATGACTAAAACCCTAGTAAATAAAATTACACAAAAGTCCTTATTGACTTTAAACTAGGATTAACATTCGATAATCCTACTTTCCTAATTACAAACTGATGAAAGCCTTCTAACACTCCCCTCAAGCTGGCTCAAAATGTCCTCCATGGCCAGCTTGCCAATCAAGTTTTCAATTGTTTTTTCAGCAAACCTTTGGTAAACAAATCTGCTACTTGTTCAGTTGGAAGATATGGCATACATATAATCCCACTCAATCTTTAATAAAATGCTTGTCAACTTCGACATGCTTTGTACGCATCATGAAGTAATCGGGTTGTGTGCAATAGAAATGGCAACCCTATTATCACAAGTAGACTTGCATAGGTAGAGAACAAGGAATTTTCAGATCTTCTAGAGCTTTTTATCCACTAAATTTCACAAATATCATAATAAATGCACTGAACTCGCTTCAAAGACTACTTCTAGCTACCAGCTTGCTTTTTACTACGCCGTAACTAGATTACCTCCAACAAATGCACAATACCCGTAAGTAGATCTTCTATCCATAATATTACCAGCCCAATCAGATCAAGAAAACCTCCACACGATGGCCTTTATTTTCAAACAACAACCCTTTACCCGGTGTACCTTCAAGTACCTCGTAATTCTATAAACAACATCAAAATGTTCTCGCACCTGAGAGTGCATAAATTGACTCGCTACTCCAACCAAGAAAGGCTATATCCGGACGAAAGTGTAGACAAATAAATTAACCTTCCAACCAATCTTGGAACCGCTTCTTTATCCACCACATCTCGTGCTTTGGCCGTTCTAACTTCAAGTTAATTTAATAGTGTCTCAAATTTATTTTACACCCGAAAGCATACCCGTTTAACTTAATAAATCGAGTATATATTTCTTTCGAGATACAAAATACCTTCTTGGATCTAGCAAACTCCATACCAAGAAAGTATTTTAAAGCTCCCAAATCTTTAATCTCAAACTCACTAGCCAAAGACCTTTTTAAATTCTCCAATTCAAACACAATCATCCCCTGAAGAATTATATCATCAACATAAACAATTAATATAGCAATCTTACCATCATCTAATGCTTGAAAAACATAGTATGATCCGCTTGGCTTCACAATACCCAAATCCTTTGACAAATTTTCCAAAACGCCAAAACCAAGCTCTAGGTGATCTTTAGACCATACAAAGATTTTGTTAATTTACGCACCTTATTGTCACCATGCTTTTCTTTTAAATCCAAAGCGGCAAGTCCTCATCTTCAAGCTCTCCATTTAAGAACGATTCTTTACATCCAATTGATATAAGTGGCCAATTAGAATTTACAGCCAAGGAAAGGAGAACTAATTGAATTGATCTTAGCCACAGGAGCAAACGCCTCTTCATAATCAATTCCATATGTTTGAGTGAACCTCTTTGCTACTAGCCTTGCTTTGTATCTTTCCATACTACCATCAGCCTTGCACTTCATCAGAAACACCCATTTACAACCAACAATTTTCTTGTCTTTGGTAGTTCCACTACCTCCCAAGTACCATTCTCCTTTAGAGCATTCATTTCTTCCAACACGCAGCTCTCCAATCTGAATTTTCCAACGCCTCGTATGGTTCTTTGAAACAAACAAGTTTGAAATTTTAGTGGCCCTATGACTACTAGACAACTGTGGTAAGATACATATTTGGTAATAGGTGTTATGCATATGCTCTAACTCCTTTCTAAGTGCAATTGGCAAACTAAGATTGAGAAAGTACTTTCGATTCAATAAAGAAGGAATAGGAATACCGTGAAGCATGTTTAATGGACTCTCACGGAAGAATAATGAGATCTCCAGAACAGCTTATCGTGTCCTTATTATTTTGACGAAATTTTCTCCTAGAGTACACTTGAAGATCGTGCAAATTTCTCCCTTGGTTTCGCTCACTATGTATTACCCCTTGGTTGGCTCACGTAGTGACTAGGGAAGGCAACGACAAGGATGGTGGATGGTAGTAGCGGTGCGCACCATCTGGGGACAAAGGTGCGGTGGTGCCCACTCATCATACGAGACAGCAGTAAGGTGGTGCCGTGAAAACCACACAAAGGTGTGGTGGTGCCGCACTATCTATCAGGTTCCAAAGCCTGCTCTCATCCTTTTCCTCTCCCCAAGATGATTAGACCTAAAAATGGCTGATTCTCTACAAAAGATACATCCAAGCTAATAAACGCTTGTCCGAGGTTATAACACTTATACCTTTCGGTAGGAGCATATCCAAGGAAAACACATTTGACAGCCCGGTTCTAATTTAGATCAAAGGTGATCGGGAACATGAACATACACAAATTGAACCAAACACTTTCAGGTATATCCAAATGTCTTGAAAGTGTGGAAAAAATTGTTTGAAAGTTTGTGTGGAGTTTGAAAATTTAGAACTTTGGTGGGAGCCTATTAATCAAATGTAAGGTCGTTAAAATAGCATCTCCCATGATATTTAGGAACATGCATTGAAAACATTCAAGCCTAATTCAACTCTAACAAGTGGCTGATTTTTCCTTTCAGCAATTCCATTTTGTCAGTGTATCCCATGTAGAGGATTGATGTAAAACACCTTGGTCTTTAAAAACCCCAATCTTTGTTAAAGTACTCGATCCATTATCAAGCTCAAGAATACAAATTTTGTTTGAAACTTTCAATCATCTTATAAAATTTTAAATAACTCTTCCACTTCAGATTTATCATGCATCATAAATCCAACATAAACGAGTATGATCGCTTTGAATAAAGGTGACAAACCACCTTTACCGTGATAATGTTGTAATCTTAGAAAGACCCCAAACATCACCGCGGAATTAAATAAAATGGCTTGATGCACCATAAGGTTTAGTGAAAATAAAATGTTTTTATGACTTTTGATAAATGACAAGCTCTACAATGAAGAGAAAACAACTACACTCAACAAATCGTGAAACAAACATTTTAAATAAGAAAAACTAGTGTGACCTAATCT
>CM017574.2:11491627-11791064 GCA_007844105.2 Rhamnella rubrinervis | reverse complement strand
TTCTAGGGTGGTTGATGGATCTGTAATCATAATTTTTGGTCGAGGGTAGTAGTAGCCTACAATTTTTTTCGTCTTCCTGACCTCCCATTTTCTGGGTGTAGTCTGGATATGTGTAATATTGGTTTATCATTGGGGTTGGGAGTTTTCGGTTTCCAGACGACGCAGAGGGCTTAGGAGGGCTGGCTTTACTGCTGATTGTAAAACAGTAGAATTCTTATTCTTTATATATTTTGTGGATTAGAGGGCCAAAAGAAAGAGCTTGTGTTCATCCTTTTTAGTTCTTTTCTGGTTCTTTTGATCTGTGGCAAAGCTATCGGTTTGCTTGCTTCCTGTCACAGTTAAAAGAAATTTGCTTTCAGAGAATGAAAAATTGGATGCAAAGCGTCAGTAGAACTGCTGCAATTTAATCCTGTATATATGATAGAATTTCTTTGAAAATTATGTTTTAGTACTTGAAACGTCAGTTTTAAAAGATCATGAAAGTGCTTTTAATGCATTTTTTATATATAATAAAATTTGTTTGAAATTATGTTTTATAGCTTAAATCGTCGGTGTTTGCTCTAATGTTAGCTTTTTTCAAATTTAAAAAATAAAATTAAAAGGTGTTTGATCGCATTGCTCTCATTTTATATAATCACAAAACGGCTGCGTTATGAAGCAAAGTTTGAGGAAAAACACTGGCAATTATATTTTTATTTTTGTTTTCTGAGTGAGTTTTGTTTCTCTGAAATTTATCTATTTAGTTTATTATATCAAATAAGGTCGTAAACTTTCATGTTTGATTTCATGTTTTTCAACAAAACGATAGGATTTAAATCATAAATTTGGTGTCCATTGGTGTCATTATCAACGATTAACTACATATTGTTAAAAGAGGGTTGAGTTTCAATATCCCTAATAACAGATTTTATGAAAGGACAAAAATTAACTATTTGGTTATTGAACAAAATCTGGTTTAATTTATTGAATGGATTTAAAAATCCAAGGTTTCTACGGATTTGTTTAGTTTATTATTATTATTGAATCAGACTAATGGTACAATATTATTACATAAATATATGGAATTGAATTTGAAGTGGATAAAAAGAATTACCCACTTGAGTTAAAGAGCCATGCTTTAAGAACAATAAACAACATTATATATTATGGAAATCTACTTCACAGAAGAGAACCTTTTAAGCATTTTTATTTTATGTCTTAAGGTGTCATATATGCATATGATTTCCGTAATTACTTAGATATTGCACACTTTAATATATCTAATACTAGCATGAATTGTTGTGATTTCATCTACTATATGTATAGTTTCATTCAAAAATAAAAGCCATCCCTTTTTCTTTATTTATTGTTATTATTATTTTAAATTCATGTAGAAAAGAAGTACAAGTTTACCCAAAATGGTAATTCAAGACAATAAGGTGTACCAATTACAGTCTGACTAATGCGCTTCCAGAACAAGAAAAGGAAAATATAAAATACAACCAGTAAAGCTTTGGATTGAAACACTACAATTGGGAAATCCTATCCCAACTTTGTTCTTCAATTCTTCATCTTTGTTCCTGCCAAAACACTAATATAGCTACGTGAATATTGAGATACAGGGAGAAAAACTTTCTGCTATAATAATTACATAACATTGCCTTGCACTTTGATGTGTATATAAATATAGCTTTAAAAGCTACCAACAAACCTAACTTTTGTAATTGGAGCTAACTTTTGTTAATCACTTGGCTAATATTCACTGATTCAAGAAGTATATACTAACAAAAATGAGGCTTATGTTGTTGTAAACACAGATAAATAGATTGAAAAGAAAAATTACCTTCATCAACGGAGAGGTCCATATACGAATTCCACGTTCAACAGAATCTGTAGAAACACCTTCCAACACAACTCTCCAAAACCAGGTTGACCTTCTTGAGAGGGTGACATGACCGATGACTGTTCCAACCACAAATCCACATCCGTATCCTATTGCCACCACTTTCCAAGTGAAACCATTTTCTGATTCTTCCTCATCATCTTTTCTCAGGAAAGGAATTGGTGTGTCTGTATTTTCACATTTCTTTGACAATTGAGGGGCCGCATAATCCTGGGTTTCCTCGGAAAGATGAATATGAAAATGTATCCAATTGCGTGCCATGTGGTATTGGGCCGACAAGTTGATTGTGGGAGAGGTTTAAATACGCAAGAAATGTGAGATTTGCCAACTGTTGAGGGATTCTACCGGAGAGATTGTTTTCAGAAAGATCCATTGATTCAAGCTCACTCAGACTTCCAAGAGATGATGGCATGGTTCCTGTGAAATTGTTGCTGGACAAGTTGAGCATAATTAAAGACTGCAACTTACATATGCTACTTGGAATGTCTCCTTCAAATTTGTTATTTGAGAAGTCAATGGATGTGAAGATCTTTAAGGCTTTCCTGACTTCCATTTCTGATCCCTTATTCATCATGCTCATTGGCTGTGCATATGTAACAGAATAGTCAAACATTTCTTTATATTGACCGAAATATATCATGTCTGCCTTATTTCCAACAGGAGCTTTCGCCATGCGAGCCCAATTTTAAAGTATTCTGATGGTAAACTTCCACTGAAATTATTAGAAGAAAGATCTATAGTTCCCAAGTTTGCAAATCCCAAATACTTGATAGGATGCCATATTGGACCAAAAATTTATTTGACCGCAACACAAGAACTTGCAGCTCTGGCAAACTTTGTAACCAAAAAGGGAATGTGTCACTTATCTGGTTGTGTCCAAGATTCAGAACTTGAAGCTTACTACAGTTGATCAGAGATTGTGGAATCCTTCCTTGAAACTGGTTGTGACTGAGGTCTAGTACTCTCATCGTATTTTGCATGTCTCCGTTTGCAAATATCTCATGAGGTATGCTCCCATTGAAGTTGTTTCCTTGAAGATTCAATATCTCTAGGGAACTAACCAACCATTGCGGAATGGTTCCGCTGAAGTGGTTCTCAGACATGTCAAGAACTTTAAGACCAGTCCACTTACAAATTGATGGTTGAATTATGCCAGTCAAATTACTTCGTGAGATGAAGAAGTAGGAAATCGACATGAACAATGGTGGAAATGTAAAAGATCCATGCAATTTGTTTCCACTCAAGTCTAGAAACTCCAAAGTTTTTCCTATTGCCCAAAACCATTTTGGTATTTCGCTTTCAATTTTGTTCCAGGAAAGATCTAATGCCCTTAATTGATCTTGGGTCTTAAGGAACTCGGGAAACTCACCTATGTTGCATGAAGACAAGAATAATGTTTGAAACTTTGGAAGTTCAGAAGTTGTGGTTGCAGAAGTTGTTATTGACAGACTATTAGAAGAAAGGTAAAGACCCTGAAGCTTGCTCTGTTTGCAGAAGTTACCCAACTCAACTGTGCCACCAAGTTATTTCTTTGGAGGCTAATATATGTTAGATTTTCCAACTTGAACATCATCCATGGAATTCTCCCTTCTAATTTGTTTGCATATAAATCCAATGTCTCCAATTGAGATGAAGATACATTTTCGATTACTAGTGGCCCTGAAAACTGATTGGAAGGCAGCAACAATTCATTCAAAGAAGGCAATGTAAACAAACAAAAGGAATAGCTCCACCCAAATTGTTATCTTCAAGGTCTAAAATTTGCAACTTAGTGAGGTTTCCAAGTGAAGTTGGAATTTGTCCGCTCAAACTATTACTTGAAAGATATATAGCTTTCAGTTTTCTTAGGTTTCCAGTGAAGATGGAATTTGACCACTGAAACTACTATTATAGAGACTTAAAACTTCTAGCCGTGTGAGGTTTCCAAGTGAAGATGGTAATTCACCACTGAATTGACAGGACTGAAGCGCTAAATAAGTAAGTTTTGCAAGGCTCTCCGATATAGATGGAAGCACATGACCAGTGAAGGGGTTCCCCGAGAGGTCAAGATATGTGAGTTGGGAGAGGTTCCAAATTGAAGAAGGAAGAGGCCTCACAAAATTACAGTCACGGAGAGCCAATCGACTCAAGGAATTGAGGTTTCCAATTGAGTTGGGCAACTTCCTGAAAAGTTGTGTAGTCAAGAGTCATCTTCCTCAAAGAGTTAGATGGTTGAAATTCTGGAAGGATTCCAGTGAGGTGGTAGTTACATGGTGCATAGATGACTTCTAACTTGGGAAGCTGAAAGACATTCTCTGGGAAGTTGCCATGTAAACTACACCCGCTAAGATAGAGAGTTGTCAAGGAAGATAAATTTGCCAAGGATTTAGGTATAGATGTTGAAATCTCAACTTGGTTTAGGCTAAGGTGCCTTAAATTTGTCATGTTTTGGATTAAGTTTTGGAAGTCTACTTTTCTGAGAGTATGTAACTAGACTTGTTGCATCATAATTAAGAAAAGAAGAGAGACTAAGGGAGAACATATGGGCAAGAAATGAGATTTCAGATGGGATATGACCAGAAAACATAGAAAAGAGAGGTTGAGATGGGTTAACCTGGAAAGGTGGCCGAACTCGGAGGGGATGATGCTGAAACTAAAGTTGTTAAAGGAAAGGTTGATCCTTCGTAGTGCATGCAACTTAAAGAGGCTGCTGTTAGAATGCAATGGCCCTTGAAGCCAGCTGTGGGACAAGTCCAGGGCTACTACTGTTTTTGTTGTTGCATGTAACTCCATCCCATGAACAACAATCATTTTCTTTCTTCCAAAATTTCATCTTGGGATATGATTCATAAGCATCAGCATCATAGTAAGCATCAGCATAGCGGTCACAACGGTAATAATACGAACTGAAGCTGGGTTTAATAAATGCAAACTCTCCTTTAAATTGCAGCAAAGCGGTGGTCTGATGGGAGGCATGATGTAATTAGTGAAGAGGAAGTAGTAGTAGTGGCAGAGACATTGGAATACTTTGAACAAGAAACATAGTTGCATACAAAAGGCCAACAATATAAAGTAAAACATCAGAGAGTTGGTATTTTGGTAACTGATGCTCTTCATGTTAGCACTTGAAAGAGAGTACATGCTTATATGTAAGAGGCTGAAGGCGATGATTTTTGATATGAGAAGCTGCGGATGTTTCGTCTTTATGTATATTGATCCATTGAGCCTGTGTACGTAGCTAGTCGTTTGTCTTTGTTGATCCTGTGTATGTTGATCCATTGCATTGGGCAATTAAAAAAATCCCAATTACTTTTCCCAGTAATTTAGCATTTCTATATGTACATGTGGCTTAAAAGGGCTCACATGTAGTGAAATACAAAAATGTTAATTATATCATTATGTAACTATATATTTTGTTATAATTATTTATGGTTGCATTTAAAAGTCTTATATATATTTTATATTTTGCACTGAGGCTATATTTAGTCATGCTTTTGCAAATGGGCGACTTACCATAGTCACTGAGACAGTGCGTTATATATATCTAGTCATGCTTTTGCAAAGAACAAAATTTTGTAAATGGACGACTTACCACTTTGTCCATTCAAGTCTTTCTGAAGACAAAATGGACGACTTAGCCGTCAACTACGTACTTTTCGACACTAACATGATTAGAACATTTATCAACTACTTTGCTTAATGCTATTTATATTCTTGTTATTTATTTAATATTAATATTGGGAAAAGTTCTAAGGCAACTGGATGTTCAAGAAAGTCCTTGGGATGCAACCAGTAAGAATGTCAAGTTGGTGGAAATTAAGGTTAAGCACTTGAAGCCCTTGTAAGTTCCCTAAGCTTATCTCGAGTGGATCCTTCAAATCTATCAAATGGAAGGTCAAAGAAATTTGTGTGTCTGTATTTTCACATTTCTTTCACAATTGAGAGCCACATAATGCTGGGTTTCCTGAGCTTTTGACATGCAATCCCAATTTCTAAAGTAATCTGACAGCAAACTTCCACTAAAATGATTAAAAGAAAGACTTATAGGATGCCATATTGGACCCAATTTCTACAACAATCCATGATTGAGGTGAGAGAGACTGGTTCTAAACTAATTTCTACAACAATCCATGATCATCATCACTCAGTCAAATGCTTATTTGTTAAGATTAGTATCCAAAACCTAGCTAAAATTAAAATCACCCGAATCATAGAAGGGCTAGTACAACATTGAATGGCATGTATCAGCCAACCATCCAGTTTTTCAGAAGAACTGCATCTAAATATATATTCAATATGAAATATAAAACTTTTATGCAAGTGTCTGGAATTTGCAAATACAGCTTGGGACGTTCCAAAAACTTTGTACGCAAACATAAAGAACATACCTTTCTTACTACCCTTCTAAAGAAAGTAATATCCTTGAAATCTTTGAAATATTAAAAGGGCCTTCAAAGCCACATATGTGTCCAAACTACTAAGGAGCCGTCCACTTCTTTATCAGAATGTTCGTGTGTATACAGTTCTACATTATAACAAATTTAGCTGAACGAGTGCAATTGAAGCTAAGAAACCAAAGTATACACAACTAAAGAAAATTAGTCAAAGCTCAAAAACATTTTGGCAATATATATATATATATATATATATATATATATATATATAACATTTTCCTCATTATGATTTTGTCTAAAAGATTTAAGAAAAGAATTTCATTTTTGTCTAAAAGTATGTTTCTAAATAGTCACTGCATTGCTCGTTTACAATGTAAGCGTGATTTTATGGAATACGAGACAAAAAGGGCAAAATAAAAAGAACAAAAATAAAAATGATGAAAATGTTTAAATGGAACTCTCCGTTGTAATTGATTTGGGGTTTAAGAAATCTGCAGCACATAAAACACAAATTCAGCAACTACAGGAGCTCTAGAATGATTTCTATACCAACAAGAAAATTAAAACTATTTTACACATATATATATATATATATATATATATATATATATATATATATATATATAAATCAACCAGCAAAAGAAAAATTAGAGAAGCTCAATGTCACTGAGCTGCCAAGATTGACATTTTCAGATGCCCTGGAATATGAGTGAGAAAGAGAGTAAAGAAGCCACAACTTTTTGGCATTTTTTTATAAGTCCTGGAATATGAATGCGCTAGAAGGAATGAATTGGACCAATGAACTTTCACCAAAAAAAAATTTGACCAATGAACTCTTTAAATAAGGAAAAGCATAAAAGAAAAAAAGAAAAACTAAAATGTTAGCTACTTGTTATTTATTTATAATAATAGTAGGCATAACGAAACTTAAATAGTGAATTCATTTTTAAAAATATTAGGTAGATGAGGAACCAAGGGGAAAAGAAAAAAAGCTTATACAAGTAAATTTAATAATTTTTTTTATAAAAAAAATAGAAATTTCTTTCCCCAATTAATATGGATTTCTTACCCAAAGCTTGAGTAAAAAAAAAAAAAAACAAGTAACAAAATTAGTTTTTGAAATTCAAAGGGACGTAACAAAATTACTTACAAAATAAAAAATACAGGTAAGTTTCTGTAATTATCACTACAATATTATTTATCGTTATAGTAATAATATTATTATTTACTTAATAAAATTATATTTATTACAAATAAATTATATCATTCACTCGTACAAATCTTAACCAAACCATGACAAATCTAACATTACTCTGGATGACAAACCAAAACTAACCATCTGCTTCCATCACAAGAGAAAACTTTTTAAGCATTTTTATTTTATTTCAAAACAAACAACAAGAAGAGAAAAAATAAAATGAAATACATATATCGAAATTAAATTAAAATAAAGTACATATAAAAAATAAAAATAAAGTAAAGTTTAGATTGAAACACTACTGCTATATATCATGGAAATTCCCTTGCCACCAAGTCCTTGCCCAACCTCTTGTTCACAAATGTATTTTTTTTTTTGGTGGGGCTTGTTCACAAATGTATTGTTTACTGCAAAAACCACGTAATATTGCTAGATAAACAGAGAGAAATATGGAGAGAAACTTTCTATTATGCGTATTTTGTATTACTTCATAATAATTACATAACATTCGCCTTACATGCACGTCAATATATATTGCTTTACAAACTACCAAAACGTAAGAAGTCAAAGAACAAATTTATGTTACGTACTGCAACTCAATGTTTTAACGGCTATGTTTATAGAGTTAACAAAATATATTTCATTTAGATTGAGCCTTACATAACTGCTTAAGAAAATATAATTAATTTAGAGCTAACTTTGTTAATCACTTAGCTAATTTTCACGGATTCAAAAGTATATACTAATAAAAATGAGGCTTATGTACTTATAAATAGATTAAAAACAAAATGACCTAAATCAATGGAGATGTCCATATATGAATCCCACATTCACCAGAGTCCGTAGAAATACCTTCCAACATAACTTCTCCAAAACCAGCATGACCTTCTTGAGAGGGTGACATGACCGATGACTACTGCAACCACAAATCCACATGCATATCCCATTGCTACCGCTTTCCAAGTAAAACCATTTTCTGATTCTTCTTCATCTTTTCTCAGGAAAGGAATTGGAGTGCCTGTATTTTCACATTTCTTTGACAGTTGAGAGCCACATAATCCTGGGTTTCCTTCAAAAGATGAATATGAAAATGTATCCAATTGTGTGCCTTGTGGTATTGGGCCTGTGAACTGATTGTGGGAGAGGTTCAAATACTCAAGAAATGTGAGATTTGCCAACTGTTGAGGGATTCTACCAGAGAGCTTGTTTTAGAAAGATCCAATGATTCAAGCTCACTCAGATTTCCAAGAGATGATGGGATGGTTCCTGTAAAATTGTTGCTGGACAAGTTGAGCATAACTAAAGATTGCAACTTACCTATGCTACTTGAATTTCTCCATCAAATCTGTTATTTGAGAGGTCAATGGACTTGAAGAGAGTTAGGGCCTTCCAGAGTTCCATTTCTGATCCCTTATTCATCATGCTCACTGAGTATTTATATGCATAAGATTGGTTGGGCACTTCTTTATATTTACTGAAATATGTCATGTTCAACTCATTTCCATCAGGAGCTTTAGACATGTAACCCCAATTTCTAAAGTATTCTGATGGTAAACTTCCATTAAAATTATTAAAAGAAAGATCTAAAGTACCCAAGTTCATAAAACCGAAATACTTAGTGGGATGCCATATTGGACCGAAAAATTTATTTGATCGCAATAGAAGGACTTGCAGCTGTGGCAAACTTTGTAACCAAAAGGGAATGTGTCACTTATCTGGTTGTGTCCAAGATTCAGAATTTGCAGCTTACTACAGTTGATCAAAGATTGTGGAACCCTTCCTTGAAACTGATTGTGACTGAGGTCCACTACCCTCATCTTGTTGTGCATGCTTCCATATGTAAATAGCTCATGAGGTATGCTCTCATTGAAGTTGTTTCCTTGAAGATTCAATATCTGTAGGGAACTACCCAACCATCGGGGAATTCTCCCGTCCAATTTGTTTTCTCCTAAATCCAATATCTCCAGCTGAGATGAAGATATATTTTGGATTATGAGAGGTCCTGTAAACTGATTGGAAGCTAGGAGCAATACATTCAAAGAAGGCACTGTAAACAAAGACGAAGGAATAACTCCATCCAAATTGTTATCTGCAAGGTCTAAAATTTTCAAGTCATTGAGGTTTCCAAGTGAAGCTGGAATTTGACCGTTGAAATTATTACTTGAAATAGATATAGTTTCCAGTTTTGTGAGATTTCCAAGTGAATTTTGGATTTGACCGCTGAAACTATTGTTATTGAGAAATAAAATTTCCAGTCGTGTGAGGTTTCCAATTGAAGAGGGTAATGCACCACTAAATTGAGAGGAATCAAGCAGTAAAACAGTGAGTTTTGCAAGGTTCCCCAATGTAGATGGAAGCACAAGACCAGTGAAGTGGGTGCATGAGAGGTCAAGATGTGTGAGCTGGGAAAGGTTCCAAAATGAAGAAGGAAGAGGCCCAACAAAATTACACCCATAGAGACTCAATCGACTCAAGGAATTTAGATTTCCAATTGAATTTGGCAATTTCCTGAAAATTTTGTGAAGTCAAGAATCACCTCCCTTAAAGAGTTTGATGGTTGAAATTCTGGGAGAATTCCAGTAAGGAGATGGTTAAATTGTACACTGATGATTTCTAACTTGGAAAACTGAAAGACTTTATCTGGGAACTTGCCATGCAAACTACAACCACCAAGAATAAGAGATGTCAAGGAAGATAAATTTGCTAAGGATTTTGGTATGGATGATGAAATGTTAACTTGGTGTAGACGAAGGTGTCTTAAATTTGTCATGTTTTGGATAAGGTTTGCGAAGTCTACTTTTCCGAGATGTAAAAGACTAGTTTCATCATAATTGAGAAAAGAAGAGAGACTGAGGGAGACTAAATGGTTAAGAAATGAGAGTTCAGATGGGATACGACCATAGAACATAGAGAAAGAGAGGTTGAGATAGGTTAACCTGGAAAGCTGGTCAAACTCCGAAGGGATGATGCTGAAACTGAAGTTGTTATAGGAAAGGTTGATTCTTCGTAGTGCGTGCAACTTAAAGAGGCTGCTGTTAGAACGTAAAGGCCCTCGAAGCCAGCTATTGACAAGTCCAGGGCTACTACGTTGCTTGTTTTGGTGTTGCATGTAACTCCATCCCATGAACAACAATCCTCTTCTTTCTTCCAAGATTTCATCTTCGGATAAGATTCATAAACATCAGCATAATAGTAAATATTAGCGTAGCGGGGATAATGGTAATAATAAGAAGCGAAGTTGGGTTTAATAAATGCAAACTCTCCTTTAAATTGCAGCAAAGCGTTGCTCTGGTCAGGCAGGCATGAAATAATAAATAAAGAGGAAGTAGTAGCAGTGGTAGAGACATTGGGATACTTAGAACATGAAACATAGTTGCAGAAACAAGAGACCAACACTATTAAGTAAAACATGAGAGAGTAGGGATTTTGGTAACTGATCCTCTTCATGTTAGCACTTGAAGAGAGTATATGCATGTATGTAAGGGGCTGTGAGGGCGATGAAAGAAAGCTGAAGGCGCTGATTTTTGATATGAGAAGCTGCAGATGTTTCATCTTTATATACATTAATCCATTGACCCTCTGTACGTAGCTAGTCGTCTGTCTTTCACCCTGAAAAAGCGTGTGGAATGATGAAGTAATATTCACAAAAAAAAAAATCCAAAGCTGCAGATGTTATAATATTAAAATCAATGTTTTAATATTATTGATTTTTTATTAGACAAAGCTGCAGATGTTTCATCTTCACGTGCAATTGACATTGACCCTTATCTTCATTTATCTTCACGTGCAACTGACATTGAAGGTCCCTAAAATATATAAGAATACTTTTATAATCACACATGAATGCTTTACGTGAATTATTTTTTTTTGGTAGATTGCTTTACGTGAATTATTGACTCTTAGCGTGTGATTTCGGCTTGCCGTGTACAAGGGGAAGGTAGCTCTTTGTTTACGGGGGATGAGGATCCATATGTTTTGCCTTTTTTTTTGCTTCTTCCAAATATACGACCAAGACATGCATATATTAGACAGTCCATCCATATTTAGGGTATATTCGGTAGTAAAGAGGGAGAAGGGGAAGAATAAAAAGGAAATAAGGAAGGGGGGCGTGAAAAGAGAGTAGAAAAAAGATCAGAAAATTAAGTCACCCTGTACAATATTTGTTAGTACATGCATATATTTACATAATATTATGCCATTACATATTGGCCAATTTTAATGGCAATGCTACGCCAAGACCCAAGACTGGTTAGTACTTTGTTTTGATGCAAAGCTTTCACTTTTTATGTTTTGTGATTAATTAATTTGTTTCCAATTCTGGTTATTTTAATGACAATATTACATATACATTCAATGAATTCAAGGTGGGAAATTCGTTTAATTTATTAATTAAAATTGATAAGCTTGTTAGATCTCCCTCAACGAAGTCGTGTTGAGCTAGGATTAATAGAGCATTTAGGCTAGGATTAGAGAAATTCACAAATGAAAGCCAATGACCATTTTGTAGGTATTACCCCTACAGATTCAAAGCATTTCCTAAATTTTCCTAAATTCAAATAACAAGTTTGTAGATATTACCACTACAGATTCACTTCACCCCTCTCACCCTTAATAACCAAAACCAATGTTGGAAACCCAGGACCTCCACCAACATAGCAATAACTCTCTGCCCCTATTTTACGTCCTCTCACGGCCATTCAAAGATAATAGATGATTGATGAATTTGAAATTGAAAACCAAAATGACAAAAAAGAAAATGAGAGATTAAGGTAGGACATTTTTTTCCCTTTCACTGTTAAAATTAACAAAAGTCAGCTGTTAGATGGTAAATGCCATTGCCTCACAAGGGGAAAAATGACTTTTCAAATGATAAATTGTTGAAATATGTCAAAATTAACACAGTTTAGTTAGTTTTTAATAATGTTTAAGAAGGATGATAAGTGATTGTATTTATGGTAAAGGGTTGTTTTTCCAAGTTGAAAACCAAATTCAACTACAAACATAATTTTCCGAAATAAAAACCATTTTTAAGTAACAAAAAATGTTTATTTTATTTCTAAATATGCAAATTAAGCATCGGAACTAACCCAGGAGAGGCCAAAGAAAGCAAAGTCTGCTCAGTAACAAACCCACAAAATGAAGCATTATATATATATATAGAGAGAGAGAGAGAAATACTATAAACCTCAACAGGTGACAATGTTATATAGTCTACCTATGAAATTTTTAGCTTTATTTTTATTTTTTTAGCATCCAATAGATTTTTAAATATATGAGAATTAATTTAATATTAAAAATTTTATTCATTTGAAATTTCAAAAGCTAAAATGGCATTTTACACTTTAATTTAATTTTTAATTTTTAAATTGACAAAATCTATATTAATTTTCATATTTTTCTATTATTTTTATTTCTATAATAAATCTAAAATTACATTAAAATACCAAATAAAAATAAAAAATAGAAAAAACTAAATTAAGCTGAAAAATTCAATGGTTTTGGCCCTTTGGACTTTGTCGTGTAGAAAGATACTGATATATCTCAATATTATTTTACTATCTTCATCAAAAACATATATTGATAACTTTGCACGACAAAATAACTGACCTTTTATTTAAAAAATATTAAAATAAA
This sequence comes from Rhamnella rubrinervis, assembly GCA_007844105.2. Taxonomy (NCBI): domain Eukaryota; kingdom Viridiplantae; phylum Streptophyta; class Magnoliopsida; order Rosales; family Rhamnaceae; genus Rhamnella; species Rhamnella rubrinervis. The sequence goes on along the minus strand of CM017574.2, from coordinate 11,777,977 downwards.
AGAAAAGAAAGAAATAGTATTTCCATTCAATTTCATGTCTTAGATTTCATATTTACCACATCCACATCCCATTACTGGTCACTAGTCCAACATTAATTTCCAAGTAAAACCATTTTCTGATTCCACTTCTTTTTTCTGGAGAAAGGAAATGATATGTCCGTATTTTCAAGAGACGATGAGGAGGTTCCTGTGAAATTGCATGTTGCTGGATAAGTGGAGCACAATTAAAGACTGCAACTTACCTATGCTACTGGGAATCAAATCTGTTATTTGAGAGGTCATTATCATATCTGAAATTTTTCAAGAGACGATGGGATGGTTCCTGTGAAATTGCATGTCGCTGGACAAGTGGAGCGTAATTAAAGACTGCAACTTACCTATGCTATTGGAAATCAGATCTGTTATTTGAGAGGTCATTATCATATATATATGATATATACACACTAATATAATTATAAAATATTAATCTTAATTTTTTCAGCCCTAAATGTATAGAATTTACAAAAAAATTCGAAAACCTAGCGAACCAAATATCAATAAAAATCAGCGACAAGTAAAGTCGAAAATTAGTTATCAATGAAGTAATTAGGAAAGAAAAATAAAAACAAAAGGTAAAACAATACGGATAAGTGCAAACAAAAAATATTTGGAGAAATTAGAAAAAAAAAAAGAAGGAAAATTTACCTTTTAATAAATTTAACCTTTTGGAGTTTCAAACAATTTAAAAACACCCGTATTTTACTTTCATATTACTTAAATACCCTTTAATTTTATTAAATATTTAACATTTTGACTATCCAAGGTGAAGAAAAAATTAATAAAAATCATAAGACAATAAATTTGTTATTTTTTCCTGTGTACATCAGAAAAAAAAATAGTGGATAATTTTTTCTTTTATATATATAGTGGACAGACGTTTTATCTTATATATATATATATATATATATATATATGTATATGTTGGAAGCCAATATTTGGCTGTACGTACATAAAATCTTTGTGTGACGAGGGTGGCAAGTAATATTACGCAGGCAAGTCAATAATTGTTTTTTCTCCTTTTTGGTTATCGTTATGATGGACTACTTAAATTGCAAAAGAATGACAAAATGTTTTCACTTAGTGCTGAATGGGCTCTCGTAAAATGCAACAATGTTAATAATGTTGAGGGTTCTTCTTCGAAGTGCAAAGGAAAATTTAATGGTAGTAAAAAGAATAAAAAATAAAATAAAGCACAAATACCAATCACCAAGACTGCCAGAATGATAAATAATAAATGAATTATTGATTCAGAGTAACTAATCATGCTTGTTGCTCTTTATAGTGGTTCAAACAAGATAACTTGCGTGGTGAAGGGTAAAGAAGCTTAAGATTCGAGAACGGGGACCATGTCTCTGTGAAAGCTATAGGATTAATTATTTTATATTTCAATAAAAGTTGGACTTTATTTTTACAAGACTATTTATTCGCTCCTATTTTTGTAAAAATTTAATTTCTATTAGTTTTTAATACACGCCTATTTGTTCTCGATTTTTATAGGAATTTAATTTCTATTAGTTGTTTATTTGAGTAATGATTAAAGAAAAATTTAATTCCTCTATTTTAATAAGAAGTTCTTCTTCAATTATTTGTTCCGAGATTTATTATATCATCTTTATTATTTAAGTACCATGTCCTATTGTATCAATAATGTTGAAATTGATGATGATGAGCATAACCACATAGCTAAGAAAAGAAATGTTTCTAATAAAACTTATCTTAACATTTACGATTAGGTTACATTAATCCTAATAGAATTCAAGGTTTAATTAAAAGTGGGATTTTGAACTCCCTAGTTTTTGAACCTATACCAAGATGTAAGTCTTATTTAGAAGGTAGAATGACCAAACAACCTTTCAAAGCCGGATGAGGGTATGAGTATTTTCTCACATTTCTATATGATTACTCAAGATATGGATATATTTACCTAATGTGCCAAAAGTTTGAAACTTTCTCCAAATTTCAGAGTATAAGATGAGCCAAAAACAATTGTGGTTCATATCAAAGAACTCACGTAACCAAGGTGGTGAATATCTATCCGGGAGTTTAAGTCTTACTTGACTCAATAGGGATAGTTTCACAACTGCTCTGTAACACTCAAAGTGGAATAGAATTGCAGAGAAAAGAAATAGAACTCTTCAAGATATGGTAAGGTTAATGCTCGTTATTCATTTGCCTATTTCATTTTGGGGATATGCCTTAGAAATGGCTACGTATCTCCTAAATTTGCTTCCTTTTAAATTGGTTTCTAAAACACCCACAAAATTGTGAAAAAGGCTAAGCCTAATTTAAATTATATTTCAATATGGGGTGCTCTAACACATGTCTTAAAAAGAACCCAAATAAGTTAGAGCCTCATATGAGGTATGTTTATTTGTTGGTTATCTAAAAGGAATGGGAGGTGGACTCTTTTATAGTTCCTATGATAATAAAGTTTTGTGATACTCATTTGACTTTCCTAGAGGAATACTATATTAACAATTTCAAATCCAAGAGTATAATAATTTTACCGAGATTACCTCAGCTCAAGAACAAATTAAACAATTGGTATCTTTACCTACAATACCATTGTTACCGTGCATGTTCAAAGAGGGAAAATATGTCTAAAGATGAACAAGCACAAGTTAAACCATGGAACAATAAAAACTAGTACGTGAGAAACCTATACCGTAGGAACTGTACCTATACAAGAGGAACTTGCACCATACATGAGCTTGTACCTATACAACCTCAAATTTAAAATGATGAATAGAATCCTCCTAAAATAGTAAAGAACCAATGTAGCTTCATCAGTAGTGGAAGAACTATACGTAAGCCAAGATATGTCTTGTCGGGTGAATTTTTCTATTCTTTCTCAAGACAAAATGGACGACATGAACCATTTTTTGAAGCATTCAGATAGTAAAGGACCATTCCAAACATGGTGGAGGCATACTAGTCATTGGTTATATTAGATAATATATATATATATATATATATATATATATATATATATATATATATATATAGGTATAGACAAATAAGGCAACTTAAGGGAACATAAATTGCAAAAGAATGACAAACTTTTTCCACTCAAATTATTGTTTGAGACTTGGTACAACATAGTGAATAGAGGAGGAATTGGTAATTGGCCTTGTAATTTGTTGAACAAAAAATATATTATGTAATTTGGTAACTGAACATGTATTATGTATGTTCTATGTATTTTTTAAATTTACAAAATGAAAAACACAATCAACACTATTAGCCGGTTTTAAGTTTGCAAACTGCTACCTCAATTTTCCTTCGGATACATGACCTACAAAAATATGATTGCTAAAAATCACTGCACAACCTTCACATGAACACATTATTATATGCATGTCTCCAAGAGGCTGTGAGGGTGATGAAAGAAAGTTGAAGGTGCTGATTTTTATAATGGAAACTGAGTATTGAATTTAATTCTAACTTTTACAAGTCAACAAATCAAAAGTAGTTCCTTTTGTTTACTATTTTCTAAACTATGTCGCTTTGGTTGGACTTGTATATGTTCAATTTATTGCTTCTTTCTTTTGTAAGAGATACACTGACCGGATTCAAAAATTAGGGCAACCGTGTATGGTGAAGTGGTTCTCATTGTCTTCTTCCTCCTTTTTCTGGGCTAGGTGCTAGGATTTACATGTGTGTACAAATTAGAGAAGGGTGTAAAGGGATGAGGGTAATGTGTGCTTTGTGCTATGAGAACCGAGTGTGTAACCAAATCAATATAGTGCATGAGGTTCCAGTTGATGGAACTTCTATAGATATAGGTGGAAAGTTTCCTCCGAACCACATAAATCTGGTGTTCTTTGTGTGTGTGATTGTTTGTATATTTACAAGATAGTCATAATAGTGGTATCAGAGTAAGGTTCCAGATTTACTTTTTAGAAATTCAAAATTGGGTGGATTTCATCGATCGGCTTAAAGCTGTTCGCAATTGTTCGTGGGTGTCCCGAGTTGTTTGGTCACGACTTTGTGCTCGTTGAAGTTTTCGTGTGTAGGCAACAGTGGAGGCAAGTATTCAGCGCTAACATCAAGCTTTGAGATCGCAAGCTATTCGCGATTCTTCACATTAGCACCCTAGTTCTATTGGTACCAATTTCGAGCTCATCGGAGCAAGTTTGCTTGGAGTCACAAATCCTTGTTTGTAACCGGTTCGTGGCTACAATAGTCATCTTCTCGTGGACGACAACAAGTTTTACTTAGGCTAATGTACATTAGGTGTGTTTATGGGCTGATTGGTTTGAAGTTGGGATTATTAGTTTGAAGTTGATTTTGGCTCATGGTGTCTTGGTTATTTGGATACTTGGTGTATAACATTTGGGATTGAGGAGTATTATGCTTGGTCAATTAATTTGAGAATTAGGCTTAGTTTTTCAATTTGATATTTAGGCTAGGTTTAAATGAGAAGTTTACTGGTTGTTGGATTTAGCTTCCATGATTTTGAAATTTTTGAAGAAGAAGGGTTGCAAATTGAGGTGCTAAAAATTTATTTAAGTGCAAAATGAGTTCTTTAAAATATGATTTGAAAGTTCTCTAAAAGGGTGATTTTCTCATTATGGAAGCAAAAATGAGAGCAATACTAATTCAGATAAGGTAGCAAAAGCTCTTGATAATTCATAACCATAAAGTTTTAGTGAAGACCAAAAGAAAGAGATGGATGAGCTTGCATACAACTCCATTATTTTACATCTTTCAGATTTAGTGCTAAGGAAGGCGAATTACACCAAGAACACTCATGGGTTGTGGTCAAAACTTAACCTGCTGTATTCGTAACCTCCTTACCCTCTAAAATTTATTTGTTTGAATCTTTCTTTGGATATAAAATGGGCCTCGCTAAAGATTTAGATGAAAATTTAGATGTGTTCAATAAATTTGTTTTAGACTTAGCTAATTCAAATGAAAAGTTTACTGATGAACACCATACTGTTATCTTGTTGAATTCTCTGCCTAATAAATATAAGGACATAAAGACTGCTCTAAAATATGATAGAGACACAATCACTTCATATGAGATAGTGAGCTCCCTGCATTCTAAAGACTTTGAATTGAAAAAAGAAAGTAAAAAAATGAATGGTGAGGGTCTGTTTACCAGAGGTAGAAATACCAATAAGACAAAAAAATTAAAGGTATTAAGAATAACAGTAGAGGAAAATTAAGGTCTAAGTCTAAAGTTAGGGGCAGAAAGTGTTATTATTGCCAGAAAGAGGGCCATTACATAAAAAGATTGCTATAAAATAAAAAATGACAACAAAGAGAAATCATCTGATGAGGAAATTATAGTTGTTGCTACTTCTAGCAGTGACTTTGGAGAGGTTTTGGCAGCTTCCTCAAGTCAAACCAATGAAGAATGAATTCTTGACTCAGGTTGCACTTTTCACATGTGTCCCAAAAGAGATTGGTTCTCTAATTATAGTGAAGTAAATGGTGGAAAAGTGTTTATGGGAAATAATATGTCTTGTAATATGATTGGGGCTGGCAGTGTGTTAATTAAATTGAGGAGTGGTGTTGCAAAGACTCTTGGCAATGTTAGACATGTGCCTGACTTGCAGAGAAATTTAATTTCTCTTGGATATTTGAACGAGCAAGGTTTTTTATGCAAGATAGAGGGTAGGGTCTTAAAGATTAGTAAGGGAGCACTTACTATCATGTCTAGAACTAAAATTAATGGTTTATATGTTTTATCTAGTTCTACTATTGTTTATAATTCTGCTGCTTCTCTTGTTTCTAAATTGGATGACTCTATTTCTTTGTAGCATAGTAGACTAGGTCATATAAGTGAAAAGGGTTTACATATTTTGCATAAACAAAATCTGTTTAGTAAAGATATTATTAGTAAGCTTGATTTTCGTGATCATTGTATTTTAGGAAACCATCATAGACTTAGTCTTAATGTTGGCATACATGATTCACATTCTGTTTTAGAGAATGTCCATGTTGATCTTTGAGGGCTAGCAAAGAACCTTACTCTTAATGGTAAGAGGTATTTCTTATTTATCATTGATGACTATTTTAGAAAAGTGTGGATTTTTCTATTGAGTTAGAAAACTGAAGCCTTTACCAAGTTTAAGGAGTGGAATATCATGATGCAAAAGCATCATGGTAAAAGTCTTAAATTCTTGAGGACTGATAATGATTTGGAGTTTTATAACTTTGAATTTGATTCATATTGCAATGCAAATGAAATTTTTAGACATAAAACTGTTAGAAACACTCCTCAACAAAATGGAGTTACTGAGAGGATGAATAGGACTTTGTTGAACAAATTAAGGTATATGTTGTTCAGTTATGGATTATCTAATTCTTTTTTGGGGTGAGGTAGGAACTATCTGCGTATTTAGTTAATAGATGTCCATCTACAGCCATCAATTTGAAAACCCTAGAAGAAATATGGATTGGTAGACTTGTGGATTACTCAAATCTTAGGGTCTTTGGCTATTTAGCCCTTGCTCATCAAAGTGAAGGCAAGTTAGAATCTAGAGCCTTAAAGTGTGTTTTTTTAGGCTATCCAGAAGTGGTTAAGGGCTATAGGCTTTTAGTGAAAAATGGTCAAGGGTCAAAGGTTATTATAAGTAGAGATGTTATTTTTAATGAAACTATAATGTCTTGCTTGAGTGAGAAAGGTACAGAACAAGTGAAGAAATATCAAATAAGAGTATATAGATTGAGGTGGAGACATAAGATGATCAAGTAGGAGAGGACGGTGAGGATTCATCATCATGTAATAAGTCAAACCCTCTAATACACAATCCTCCACCTCCTCCACCTAATGATAATGATGATGATGACCAAGTGACACAAGAACCAGCTGCTGAAAATGAGCAACAACTATAGAATTATCAATTGGCTAGGGATAGAACAAGAAGGAGGTAAGACCTCCGCGATATGGTTATTCTAACTTGGTAGCTTTTGCATTTACTTTTTTCATGAGCTTGCAGATAATGAACTTAAGACTTATAAAGAAGCAATGTTAAGTAAATATGCAAGTCAATGGAAAGTGCGATGTTAGATGAAATAGAATCTCTTAAGAAGAACGATATATAGGAGTTAGTGTCAATGCCCTGAATCTTAAAGAGTTGTAGATTGTAAGTGTATTTTTAAAATTAAAGAGGATTTTCCAATAATGATCCAGTTAGATTTAAAGCTAGGTTAGTTGCTAAGGGGTTCACTCAAGTTGAGGGTGTTGATTGCAATGAGATTTTCTCTCCTGTATTCAAGTATATTACTATTAAGGTAGTGTTGGCCTTAGTAGCTCATTTTAATTGAGGACTTGAGCAGTTAGATGTCAAAACATCTTTTCTTCATGGAGAGCTTGAGGAAACCATCTTTATGAAACAACCAGAAGGGTTTCAAAATCAGATTTGTTTACTCAAGAGATCAGTTTATGGTCTCAAACAATCTCCAAGACAGTGGTATAAAAGGTTTAATACTTTTGTTACTAGAGCAGGTTTTAAAAGAAACAACTTTGATAGCTATTTATACTTTAGAGGTGAGGATAACAAGAAACCTATTTTCTTATTACTATATGTGGATGATATGGTCTTAACAGGGCATGACATGAAAGAGATTCAAATTGTTAAGTCTCTATTCCACTTTGAGTTTGATATAAAATACCTAGGCAATGCAAAGAAAATTTTGGGGATGAGTATTCATAGAGATAGAAAGAAGAATTTACTTTTTCTTAATCAATTATCTTTTATTGATAAAGTTTAACCAAGTTTTCTATGCAAGACGCAAAGGTTGCTAATGTTCCTTTGGGAAGCCATTTCAAGTTATCCCCGACGGTGTCCGTATTGAAGTAGAGAAGCAAGACATGATGAATGCTCCTTATTCTCATGCTATTTGCTCGGTGATGTATTTAATGGTGTGCACTAGACCGGACTTGGCACATGCAATCAATGTGTTAAGTAGGTTCATGTTAAATCCTGGAAGAGAGCACCGGGAAGCCTTAAAGTTGTTATTAAGATACTTGAAGGGTTCTACCAATATTGGTTTATTATTTGAGCATTGTCCTAATGGAGTGGTTTTGGAAGGTTTTGTGGACTCTACTTTGCAGGAGATAAGGATAAGAGGTGATCACCTTCATCCTATATGTTCACTTTGTGGGAGTTGTGCTAGTTGGAAAGCTTAGTTGCAATTAATAGTTGATTTATCGCCTACGATGCAGAGTTGTTGAAAAAGAATTGCGGAAGAAACAATACCCCAAAATTTTATGAATAATGAGGGAGAAAAAATATGAGAGATAATGTAGAAGAGAGAAAAACAAAAGCCACAAAAATTTATTTGGCTATTGTAGAAAAGTCACGCTTACAAATATATCAGCTGTTGTGGTTCCTTTTATAAGACTAACTCAATAAAACCTAATCTTAATAGGAATAGTATCCTAATTAAAATAAAACTAAATAATAAATAAAAATAATAAAACTAAAACCTGAAAGATAAAACAAGAAAAATATCATCACACACTTCAACAATCCTCCTTGAGATTTTTCTTGTGTAAACCCAACTTGTTGCGTAAGAGTTGAATTGTCCACATGGTAGTGCCTTTGTGAGAATATTTGCAAGTGAGATTCTGAATTACAATGAGTAAGCTTGATTTCAAAGATCCCTTTAAGCTTTCCTCAACAAATGATACTTGACTTTAATGTGTTTTGTTCTCCCATGATGTATCGGATTGGAAGCAATAGCAATAGCAGATTTGTTATCACAAAATAATTATGTAGGACCTTGTTACTTAAATTCCAAATCACCAAGCAATTTATAAGCCATATTGCTTGATTTGCAACCTGCTGTTCTCGAGATATATTCTCGCTTCAGCAGTGGATTGTGCAACAACCTCTTATTTCTTTGAATTCCAAGAAAAACTCCAGAACCAAGAGAAAAAATAACTAGAAGTGCTTTTGAATCATCAACACAACCAGCCCACCACTATCACAATATCCAACCAATTTCATGTCACCAGTTGATTCAAACCAAATTCCAAAATCAAGAGTATCTTTCAAGTATCTAAGTACCCTTTTAGCAACACCAAAATGAACTTCACTAGGTGAATTCATATATCTTGATAAGCACTTACAGGAAACATTAAATCTGGTCTAGAAGCAATCAAATATAATAAACTTCCTACTAAACTTCTAAAATTAGTAGGATTAGATAGTTTATCTCCATCATTCTTTGACAACTTTAAGTTTAAAGTAAGTGGAGTAGAAATAGGTTTGCATGTATTCATCTTGAACTTCTTCAAAATGTCTTGTTCATACTTTCTTTGAGAAAGAAAATACTATTACTTTCTTGATGAATCTCCATACCAAGAAAATAATGCATATACCCCAAATCGACATCTTAAACATTTTTTCCATCTAAATTTTAAAATTTTGTAACATTTGGGGATCATTTCCTCACAAGCATATCATCAACATAAAGAGAAAGAATAACTTGCTTAGAATTTTCACCAACCTTCACATACAAAGTAGCTTCATTAACACCCTCTTAAATCCTTGCCAAGTCAAATAAGAATCAACTTTGCTATACCAAGCTCATGGTGCTTGCTTTAGTCCATAGAGCTTTCTTCGAAGATACACTTTGTCTTCATTTCCTTCCTCTATGAACCTTTCAGGTTGATTTACATAGATCTCTTCCTCAAGTTCACCATTTAAAAAGCTGACTTAACATCCAAGTGAAATATTTTCCACCTTAAGTGTGCGATAAAGCAATAATCAATCTTATAGTATCATCTCGCGTAACCGGTACAAAAGTTTCTCCAGAATCAACTGTGCTGTTGTGCAATATTGCCTTGTATTTATTTAAAGAGCCATCTGAATTATACTTCACTCTAAACACCCATTTGACACCAATAATATTTTACCTTTAGGTTTATCTACTAGCTCCCACGCACCATTTTGTGAATCATGTCCATTTTAGATTTCATGGCAGCAATCCATTCTGTAGAATTTGCAGCTTCAGAATAGGTGTTTGGCTCAACAATAACTAAATTGCACCTTTCGTACACCTCAGCAAGAGATTTAACTTTATAATAAGAACCATCTCTAGTTGCTTCAACTAAAGCATCATCATCTAATGAGTGATCTTGAGTACTTGAATCAGTTAAATCAAAAGATGTGTCATATAAAATAAAATCTTCAACTTTAGTAGGCGAGTCACTCACAACTTCATGTTTGTTAAAGTCCTAATGTTAGCCTTCATCAAAGATGACATCACGACTCAAAATAACTTTTTCAGTTTTCAGATAAAAAATTCTATACCCCTTTGAATTTGGAGCATAGCCAATAAAAATTCCTTTGAGTGCCTTCTCATTAAGTTTGGATCTTTCATAACTGGAATAAAAAATAACAAATTGATCCAAAATTTTCAGATCTTTAATGTAAAGTTTTCTACCCCACCAAGTTTCATAAGGAGTTTTGCCCTATAGCCCTCGTAGGTAGTCTTAAGCAAGTAAATAGCATGAAAAGCGGCTTTAGCCCAAAAATCTTTGGTAATTTCTTTCCAAAAAGCAAACATCTAGCCATCTCCATCACAGTTCTATTCTTTCTTTCGGATACCCCATTTTGTGTGGAGTATATGAAATGGAAAATTAATGTTGAATCCCAAAATCTTCACAAAACTTGTCAAATTTCTTAGAGGTATATTCAGTTCCATTGTCAAACCTTAAAGTCCTGAGCTTGCATCCACTTTGTGTTTCAACCAAATTAGCAAACTTCTTAAAGATATAAAAACTTGAGATTTATCATTCAACAAATAAATCCAAGTCATCCTTGTAAAATCATCAATAAAAAAATATAATATTTATTATTCCTAAAAAAGTAGTGCGATAGGACCACAAACATTACTGGGTACTAGTTCAAGCTTTTCCTTAGCTCTAAAAACACTACCTTTGGAAAAAGGTAGCCTATGCATCTTTTCTTGTTGGTGATTTCACATATTTCATCAATAGAGTCAAAACTTGAAAAATCTTCAACCATATTTGAAGAATACAAAAACTTCAAACCCTTGTCATGAAAATGACCAAAACGTTGATGCCATTTTTTATGCTATTTAGTTTTAACATTTAAGGTATGATGATGTAGAGAATCACTAGTTAGAAAAAATGCATTATCAACAATTTCGACCTTAGTAATTTCTATACCTTGTGGGTCATAAATGGTAAAAATATAATTTTTAAATATCACATAAAATTTATTATGCAAATTGAGCAATACTAAGTAGGTTTTGAGATAATTTTGGAACAAATAAAACATTTGCAATTTCCTTCTTTCCTAACTTAGTATGCATGGTAACAAAGACATTTTCCTTTAGATAGTACAGTCTCTCCATGTCCAAGGACAACGTTTGTCCTAGAAGATTTGTCGATGTGACTAGAAAGGTTGATGTCTTTTGCCATATGAGAGGTGCATCCACTATCAATTATCCATGAATTTAAATCTTTTTCGTCATCAATATGAGAAGCCATGAATAAATATTCTGAATCTTCTTTTTGATCTTCTACCCGATTTGCTTGTTGAGATTGATTATGCTTGGCACGACAATACCTCTTAAGATGACCATCCTTGTTACAGTAATCACAATGAAAAAATTGCTTCTTTTTATTTGAACAATTTTTCTCAATATGATTATCTTTTTTGCAATAATTACAAGGAGGAAATTTACCTCTCTTTGGTGCTCCTCCTTTTTCCTTATTCTCTTGATCTTCAATTGCCTTTTTATCATTCTTAGCAGTAGGTTTCTTACCTTTAAACTTGGTATGAAAGGCACCTTCAACATGCTCTTCACTACGGATAAAACTCCTTTGCTTATAGGCTTGTAATTTACTGATTAATTCGGCGACAGAAAGTGTAGTCAAGTCACATGACTCTTCAATTGCTGCAAATTTTGCTTCAAACTTGTCAGGATTACTCACCATTATTTTTTCTATAACTCTTTGATCTGAAAATTATTCACCAAATAGTCTAATTTGATTCACAATAGACATTAATTTGGTTGTGTAGTCCTTCACAGAGTCTGAATCCTTCATCTTTAACATCTCAAACTCCCTTTTGAGTGTTAATAATTTGACAGCCTTCACCTTTGTGTTTTCTTTCAAATTCCTCCTTTAATTTATCCCAAGCTTTCTTGGCTGTATCACAGTCAATAATTCTAGAAAAAATAGAATCTGACAAGACAACATGAATACAAGATAAGGCCTTAGAATTCTTTGACTTCTCCTCTTCATGTTGCCTAATTTGATTCAAAGTTGGATTTTCTACCAATGGTTCAAGGTTATCATCATTCAAAAGAGATTTCCATAGGCCAAGCGCTTTGAGATAGGATTGTATCTTGACAATCCAAAATTGATAGTTTTCACTATTAAATTGTGGAGGGAAGGAAACATCAAAACTAAAAGACATATTGAAAAAATTCAAAACTTCTCTCAAACAAAATTTTTTCTCTCAAATAAAAAAAAAAGGTAAAATTTCTTTTTCAAACAGAATAAAACACAGTCCCTTTAAATCTAAGGGCTCTGATACTACGGTTGAAAAAAGAATTGCGGAAGAAAAAATACCCCAAAATTTTATGAATAATGAGGAAGAAAAAATATGAGAGATAATGTAGAAGAGAGAAAAACAAAAGCCACAAAAATTTATTCGGCTGTTGTAGAAAAGTCACGCTTACAAATATATCAGCTGCTATGGTTCCTTTTATAAGACTAACTCAATAAAACCTAATCTTAATAGGAATAGTATCCTAATTAAAATAAAACTAAATAATTAATAAAAATAATAAAACTAAAACCTGAAAAGTAAAACAAGAAAAATATCATCATACTCTTCAACAAGAGTATATAGCTGCTACAGAAGCTGCCAAGGAATTTATTTAGTTTAAGGGCTTAATGGAAGAGCTCAAAGTGTTAGAACAAAAGGTTACAATCTATTTTGATAGCCAAAGCTCTATTTATCTCTGTAAGAATCCTATTTTTCATGAGAGGTCCAAGCATATAAATGTGAAATATCACTTTATTAGAGACATAGTTAGTTAAGTGGTTGTTGAAGATTGATAAAATTCCAATGGAGTTGAATCTCTGATATAGGCACCAAAGTAGTACCAGTGAGTAAATTCTACACTTGTAGGGATTTACTCAAAATCAAATTGTTGTGATTGGTGGTTTAAGGAGCTGAGAAGGCAATTGAAAAATCACTACACTTTATGTTTTGTTTAAAGAAGAGGCAAGTTGTATGTTAGAATTAAGGTGGAGCATTGAATTTAATTCTAACTTTTACAAGTCAACAATTCAAAAGTAGTTACTTTTGTTTAGTGTTTCCTAAACTATGTTGTTTTGGTTGGACTTGTATATATTCTATTTATTGCTTCTTTCTTTTGTAATAAATATACCGACTGAGATTTGGAAATTAGGGTAGCCGCGTGGTGAAGTGGTTCTCATTGTCTTCTTCCTCCTTCTTCTGGGCTAGGTGCTAGGATTTGCCTATGTGTACAAATTAGAAAAGGGTGTAAAGGGATGAGGGTAGTGTGTGCTAAGTGCTGTGAAAATTGAGTGTGTAACCAGAGCAATATAGTGCAGTGAGGTTCCAGTTGCTGGAGCTTCTGTGGATGTAGATGGAACGTTTCCACCAAACCACGTAAATCTAGTGTTCCTTGTGTGTGTGATTGTTTGTATATTTACAGGATAGTCATAACATGTAGATATTTTGTCTTTATATAAATTGATCCATTGACCCTATGCACGTAGCTAGTCGTCTATCTTTTCACCATGTGGAATGAGGATGTAATATTCATTAAGAAAAAAAAAAGAATCCAAAGTTGCAGATGTCTTTGTAGTATTGATGAGAAAAATTAATCGGACAAAATAAAATTTGTGTTTTTTAAAAATGATTCTCCTGAAAAATGGTGGGGAAAAAGTAAAAAGAAGAGATATTGATTAAGAGGCAAAAAGCTGGTTTTGTATAAAATAATAAATAAATAAAAAAAATGCAAAGGCAAGCGTTTTTTTGCCGTGTAAATTAAGTGTGAAAATTTTCGATTTAATAATAATTATTAGAAATAATCCATATATTTTTTGTATGTGAGATGGTGCGAGAGTAATGAGTACTTTTTTTTTTCTTGGTCAAAATAGTATGCATTAGCACAAAAAATAGACCCCGTAAAACACAGGTTACACAGCAGTAGCTTGCTCAGCCATGATAATTTTCAAAATACAAGGGGGGATACAGTCTACTGAAAATTCATCAAATTCAAAAACATTTATAGTGTTAAGAGAAAGCTTTGCTGCTGCATCTGCTGCCATGTTGCCGCTTCTCCGTTTCCACTTTACCTTCCAGCCTTGGTTGTCAAAGCACTTTCGGATGTTATAGATGGAATAGTAGGCGTACAAGCATGTGGGGTCACTTTCAGAATTGACAGCTTCTTCTACTTCTTTGCCATCCATCTCCCATTCTAGCCATCTCCAGCCACACTACTCCGCATACTCATCCACCCACCATAAAGCTTCCACTTCAGCCATAAATGGAGACACACTGTTTATTAATTTGGAAGCCATATAAAGCAGGTGTCCTTGGTCATTTCTAACCACCAGAGCAATTGCTGCTTGACCATCGGCAAAGGCAAGGTCCACGTTGACTTTAATATAGACTTGTTGAGGAAGGTACCAACTATGAGATCCAGAAGGCCCTAGGGTAGTGTCTTGCGTGTTCTTGTTACCTGTATCCATGGAATCCTCCACCGCTGAATTAAATTTTCTAATTAGCATGTGCTAATTTATATCCCTCCTCAAAAAAACTCATGCAATGGGCTTTCCATGTTGAGTGAAAGAGAGTAAAGCTTAAAATTATGAATTCCTCCTGCTCCATTCCTCCATAAGTATCTCTGATGTTGGGTTGAGACATGAGTTTATTAACTTAAAAATATTATCCCCTCTCCACGAATCCATTCTGCATCCCCATCGGCTCCTGAAAGCTAAAAGCCTACCTAAATGACATAATTTGAAAACCTGAAAGCTTGATTCATTCTTAGCTCCACAGAAATGACAAGAGGCGTCCCCATTCCCTTTTCTGTGTACTACTGCTTCCCTGGTAGGAATTATGTTAGTAAGCATCCTCCAGTAACGAAACATCAGTCTTTCATGGACTTTACACTTCCAAAGAATCTTCCATAAGGATTGAACACCTCCCCAACTCTATCTTTTATGATTTCTTTGAAACAACTCTTCACTGAAAACTGGCCAGAGGAATTCTCCATCCACAACAATTTATCCATGCTATAGCAAACCGGCCAAGCTATTTTCAAGATTGCCTCCACTGACTCTTCCTCACAAATACTTGAAATCAGCACTTGGTCCCAATCCAGGTTCATTCCAGACCGAAGATCAGCAACCACCTTCCACTGTGATTCACCAATATTATCTTTTACTTTCGGACTGCATCAGGAAGCCATGGGATCCAAGGATCCCTCCATGGGTTAATCTCCAAGCTTAAAGCAGGATGCTTTTCTAATTATAGGCATTGTTGAAAGAATGCCTCTCCAAGCCATAGAACCTCTTATTTTCCAACAACAATCGAAAAAAGAGGAATTATAGAGATAATTTTGTAAATGGACGACTTACCACTTTGTCCATTCAAGTCTTTCTGAAGACAAAATGGACGACTTAGACGTCAACTACTTTTCGACATTAACATGATTAGGACATTTATCAACTACTTGGATTAATACTACTTATATTGTTGATATTTACTTAATATTAATATTGGGAAAAGTTCTAAAGCAACTGGATGTTCAAGAAAATTCTTGGGATGCAACAATTAAGAATGTCAAGTTGCTGTAAATTAAGGGTTAAGCACTTGAAGCTCTTGTAAGTTCCCTAAGGTTATCTCGAGTGCATCCTTCGAATCTATCAAATGGAAGGTCAAAGAAATCTGTGTCTGTATTTTCACATTTGTTTGACAATTGAGAGCTACATAATCCTGGTTTCCTGAGCTTAATTTTGCAATGAACCCCAATTTCTAAAGTAATCCGACGGCAAACTTCCACTAAAATGATTAAAAGAAAGATTTATAGGATGCCATATTGGACACGAAAATTTATTTGATGGCAACACAATAACTTGCAGCTCTGGCAAACTTTTCAACCAAAAATGGAATAATTTATTACTTGTTTAGTTGTGTCCAAGATTCAGAACTTGCAGCATACTCAGAGAAAAACAGTGAGAAATTAATGAAATAATAACCGACTATTATAATTATAAACAATCACAAACAATTTTCTACAACCAATATTGTACCAATATTGTTTTCTTTCACTTTTATCAAAAAGTTATCCCATTGATATTTCCCTTTCTGATCATACACCATAAAAATAAAATAATAAAAAATTAGTCACAAAATTGCTCATCTCATGGCACATTACAATAATGTCCACAAAATACAGAGAGAGATACGAGTCTGGATTAACCAAACTAGTTTCTGAGAGATACGAGTTAATTTCTACAACAATCCATGATCATCATCACTCAGTCTAATGTTTTTTGTCAAGATTAGTATCTAAACCTAGCTAAAATTAGAATCACCCGAATCATAGAAGGGCTATTTTCCTTGCTTAAATACACCTGTCAATCTATAATGAAAGGTACTAGATATGTAAGATACAACAGAAACAGACAATAAGCCTATTAACAATTACATGGGTCTACAACTTTGATCCACACCATGACATTTGATCCATGAGTCTTGTAGCCTTCTCCAATACATCATTTTCAATATCTGCTCTATGCTCATCGAGCTGGACAACACCCCATTGGCATTTTTAAAGTAAAAGAGATAACAGCTTCCTTAATTTAATTTAAAAATAACAACAAAGAGAACATGGTCAACAACAGATATTAAAACCTTACGAAAATGCTACTAGAATATCGTAATAATGATTAGAAAATTCCTCACGAAAATGCTAGTACAACATTGAATGGCATGTATCAACAAACCATCCAGTTTCTCAGAAGAACTGCATCTAAATATATATTCAATATGAAACATAAAACTTTTTATGCAAGTGTCTGGAATTTGCAAATACAGCTTAGGACGTTCCATAAACTTGTCCACAAACATAAAGAATATGCCTTTCTTACTACCCTTCTAAAGAAAGTAATATCCTTGAAATCTTTGAAATATTAAAAGGGCCTTCAAACCCACATAGAGTTCAATTCTTTATCAGAATGTTCGTGTGTATACAGTTCTACATTATAGCAAATTTAGCTAAACGAGTGGAATTGAAGCTAAGAAACCAAAGCATATACAACTAAAGAAAATTAGTCAATGCTCAAAAACATTTTGGAAAATACATATGTATAACATTTTCCTCATCATGATTTTGTCTAAAAGATTTAAAAAGAAATTTCATTTTTGTCTAAAGTATGTTTCTAAATAGAGTCACTGCATTGCTTTTTTTTGGTAAAAAGAGTCACTGCATTGCTTGTTTACAATGTAAGTGCGTTTTATGGAAAACGAAACAAAAAAGGGGAATAATAATAACAAAAAAAAAATGATGAAAATGTTTAGATGGGACTCTCCGTAGTAATTGATTTGGGGTTTAAGAAATCTGCAGCATATAAAACACTTGCTATGAAATACCCAAATTAAGCAACCACAGGAGCTCTACAATGATTTTTATGCCAACAAGAAAATTAAAACTATTATATATATATATATATATATATATATATATATATATATATATCAACAAGCAAAAACAAAAACTTGAGAAGCTCAATGTCACTGACTTGCCAAGATTGACGTTTGCAGATGCCCTGGAATATGATAGAGCTAGAAAGAATGAATTTGACCAATGGACACTCTAAATCAAGAAAAGCAAAAAAAAAAAAAAATCCAGAAAAATAGGTACTTTTATGAAAAGTAAAAAGAGCACAAATTGTAAACCAATTTTTCACTATTAAAATTTTATTTTGATGTGACTCCCCATTATCAATTTTTATGTAACTCGAAAAACTAACTTTTTAAGTAGTACAAAGCAATTTTCTTAGCAAGTATTCATGTTCGAAATCCCTATCCTCAATTTAAAAAAAAGGAAAAAAAAAAAGAAAAAAAAAAAGAAAAAAAAGAAGAAGGTAAGATTGAAGGAAAATGAACGTCTAGCGTTGTGTCAATGAACTTGCAGTAAGAGTAAAATGAGGTAAAAAGATAATACGAGACAACCAAATCTAAGTAGGAGTGCTTCTACATGGATGTATGCAGTAGCCGCTCTTGAAAATTTGTTCAGGGCACCATATCTATTTAAATATATATTTATTTAAAAAAAAATAATTTAAACTGTATATTGATAAAAAAAAATAAAAAATCGTAATATGGGTAATAAAAATCTTTTTTTTTTCCAGTAAATTTTAAAAATGGGAAAAATAATTAACAAATAGACATAACGAAACTTAAATAGTGAATTCATTTTAAAAAAAACAAACAAAGACACTTATACAAGTATATCTAATGAATTTTAAAAAATTGAAATTTTATTCTCCAATTAATATGGATTTCTTACCCAAAACTAAGTAACACTAAAAAAAAAAAAAAATTAAATAAGGTAATGAAATTACTTTTGAAATTCACTGGGAGGTAACAAAATTACTTACAAAATAAAAAATACAGGTAAGTTTCTGTAATTATCACTAAAATATTATTTAACGTTATAGTAATAATATTATTATTTACTTAATAAAATTATATTTATTTATGCCGTTATTACAAATAAATTATATCATTCACCCGTACAAATCTTAACCAAACCATGACAAATCTAACATTACTCTGGATGACAAACCATAACTAACCATCTCCTTCCATCACAAGAGAAAACTTTCTGAGCATTTTTATTTTATTTCCCCACAAGAAGAGAAAAATAAAATGAAATACATATATTGAAATTAAATTAAAATAAAGTACGTATAATGAAATTAAAATATATATATAAAAAAATAAAGTAAAGCTTTAGATTGAAACACTACTACTATATATCATGGAAATTCCCTTGCCACCAAGTCCTTGCCCAACCTCTTGTTCACAAATGTATTGTTTACTGCAAAACCACGTAATATTGCAAGATAAACAGAGAGAAACAAGGAGAGAAACTTTCTAGTATACGTATTTTGTATTACTTCATAATAATTACAAAACATTCGCCTTACATGCACGTCAATATATATTGCTTTACAAACTACCAAAACGTTAGAAGTCAAAGAACAAATTTATGTTACGTACTCACTGTTTTAACGGCTATGTTTATAGAGTTAACAAAATATATTTCATTTAGATTGAACCTTACATAACTGCTTAAGAAAATATTATTAACTTAGAGCTAACTTTGTTAATCACTTAGCTAATTTTCACCGATTTAAAAGTATATACTAATAAAAAATGAGGCTTATGTACTTATAAATAGATTAAAAGAAAAAATTACCTTCATCAATGGAGAGGTCCATATATGAATTCACATTCACTGGAGTCCGTAGAAATACTGTTGAGTTTACACACTCAAAAGTTTTAACTCTCAACTCACCCGTCTAGAAAAATGATGGCAAAGAAATAAAAACTGAAGTAAAGACACACAAAGTTTTACAGTGGTTCACCCAAAATACCTGGGCTACATCCACGTTGAGCTTAGACAGATGGAGCTCAGTGCACTATCTTGGTTTGGTTACACCCTCTTGTACAAAGCACTCCCTCTCCTACAATGAATAGTAATCTCCAACACAGGTCACTATCCTTTGAAACACTATACAAAGAATAAGACCAAAACAAAAGATTACACAGAGAAAAAGAATAACCCAAACTCCCAAGTAGATTCTATCAGCCACCCACAACATAGAAGAAAAGATGCATTTATACTAGGGTTCACAAGAGGAGCGACGGCGGAGATCATCTTGCACGGCCATAAAACAGAGAACCAAAAAAGCATCAACAAAGTGACAAAGCAACAGGTTGATAAAGGTACAAGACAACGAACTTGTTTGCCGTTTAGGGCCACCCAAAGCTGGTCACTTTAGTTGAACGACACCGTTTTGGTCTAGAGTTTTGCAGCTTCATTCAACAATCTCCACCTTGAAGCTTCAAGACTCTTGACTGCAATCCATTTCCAAATCCAGTGCACTAAACTTCAACAACTATCTTCATTGCTCTTGCTAACCTCCTACATGTCAGCTCCAACATGCAGCAAGTCTAAGCAGTGCTTGAACTTTGCTGCAGTTATAATTTTAGTTCCCATGTCTGCAGGATTTTCTTCAGTAGGAACCTTCTTCACATCCACTTCTTCATTTGCTATCAAGTCTCTAACAAAATGATATTTCACATCCACATGTTTGGTTCTTTCATGATAAACAGGATTCTTGCTTAGGTGTATGGCGCTTTGACTATCTGAGTATACCACTGCTTTGGTATTGAGAAACTGAATCTCTTCAAGTATTCCCTGAAGTCATATGGCTTCTTTGAAGGCATCTGTAAGTGCTATGTACTCGGCTTCAGTTGATGAAAGAGCAACCAGAGGCTGCAACTGAGATTTCCAGCTAATGCAATTTCCTCCTAATGTAAAATAATAAGTAGTGGTTGACTTTCTTGAGTCTCTATCACCTGCAAAGTCAGAATCTACATACCCCAGCAGATCAAGTGAATCATATCTCTTTTTATAAATTAAAGAGTACTGTTAATGTATTTAAGCAAATGTTTTAGAGCATTCCAATGCTCCTTTCCTAGATTAGACATATATCTACTAAGCAAAGATATAGAATAGGAAAGATCAGGCCTAGAGCTTATCATAGAATACATAACCGTGCCTATAGCATTGGCATAAGGCACATTTTCCATATTCAGCCATTCCTTCTCAGTTTTAGGACACTGAGACTTTGACAACACAAAATAACTAGCAAGAGGAACTGAAACAGATTTGGCATTCATCATGTTAAACTTGGACACACATTTAAACAAGTATGGTTTTTGATGGATTTTCAATGAGTTATTGTTTCTATTCCTTTCAATATGCATGCCTAAGATTTTCTTAGCCTTTCCTAAGTCCTTCATATCAAATTCAGAATTTAACATAGATTTTAACTCAACAATTTTGGACTTGGACTTGCTAATTAAAAGCATATCATCTACATAAAGCAATAAGTACACCGGCACAGAATCAATATTCATAAAATAACAGCAGTTATCAAACTTGCTTCTTACAAAACCAATACCAGTTATAAAAGTATCAAAACGTTTGTACCATTGTCTAGGTGATTGTTTCAAACCATAAAGAGACCTTTTTAGTAGGCAAACATGATTCGGATAAACAGGATCAACATAACCAGCAGGTTGTGACATATAAATATTCTCATCAAGATCACCATGCAAAAACGCTGTTTTCACATCCAATTGCTCTAATTCTAAATCGTATTGAACAACAACAGCAAGCATCATACGTATAGTTTTAAATTTAACAACTGGAGAAAAGATTTCTGTATAATCTATTCCTTCTCTTTGAGTGAAACCCTTAGCTACAAGTCTTGCTTTAAATCTAAGAGGTTCAGAATTTGTCATACCTTCCTTTACCTTG
Source organism: Rhamnella rubrinervis (assembly GCA_007844105.2). Classification (NCBI taxonomy): domain Eukaryota; kingdom Viridiplantae; phylum Streptophyta; class Magnoliopsida; order Rosales; family Rhamnaceae; genus Rhamnella; species Rhamnella rubrinervis. The sequence continues at coordinate 11,756,332 of CM017574.2, read as the reverse complement.
TACAACCATTTGCATTCCACCAATTCTTTATCTTCTGGCTTTGGAACCAAGACCCAGGTTCCATTGATCCTCAATGAATCCATCTCTTCATTCATTGCCTATTTCCACTTGCTACTATCTGCTGATTGCATTGCTTCTTCATATGTTGTTGGCTCACTGCTTTTAAGTTCAACACTAGCAACCAATGCATTGTAAACCAATTCAGCATAAGAGTATCGGGTTGAAGGCCTCCTTTCCCTTCTCCCCCTATCACGAACTAGCTGGTAACTACTTAAATCTTCTTGGGCTTGTTCAGGTTGTTGTTCCCCCTCCTGAACTTGATCCTCTTCAGTTTCTTCACCAGCCGATTCTACCTCTTGTTCCTCAAGCAAATTCGGTTCACTTGTGTGTCTTTGGACTGAATGATGCTGAGTATTAGAATCAGCATCAGGCTCCACCTCAAATTGAGTCATCCCATCTGTTATATTGAACTCGATTTGATCTTTTGAATGTGCACCTGCATCCATGTTAGTACACTTGCAAGGAAATACATTCTCATTAAAGATAACATCCCTACTCACAAAAACTCTCACTCCACCTGAATCTTTATCCCATAACTTATACCCTTTAGTCCCCTCTGGATATCCTATAAACACACACCTAGTTGATCTAGGTTCCAATTTTCCAATGGACTTGTGAGCATAGGCTTCACACCCAATAATTTTAAGATGATTCAAACCAGGTTTTCTGCCAAACCACATTTCAAAAGGAGTTTTAAAACCTATAGCACTAGAAGGGCTTCTATTAATCAAATAGGCAGCAGTATTTAAAAGTTCACCCCAAAAAAATTTTGCCAGCCAAGAAGTAAACATAAGACACCTTACTTTTTCAAGAAGAGTCTTGTTCATCCTCTCAGCCACCCCATTCTGCTGAGGGGTGTTTCTTACTGTCCTATGTCTAAGAATTCTCCCTTCTATACAATATTTATCAAACTCTTCATTGCAAAATTCCAAACCGTTATCAGTTCTTAGGGCCTTAACCTTTTTGTCTTGTTGATTTTCCACAAAGACTTTCCACAATTTAAACTTTTCAAAGGTTTGATCTTTTGATTTTAACAAGTAAACCCACACAGTTCTACTGTAATCATCAATTAAAGAAAGGAAATATTTATTACCACCAGAAGTTGGAACCTTTGCAGGTCCCCATAAGTCAGCATGCACATATTCTAGGCATGCCATCACTAGGTGAGTCCCCTTTTGGAAACTCAACTTATGTTGCTTGCCTAGAATACATGTTTGACAGAAATCCAGAGAGTTCACTGAGGCGCTTCCAAGCAAGCCTTGCTTGCTGAGCACCTGCATACCCTTCAAACTCATATGAGCCAATCTCAAGTGCCATATCTCATTCATATCAGATTTTGATACCAGTCAGTAAGTCGTTCTATTTAGAAAGATAATGACCATTCAAAACATATAATCCATGCCTTTTAATACTACTCAAAATAAGCTCATCATTTTTTAAAACATTCAAGCAACCATGTTCAGCTTTATAACAAAAACCAAGTTCATCTAAAGTACCTAGGGAGATTAAATTTCTTTTTAGACCTGGGACATACCGAACATTAGTTAATACCCTAATTTTTCCATTATGTAGTCTAAGTGTTATGTCCCCACTCCCTTGAACCTTACAAGTATTGTTATTTCCCATATAAACAATCCCAGATTCCTTAGTATTAAAATTTTAAAACCAACACTTATTAGGACTCATATGGTATGAACAACCTGAGTCTAGGATCCACTCATTAGTAACTAAGTTATCTGAAACTGTTAAAACTTCAGCTAAACATGTTGCAAGATTATCAGCTGCCACAGATGCTTTTAGAAGAAGAGTCATTTTAGTGAATTCATCCAAGTTCTCATCAATAGTTTTAGAACCATTCATTTTAAAATTAAAGAGTAAGCCTTTCAAATATACCAGATTAGTTGCAGCAATAACAGAGTATAGAGATTTGAGTTTACCCCACAACTCCAAAGAAGTATTCATGCCATCCACTTTCCTGATGACGCTATCACCAAGATGGAGAAAGATCAGATTGTATGCTTCCTCGTCAATCTCTGCCTTCTTCGACAACTTGTCTACGTGCCATTTTGATGTATTTGCTTCCAGTGCCAAAACAACTTTGTGATATGAGAGAAGGACTTTGATCTTCTTCTGCCAGCTTCTGAAATCTCCCTTGCCTCATCTTCGCCTTGCATGAAGGTACCCTAAGCTCTAGACACTTGCGAAAGAAAAGGGTTTAAAGCTTCCCTAGAATAGAACTAACCTAAGGGGCTCTGATACCACTGTTTAGTTTACACACTCAAAAGTTTTAACTCTCAGCTCACCTGTCTAGAAAAATGATGGCAAAGAAATAAAAACTGAAGTAAAGACACACAAAGTTTTACCGTGGTTCACCCAAAATACCGGCTACATCCACGTTGAGCTCGCATGGATGGAGCTCAGCACTATCTTGGTTTGGTTACACCCTATTGTACAAAGCACTCCCTCTCCTACAATGAACAGTAATCTCCAACACAGGTCACTATCCTTTGAAACACTATACAAAGAATAAGACCAAAACAAAAGATTACACAGAGAAAAAGAATAACCCAAACTCCCAAGCAGATTCTATCAGCCACCCACAACATAGAAGAAAAGATGCATTTATACTAGGGTTCACAAGAAGAGCGACGGCGAAGATCATCTTGCACGGCCACAAAACAGAGAACCAAAAAGCATCAAGAAAGTGACAAAAACGGGTTGATAAAGGTACAAGACGCATCTAACTTGTTTGTTTAGGGCCACCCAAAGCTGGTCACTTTAGTTGAACGACACCGTTTTGGTCTAGAGTTTTGCAGCTTCATTCAACAAATACCTTCCAACATAACTTCTCCAAAACCAGCATGACGTTCTTGAGAGGGTGACTTGACCGATGACTACTGCAACCACAAATCCACATGCATATCCCATTGCTACTGCTTTCCAAGTAAAACCATTTTCTGATTCTTCATTTGTTCTCAGGAAAGGAATAGGTGTGTCTATGTTTTCACATTTCTTTGACAATTGAGAGCCACATAATCCTGGGTTTTCTTCAAAAGATGAATATGAAAATGTATCCAATTGTGTACCTTGTGGTATTGGGCCTGTGAATTGATTGTAGGAGAGGTTCAAATACTCAAGAAATGTGAGATTTGCCAACTATTGAGGGATTCTACCAGAGAGCTTGTTTTTAGAAAGATCCAATGATTCAAGCTCACTCACATTTCCAAGAGATGATGGGATGGTTCCGAAAAATTGTTCTCTGGACAAGTTGAGCATAACTAAAGATTGTAACTTACGATGCTACTTGGAATTTCTCCATCAAATCTGTTATTTGAGAGGTCAATGGACTTGAAGAGAGTTAGGGCCTTCCAAAGTTCCATTTCTGATCCCTTATTCATCATGCTCACCGAGTATTTATATGCATAAGATTGGTTGGGCACGCCTTTGTATTTTGAAATATGTCATGTTCAACTTATTTCCATCGGGAGCTTTAGACATGTAACCCCAATTTCTAAAGTATTCAAATGGTAAACTTCCATTAAAATTATTAAAAGAAAGATCTAAAGTACCCAAGTTTATAAAACCGAAATACTTAGTGGGATGCCATATTGGACCGAAAAATTTATTTGATTGCAATAGAAGGACTTGCAGTGTGGCAAACTTTGTAACAAAAAGGGAATGTGTCACTTATCCGTTGTGTCCAAGATTCAGAATTTGTAGCTTACTACGTTGATCAAAGATTGTCGAACCCTTCCTTGGAACCTGTGAGAGGTCCACTACTCTCATCTTGTTGCGCATGCTTCCTATGTAAATAGCTCATGAGGTATGCTCTCATTGAAGTTGTTTCCTTGTAGATTCAATATCCGTAGGAACTACCCAACCATCGGGGAATTCTCCGTCCAATTTGTTGTCTCCTAAATCCAATATCTCCGTGAGATGAAGATATATTTTGGATTATGAGAGGTCCTGAACCGATTGGAATCCGGAGCAATACATTCAAAGAAGGCAATCAAACAAAGACGAAGGAATAACTCCATCCAAATTGTTATCGCAAGGTCTAAAATTTTCAAGTCATTGAGGTTTTCAAGTGACGCTGAATTTGACCGCTGAAATGTTGTTATTAAGAAATAAATTTCTAGCCGTGTGAGGTTTCCAATTGAAGAGGGTACTTTACCACTAAATTGAGAGGAATCAAGTTTTGCAAGGTTCCCCAATGTAGATGGAAGCACAAGACCATGAAGTGGGTGGATGAGAGGTCAAGATGTGTGAGTCGGGAAAGGTTCCAAAATGAAGAAGGAAGAGGCGCAACAAAATTACACCCATAGAAACTTAATCGACTCAAGGAATTTAGGTTTCCAATTGAATTTGGCAATTTCCTAAAAATTTGTGAAGTCAAGAATCACCTCCCTTAAAGAGTTTGATGGTTGAAATTCGGGAGAATTCGGTGAGGAGATAGTTAAATTGTACAATCGATGATTTCTAACTTGGAAAACTGAAAGACTTTCTCGGGGAACTTGCCATGTAAACTACAACCTCCAAGAATAAGAGATGTCAAGGAAGATAAATTTGCTAAGGATTTAGGTACGGATGATGAAATGTTGACTTGTGTGTAGACGAAGGTGTCTTAAATTTGTCATGTTTTGGATAAGGTTTTAAGTCTACTTTTCCGAGATGTAAAAGACTAGTTTCATCATAATTGAGAAAAGAAGAGAGACCGAGGGAGACAACGGTTAAGAAATGAGAGTTCGGATGGGATACGACCATAGAACATAGAGAGAGAGGTTGAGATAGGTTAACCTGGAAAGCTGGTCGAACCCAAGGATGATGCTGAAACTGAAGTTGTTATAGGAAAGGTTGATTCTTCATAGTGCGTGCAACTTAAAGAATGCTGTTATAACGCAAAGGCCCCTCGGCCACTGTTGGATAAGTCCTGGCTAATACTTTGCCTGCTTTGGTGTTGCATGTAACTCCATCCCATGAACAACAATCCTCTTCTTTCTTCCAAAATTTCATCTTCGGATAAGATTCATAAACATCAGCATAATAGTAAAGATTCAGTAGCGGGATAATAGTAATAATAAGTTAAGTTGGGTTTAATAAATCTAAACTCTCCTTTAAATTGCAGCAAAGCGCGTTCGTCAGTGCATGAAATAATAAGTAAAGAGGAAGTAGTAACAGTGGTAGAGACATTGGGATACTTAGAACATGAAGCATAGCTGCAGAAACAAGAGACCAACGCTATTAAGTAAAACATGAGAGAGTAGGGATTTTGGTAACTGATGCTCTTCATGTTAGCACTTGAAAGAGCACATGGATGTATGTGAGAGGTGTGAGAGTACTATTGAATATTCAAAGCGTGTGAAATTGGGGAGTTAAATATAAGATATTTTGGAGCTATTGTGGCTGTAAATTGTGGATTGAATAGTACTCGAGAGAAAAATTCATCGGTTTCGGCCCTTTTGGGCTTTGTCTGTTGAATGTGAAAGACACTGATATATCTCAATATTATTTCACTATCTTCATAAAAAAAAAAGATATATTGATAGCTCTGCAATACAATATAACTGACCTTTTATTTAAAAAATAAAAAGAAAAAAGAAAAGAAAGGAATAGTATTTCCATTCAATTTGATGTCTTAGATTTCATCTTTACCACATCCATATCCCATTACTGATGACTAGTCCAACAAATCCACATCCACATCCCATTACTATCATTGATTTCCAAGTAAAAACATTTTCTGATTCCACTTCTTCTTTGATGTAGATATAAAATAGAATAAAGAAAATATTGAAAGGAGATGCACACCCAAGTGGGTAGTGCAGAGCTCCCTCAATTACACAAGAGATTACTTGATACTTCAGAAAATATTACATTGTATTACTAAGTTTAGATAAAAGGAGTTGTATTTTATAACTTTGGACTCTCACACATTTATACTTGGCTTAGGTACATTAACACTAAATGCTAAGCATGAACCTTCTTAAATGCTAATACGTGAAGAGTCACATTCATGTATAGAACATTAATGATAAATTAACTTTACAAATTTGGTTTAATACTCCAACAATGCTTCCCCTAAACCAAATTTGCTCTTGACTCTCAAAGCATGAAACAAAGAAAAATATTGCTAGACACTCTACTGAAGCATCTCCTCCATTTCTTTGTGCCATTCTCCACAATGGGTGCTTTTGATTTTCTATCATCACCTCTTAGAGTTCCACAATGTAGCTGTTAGTCAAAGCCATAGCTTGCTGTCTACTACACAAGCCTTCACTGCCCACTCGGGCCCTCTCTTTAATCTTAAGTAAAGTAAAGTAAAAGCAATGAAGTGAACAACTGAAGCTTTGCAAGATTCTGTTGGGCATTGCTTCCCCTAGTTCTGAAGCACAACAATAGACTAGCATTCCCATCTTTCTTTTTTTTTTTTCTTTCCTTCTCCCTCTCTCTCTCTTACTTTTTCTTCTCCCTTTTTCTTTTTCTTCTTCTTTTTTTTTTTCCTTCTCTCCCACTTTTTTCATCTCTCTTTTCTTTTCTTTTTTCCTTTTCTTTTATGCACTCTTATCAAGTTCACCTTTCCTGAACTTATAATTTTTTTTCTCTCTTGGTACAAAATACACAGATTTTGCCACATACAAAATCTAGAGCTAACCCGTTGGGTTGCTAATTTTACCAAGGATATATGTTTGCCACAATGCAAAACCTAGAGCTAACCCTATGGGTTGCTATTTTCACCAAGGATCATTGTCCCTTTTCTAAAGTGTCAAACAAAACTTTTTTTTTGTAAAACAAATTCATAGAGAGAAAATTTACGGAGAGAAGATTTGAAGGAGAGAAAATTTTGTTTCAAAAACATATGACAATTTTTCATGAAATCACACACTTTTAGAGAATAGACACATAACCCAAAATGCATCTTTCCAACATCATATAAAACAAGCTTTCGAAAACATATCATTTTCCTTTGGATTCTTTTAGCTCTGATACCAATTTGATGTAGATATAAAATAGAATAAAGCAAATATTGAATGGAGATGCACACCTGTGGGTAGTGCAGAGCTCCTCAATTACAGATTACTTGATACTTGAGAAAATATTACTTTGTATTACTAAGTTTAGATAAAAGGAGTTGTATTTTATAACTTTGGACTCTCACACATTTATACTTGGCTTAGGTACATTAACACTAAATGCTAAGCATGAACCTTCTTAAATGCTAATATGTGAAGAGTTACATTCATGTATAGAACATTAATGGTAAATTAACTTTACAAATTTGGTTTAATACTCCAAGATTCTTTGCGGGGGAAAGGAATTGATATGTCCGTATTTTCAAGAGACGATGGGATGTTTCATGTAAAATTGTGTGTTGCTGGACAAGTGGACATAACTAACGACTGCAACTTACCTATGCTACTGGGAATCTAATCTGTTATTTGAGAGGTGATTATCATATTTGGAATTTTTCCGTCAAAGAAGTTGATTTTGCATAAAATAACAAATTTTTTTAAAAAATAATTGATGAACACTTAAAAGTGTATATTTATTATAGTTTAAATCATCATTGTACACTTAAAAGTATCATTAATTCCTCAAATTTATGCAATTTCTTTAAATTTAAGTTTATAAGTAAAAATAAATTAAAATATGTGTTTTTGATACAGGTTTAATAAAATGGATGTATCTCTTAATCTACAAGGCCAATTAAGATGATTCTTAATGCAATGGAAAGATGACTTAATGCATCACAACATTGTAGTTATCAACAAAGTTCAGTTCAGAAGTTTAATGGGCCGTATTTGGGGCTAAAACACCACTATTCTGCATTCGGAGACCAGCCCAATAAGGTTTAGTATTTGGGCCGTATCTCACAAAATATTGGCCCAAATAGTATACTTCTTAATGCTATGGACAGCTAAGATACACATCTACTATTTGTATGTTTTGACCAATGGAAGATTCTGCTACAACAAAAAGATTGCAAACTCAAGTGCAAGTTGTCTCAAGTAATAAATTCTCGAGAGTCCGAGGTCGATCCACAAGGAACTAATGAAGACAAATTATTAGAGATAAAACAATATGATTTAGTAACAAAGATTAAACTAATAAAAGTTGTTCTTAAATAAAAGGGATTTGCTAAGGTTAGGGGATCTACTCTTGGTATATAAAATAAGAACAAGATTAATTCTTTTTATAACTCTATTAGAATCCACACACAACAGAGGTTCCAATTGAAAAATATAAAATTTAAAATTCATTTGTAGTTATATATGCTTTGTATTATATTTACTTCTAATTAACAAATAACATCAACACATGTAAATGGGTTCAAGCATTCATTGTGCCAATATTTTGTCAACAATGAATCAAGATCCCCATTTTACAAGGAGGTTTCTAAGTTAATTGAAAACAAATACAAAACATATAATAACAATTTCATAATATAGACATTAAAACTCAAGAAAGAGATTAATCTAATCTTATTTCATAACCAAGAGCTTCACCCTTTCACCCAAGCAAAATGGGGATTAGTTACTCATAAAAAAGAAAGAAAGAAATAAAGAAGAAAGGAAGAAAGAAGAAAATAAACATGATTTCAACTAAGAACAAAAGAAGATTATAACAAGAGAAACAACAATACAAAGAGTATGATCTGATCTCTCAATTCAGAATGCCTCAATGAGTATTCAATGCTGCTATTTATAGATCATTAAGGATACAAAATGCCAAAAGACTTGTATAAAAATAGATAGATGGTTAGGTAAACTTTGAAAATATATGTCATGCTTGTCTTCCCACTTGCACTGTCCATATCGCACCGAATTCGGTAGAATTTCCATTGGTCAAAACATAAAACTTGTAGCTACACGTCTTAGCTATCTAGAGCATCAAGAAGTACATTATTTGGGCCAGTATTTTGTGAGATACGGCCCAAATACTGAACCTTGTTGGGCTAGTCTACGAATGCAGAATAGTTGTGCTTTAGCCTTAAATACGGCCCACTAAACTTCCGAACTGGACTTTGTTGATAACTACAATGTTGTGGTGCATTAAGTTATCTTTTCATTGCATTAAGAATCATCTTAATGGGCCTTCTAGATTGCGAGATACATCCATTTTATCAACCCTGTATCAAAACACATATTTCAATTTATTTTTACTTTTAAATTTAAATTTAAAAAAAATTGCATAAATTAGAGGAATTAATTATACTTTTAAGTGTATAATGATGATTTAAACTATAATAAATATACACTTTTAAGTGTTCATCAGATTCCACCGAATTCGGTGCGATATGAACAGTGTAAGTGGGAAGATAGGCATGATATATATTTTCAAAGTTTACTTTACCATATGTCTATTTTCATACAAGTCTCTTGGCATTTTGTACCCTTAATGATCTATAAATAGCAGCATTAAATACTCATTTAAGCACTCTAAATTGAGAGATTATATCATACTCTTTGTATTGTTGTTTCTCTTGTTGTAATCTTCTTTTGTTCTAAGTATAAATTATGTTTATTTTCTTATTTCTTCCTTTCTTCTTTATTTCATTCTTCTTTCTTATGAATAACTAATCCTCATTTTGCTTGGGTGAAAGGGTGAAGCTCTTGGTTATGAAATAAGATTAGATTCATCTCTTTCTTGAGCTTAAATGTTTATATTATCATGTTGTTATTATATGTGTTGTATTTGTTTCAATCAACTTAGAAACCCTCCTTGTAATGTGGAGATCTTGATTCATTGTTGACAAGAAATTAACACAATGAATACTTGAACCCACTTGCTTGTGTTGGCATTATTAAGAACCCTCCTTACAAAGTGGGGATCTTAATTCATTGTTGACAAGAAATTGGCATAATAAATACTTGAATCCATTTGCAAGTGTTGGCGTTAGTAACAAAATATAACTACACTTATAATTTTAAACGAATTTTGAATGTTATATTTTCCAATTGGAACCTTTTTTGTGCATGGATTCCAATTGAGTTATAAACAAATTAATCTTACCCTTATTTTATATACTAAGAGTGGATCCCCTAACCCTAGCAAATCCTTTTCATTTGAGAACAACTTGTATTAGTTTAATCTTAGGTAACAAATCATTTTATTTTAATCTCTAACAATTTTTCTTCTTTAGCTCCTTGTGGATCGACCTTGGACTCCCAAGAATTTATTACTTGAGACAACCTGCACTTGGGTTTGCAATCTTTCAGTTGTACTAAGTTTTTGGCGCCGTTGTCGGGGATCTTGTTTGGAGATCAAATTGATTGAGGTTTTTTCTTTCTTTAAGTAAACTTCGCAAATCTGCTATGCTCTTTCCCTTTTACTTAATTTATTTTTATGTATTTAATGGCTGGTTTCTCATACTGCCTACTTGTTGATTTTTTTTTTATCATGGAAGGCTAAGCCTTCTACCCGTTGTTTATTTTCTTTATTCTCTTGGAAGGCTGAGCCTCCACTCCTTTGTTTTGTGCTGAATTATTCTATCTTAGAAGGTTGAGCCTCCTCTCCCTTGTTTATTTATTTATTTATTTTCTTTTATTTCCTTATTTATGCTTAATTGGTATCTTGATGCAAATTCTGGTCGCTTAGTTAAAACTAATCCCGATACTTTGCATATTGATTTATTTGAATCATTTCCACAATCACACACATTTGACATAATGGATGAAAGTGAAAGTATACATGATGAACATAAAAATCAATCGTTGCAAACCATGCGTGAATATTTGTAATCACCTAGAAATTCTAATCCATCATATTTTATCTTTCCACTTAATGCTAATAACTTTAAATTTAAACTGGATATGATTTCATTACTTCCTAATTTTCATGGCCTAGAATCTGAAAGTCCTTATTTGTATCTTAAAGAATTTGAGGAAGTGTGTGCGATATTTAATGATCAAAATTGCACTGAGAAAATTATTAAACTTAAATTGTTTCCTTTTTCTTTAAAAGATAAGTAAAAAACTTAGCTTAACTCTTTGAAATCAAAGTCAATTGGTACATGACAAGAAATACAAAGTGAGTTTTTAAAGAAATTTTTTCCAACACATAAAACCAATGCTTTCAAAAGACAAATCCAAAATTTTTTTCAAAATTTAAATGAAGCATATTTTCAATGTTGGGAACGTTTTAAAGATTTGCTAAATTCTTGTCCACATCATGGTTTTGAAAAATGGCGCACTATAAGTTTCTTTTATGAAGGTTTAACACCTGAAACGAAACAATTTTTGGAAACAATGTGCAATGGTGAGTTTCTTGATAAAGAACCTAGTGAAGCCTTAGAATATTTAGACCACTTAGCTGAAAATTCTCAATCTTGGCATGGTACTAATTCTTCTGAAAATTTAATTAAATATAATCTTGCAAATGCTAATAAAGGAAAATATCATCTTAATCAAGAAGAAGATTTAAATGCTAGGTTTGCTAGTTTAGTTAGAAAGATTGAAGCCATGGAATTAGAGAAAGTAAAAGAAATCAAATCTGTGCAAAAAGAAAAAATTTGTGGCATTTGTAATGATTTAGGGCACTCAACAAATGAATGTCCAAAAATTTCTGTTTTCAAAGAAGTTGTACATGAACAAGTAAATACTATGAATAACTTTAAAAAGCCATTTACATCTTCTTTTTCAGATTCATACAATCCGGGATGGAGAAATCACCCAAATTTTAGTTGGAGGAATGATAATAGTGCTAACACAATGTCTTCTCAAGGTACATCAAATTTTCCTCCTTATGCATCATTGCGTTCAAGGAATTTGGAAGAGACAATGCAAGCCTTTATTCAAGGCCAAACAAACATCAACAATCAAACTTCACAAGCTATCAATGAGATCAAGAACACACTTTCTGCTTTGACTGCAAATTTTAACACTTAAGAGAAAGGTAAATTTCCTGCTAAACCTTAACCCAATCCTGCTAATCAATGTCATGTTTCCACTTCAAGTGAGAGCCAACCTAAAGATGTCAATTCTATCATAACTCTTCGAAGTGGAAAAGTCATCGACAAAACCATCCATTTAAAAGATCACACGCAAGGTGCACCCCTAGAACCAAAGGGCAATGGTAAGCATGATAAACTTGAACCTGTTCTTAAGGAAAAAAAGCCTATTTTCTGTACCTTTTCCTCAAAGATTAGAGCCAATTAAAAATATAAATAAAAATTATGAAATCTTTGAAGTTTTAAAGTAAGTAAAGGTTAATATTCCTTTGTTAAATACAATAAAACAAATTCCATCTTATGCCAAATTTTTGAAAGATTTGTGTACTGTCAAAAGGAAGCATTTTTAACTGAAAATGTGAGTTCGATCATCCAACAAAACAACTCACCTAAGTATAAAGATCCTGGTTGTCCAACAATTATATGTGTAATCGAAAATACTAAGGTGGAATGTGTTTTACTTGATCTTGGTGCAAGTGTTAATCTTTTACCCTTTTCTGTTTATGAGCAGTTAGGATTGAGAGAATTGAAACCTACAGCAGCAACACTTCAACTTGTTGATCCTTCAGTGAAAATTCCAAGAGGAATTGTAGAGGATGTTCTTGTTCAAATTGATAAATTCTACTATCCCGTGGATTTTATAGTTTTGGATACGTATCCGGTTTTAAATTCCAAGGCCAAAATACCTGTCATTTTAGGATGTCTATTTCTTGCTACTTCAAATGCTATAATCAATTGTAGGAATGGAATTTTGGAACTTTTTTTTGGTAATATGACTTTGAAAATGAATATGTTTAATATTTGCATGTAACCTAGAGATAACAGTGATGTGCATGAAGTGGATTTTATTGATGAAGTTGTGCATGAACAATTTATCTCTACTCTTTCATCTGATCCCTTAGAAGCATGTTTAATTATGTCTAATGAGTTTGCATCCAATGCCAATCCTGAAAGTTCACATATGGTTTCTTTGTTGAATGCATTTCAGTAACCAAAAGCAAATGGCTGAAGACCAAGAATTGAAGAACTGCCACTGCAGTTCAATGTCTCCCTACCTTCAAGTGTACAACCACCAAAGCTTGACTTGAAGTCATTGCTATATGATCTGAAATACTCCTTAGGTGAAAATGAAACCTTTCTGGTAATAATTTCTTCCAAAGTTGACACACTTCAAGAAGGTAAGTTGATACAAACTTTGAAAATCCATAAAAATGCATTAGGATGAACAATAGCTGATTTAAAGGGAATTAATCCTCTCATTTGCACACACAAGATTTATTTAGAGGAAAATGCTAAACCTTTTAGAGAAATGCAGTGAAAGCTTAACCCTAAAATGAAAGAGGCAGTGAGAAATGAAGCCATTAAACTTCTAGAAACTGGAATCATTTATCCTATTTCTGATAGTAAATGGGTAAGTCCTACACAAGTTGTACCTAAAAAATTTAGAGTCACTGTAGTCAAAAATGAAAATAATGAGTTAATTCCAACTAAAACTGTTACTGGTTAGCGTATGTCTATTGACTATAGGAAACTTAACTCAATGACTAGGAAATATCATTTTCCTTTACCTTTCATGGATCAAATCTTAAAAAGGGTTGCGGGCATAACTTCTACTGTTTTCTAGATGGGATTCTCGGTATAACTAAATTGCAATATCACCCGAAGATCAAGAGAAGACTACATTCACATGTCCATTTGGCACTTTTACATATCGTAGAATGCCTTTTGGGTTGTGTAATGCACCTGCTACATTTCAAAGATGCATGCTTAGCATTTTTAGCAATATAGTTGAACGTTTTCTTGAAGTTTTCATGGATGATTTTTTTGTATTTGGTGACTCATTTGATGATTGTTTATCTAACTTGGAAAATGTTTTGGTCAGGTGTGAAGAGAAGAATCTTATGCTCAATTGGGAAAAATGTCATTTCATGGTAACAAATGGTATTGTACTTGGTCACATTGTTTCATCAAAAGGAATTGAGGTAGACAAATCTAAAATTGCATTGATTTCTAATTTGCCAACACCAAAATCTGTTAAAGATATCAGATCATTTTTAGGACATGCTGGTTTTTATAGAAGGTTTATTAAAGATTTTAGTACAATATCTAGACCTTTAAGTAACCTTCTATCAAAAGATATTGTTTTTTAATGGACAGAAAATTATGCAAAAGCTTTTGTTAAGCTTAAAACATGCTTACTTCTGCTCCTATCATGCAACCTCCTAATTGGTTTTTACCTTTTGAAATATTGTGTGATACGAGTGATTATGCTCTTGTAGTGGTGTTAGGACAAAGAAAAGATAAGAAACCTTACGTCATTTACTATTCAAGTAAAACCCTAAATAGTGCCCAATTAAATTATTTCACAACTGAAAAGGAATTGCTTGCGGTAGTATTTACATTGGACAAATTTAAATCTTATCTTGTTGGTTCATCGATTGTTGTCTTTAGTGATCATGCAGCTTTAAAATATCTTTTTTCCAAGAAAGATGCCAAACCTAGATTGATTAGGTGGATTCTTTTACTTCAAGAATTTTCTATCACCATTCGAGACAAAAAGGGAGTTGAAAATATTGTGGCTGATCATTTATCAAGACTTATTTGTGATGAAACTTTTGACTCTGCACCAATTAATGAATCTTTTCCCGATGAACAACTTTTTAGTATTTCAACTTACCATGGTTTGCTGACATTACCAATTTTCTTGTCATATGTCAAATCCTAAAATTTTGGACTTCACAAGAAAAAAGAAAGTTTTTAATCGAGGTGAAAATTTTTTACTGGGACGACCCCTATCTGTTTAAGTATTGTTCTGATCAGAAATTTTGTAGATGTGTAGCCGACAATGAGGTAAATAGCATTATCAATTTTTATTATTCAGAAGTATGCGGAGGTCATTTTTCTTCAAAAAAAGCGGCTTCAAAAATATTGTAGTGTGGATTTTATTGGCCCACTTTATTCAAAGATATGCATGCATTTTGTAAAACATGTAATAATTGTCAAAGATTGGGATCCATTTCAAAAAGAAATATGATGCCATTAAATCTCATTCTTGTGATTGAAATTTTTTATTGTTGGGGTATAGATTTCATGGGACTATTTCCACCATTATTTGGTTTTGTGTATATATTGGTAGCAGTAGATTATGTTTCAAAATAGATAGAGGTAATTCCAACTTGAAATAATGATCACAAAACAGTGATTAAATTTTTAAAAGAACATATTTTAAGTCGTTTTAGAATTTCTCGAGCCATTTTAAGTGATGGGAGAACACATTTTTGCAATAGGCCATTTGAATCTTTAATGAAGAAATATGGAATCACACACAAAGTTACCACCCCTTATCACCCTCAGTCAAATGGACAAGTAGAACTTGCAAATAGGAAGATAAAATAAATTTTAAAAAAAGCGGTAAGCCCAAATCGTAAAGATTGGTCTCCAAGACTAAACGATGCACTTTGGGCATATCGAACTGCTTTTAAAACTTCATTGGGTATGTCTCCCTATAGACTTGTCTATGGAAAACCATGTCATTTGCCTGTGGAACTTGAACATAAAACTTACTGGCCATAAAAATATTCAATGCCAATCTTGATGATGCTTGTAAATTGCGCAAGTTACAAATACGTGAGCTTGAAGAATTAAGAAATGATGCATATGAGAATTCAAAAATTCAAAAAGCTAGAACTAAAGCTTTTCATGACAAAGCAATTTTAAGAAAAACATTCGATGTTGGTTAAAAGGTTTTACTTTATAATTCTCGGCTTCACATATTTCCTGAAAAATTAAGATCAAGGTGGAGCGGTCCATTCATTGTTAAGCATGTGTATGCTTATGGGGCCATTGACATAGATAATCCTAAAAATGGTATTATTTTTAATGTAAATGAATAAAGACTCAAACAATTTTTAGATAATCATGTTTTTAACAAAAAATTAATCCCACTTTCTAACCCTTGCTATGAAAATAATAGTCAATCAATGTAAATATTTGCATTTCTTTTTAAGTTCCCTTATTTTTTTGGTTGCAGGAAATTTTTAGTTTGATTATTTTCTTCCCCGGTTAAGTGGCGGATAACGGTACTCTGTGATTTTCAAATCGGTTTATTTTCAGTTTTCCATAATAACTGATCCCTTTTCTCCTTACAATGGATGTCACTCTTACAAATTTGAGAAAATATTTTCCTTTTCTTCCTCACAATGCTCTAACAAAAATTTATAAAGCCAGGTGTACAAGATTACGATTGTTAACGGATAAAGGGATGCCTGGAGATATACGCTGGATAATTGAGGCAAAGGTCTGATTGCCTGGTGAATCTTCAGATTCGTTTGCCTCATACATACTAGGGATGGGTAAGAGTTCATATTCTAAAAGGAGAAGAGTAAAAAGAATGCAAGTTTGTTACAAATGTGCACGATGGACTTGCAACAAGCAATGTCGTTCTTTAGGAATGGTTTCTATTAATCGAGAAGATAAAATAAACTTTATTAAGGATGGGCTGAGTAAAGAGTCATTGGATGATATCTTATTGACTTTTGAGATGCATCCTTGTGGAGTTGTACATCGTAAACTTCTTAATTTATGATATCTTTTCAAGGATGAACAACACCGCCATAGTCTTGGGAATTTGACTTTAAACGACCCTGTTTGCCAATTTATAAGAAAATTAGATGGGAAGCATATATTCGACTCATAGAAGGCATTTAAGCCATTATTGGACGTAAAACCAAAGGAAGATATGAGCCACAATCACAACTATATACATGTCATTATTTTGTTTAAAACAAAAATGTCAACATTGTCTACACACTGCTGGTCTACCCATGTAGGTATCATCATTGCATTTTTCATTATTGCATGGTCTCTTTGCCCTATGTAAACACCTCATTTTCTTCATCACCATCCAAGTCTTAGTCATTGAAAGGTCGAGATGGAGGGAGTTTCTATTTGTCTATTCACACATATTTGTATATTTTGTTGATCAAGTCTTGGGAAAGATAGAGAGTTTCTAAAAGCAACACACACCCTCGATCGAGTACTCACTGAGAAAAAGATTCATTTAGTATTTTGGGGATGTAGTCTTGGTTTAATGAAACTGTATCATTAGCTGCACATGTAGAAGGAAGCAAAGTCTTAGGTATCATTCCTAGAACTTTAACTACAACCAGTATCACTGGGATGACAGTTGGAATGGAAATACAAGTCTCAACCATGCATGAAAGAATATCTAAAATGCTTGAAAAATCTTATGCATTCATTGCTTTACCTGGTGGTTATGGTACTTTAGAAGAAATTTTTCAAATGCTCTCTTGGTCCCAACTGAACATCCATCGTAAACCCATAGGTTTGTTGAATGTTAATAATTTTTTTGGTAGTTTGTTATCTTTTCTTGATCATGATGTGAAACAGAATTTTATCTTTCATTCTGCACGACAACTCCTTGTTTCTGCCTTAACTGCTGATGAATTAATTGATAAACTACAACATTTCGTATATGCACCTGATCCAGTAATGGTTCAGTTAGATTGGTCGGAACGACATAGTAAAAAGCGCAGGTTTGATCTGATACTCAGTTTATAACTTCCTTATCCTTTGGTTTTACTTACAACATTTTATTTTCATTTCAGTGTTTGTTAGGTTTCTCTTTTTCAATAAATGCTGCATCAGGTAAGTTCTTCTTACCCTTTATCTAGTTATATTTAAACATTGAAGACAATATTGAAATCTGGTTGGGGGTGGAAGCTTCTTAAAAAAAAAATAAAAAAACAAAAATGAAAAAAAATTATTAGATAACTAACTAACTTGCTATAACTAAAACCAATTAAGTATGGCCGAGTAAGGAATAATTTTACTCTTGAGACGTATCTAAGAGGGAGGTTATTATTTTGTCTTGATTTGTAAAAGTAATAACGTTTTATCATTTAATTCTCTTTGAAAAGTTCAAGTCTATAAACTCTTATATCTTTATTTATCTAACTATTTTTTTAAATATTGATAAGCTTTCTTTCGCACACACTTATACATATTTTTGTGGGGTAAAAAAAGAGAATTTGCAATAATTTTATTCCTTTACTTTGCTAAAAGAGAACAACTAAGGAAAGAGAGAGTTTAATTATAATCTCAAAAAAACAATTATGGATAAAGTTTGATTTCGTAACCTCCTTAGTTTGAGCAATTAAACCCAAAGGGGTGTGTCAACACCTAATACCCTATGACCAACTGGTTTGGGAGTTATTGGTCCAAAGCTCGATACAAGGGTTAAGGAGAAAGTTTAAGGGAATCAGATATTGCACTTGTCTATAAAAATAAATTTGAATAAGCATCTATAACCCGAGTATTAAGCTCATAGGGGTGTCTTAACACCTAATGCCTTAAGATCAACTGGTCTGGGAGTCATTAGTCTAAAGCTCGTTACATGGGTTAAGGATGTATTTTATATGTTTATGAAAAGAAAAAAAAAAGTTGATGGACAACCCCTGCCTAAGGAAGTAGCTTTAACAAAGTATTGAAATGGATTTTGCTCTTTTCTAAAACAACCTCATATATATGTCATAATGAGCACCAAAAGAAGGTTTAACAATATCTTAAAAAAAACTAGATAAGTGAGAGTTTATTTAATTGAATTGATCGAAGGAAGAAAATGGTGATTAACTTTGTGAACTCTACTCATCAGTGACGCTTGTATTACTAGAGACTAGTAATAAACTGGTTGGGGGTTGTGATGAACACTTAAAAGTGTATATTTATTATAGTTTAAATCATCATTGTACACTTAAAAGTATCATTAATTCCTCTAATTTATGCAATTTCTTTAAATTAAGTTCAAAAGTAAAAATAAATTGAAATATGTGTTTTTAATACATGTTTAATAAAATGGATGTATCTCTCAATCTAGAAGGCCAATTAAGATGATTCTTAATGCACCATAACATTGTAGTTATCAACAAAGTCCAGTTCAGAAGTTTAATGGGCCGTATTTGGGGCTAAAACATAACTATTCTGCATTCAGAGATCAGTCCAAGAAGGTTTAGTATTTGGACTGTATCTCAAAAAATACTGGCCCAAATTGTGTACTTTTTGATGCTCTGGATAGCTAAGATACGTAAACTACAATTTGTATGTTTTGACAAATGGAAGATTCCACTGAATTCGGTGCGATATGGACGGTGCAAGTGGGAAGACAAGCATGACATATATTTTCAAAGTTTACCTTACCATGTGTCTATTTTCATACAAGTCTCTTGGCATTTTGTACCCTTAATGATCTATAAATAACAGCATTGAATACTCATTTAAGCATTCTGAATTGAGAGATCAGATCATACTCTTTGTATTGTTGTTTCTCTTGTTGTAATCTTCTTTTATTCTTAGTAGAAATTATGTTTATTTTCTTCTTTCCTTTCTTCTTTATTTTTTTCTTCTTTCTTATGAGTAACTAATCCTCATTTTGCTTGGGTGAAAGGGTGAAACTCTTGGTTATGAAATAAGATTAGATTTATTTCTTTCTTGAGCTTGAATGTTTATATTATCATGCTGGTATTATATGTGTTATATATGTTTCAATCAATTTAGAAACCCTCCTTGTAATGTGGAGATCTTAATTCATTGTTGATAAGAAATTGGTACATTGAATACTTGAACCCACTTACATGTGTTGGCGTTATTAAGAACCCTCTTTGTAAAGTGGGGATCTTGATTCATTGTTGACAAAAAATTGGCACAATGAATACTTGAATCCATTTGTAAGTGTTGGCGTTAGTAACAAAATATAACTACACTTATAATTTTAAACGAATTTTGAATGTTATATTTTCCAATTGGAACCTTCTTTGTGCATGGATTCCAATTGAGTTATAAACAAATTAATCTTACCCTTATTTTATATACTAAGAGTGGATCCCCTAACCCTAGAAAATCCTTTTCATTTGAGAACAACTTGTATTAGTTTAATCTTAGGTTCTATGTGGATCGACCTCGGACTCTCAAGAATTTATTATTTGAGACAACCTGCACTTGGATTTGCAATCTTTTAATTGTACCAATAAATAATAATGAAAAGGTACCTTTTCATCAAACCATCTAGTCTGATGCCGTTTCCAAGTCTTTTTTTCGATATAAATTGTGAAAATTCAGGGTTCAATAATAATTATTTAAAGCTGCAGATGTTTCTGCTTTACGTGCAATTGACCCATTGACCCTTAGCTAGCTTGGAAGGTCCATAGAAAAGTCTTTGACGGGCTGATGACTGAATGTATGTGACTGGGCGTGATAATTTTGATTTGGAAAATTAACAAAAATGGCATTTTGTTACAAGAATAATTTTGTAAATTGCAACTATATATGATATACAAACACTAAATAATTATAAAATATTAATATTAATTTTTTTTTGGCCCTAAACAGAGTTTACAAAAAATTCGAAAAACCTAGAGAACCAAATATGAATGATAATCAGTGAAAAGTGGAAAATTAGTTATCAAAGAAGTAATTAGGAAAGAAAAATAAAAACAGAAAGGTAAAAACAATATAGATAAGTGCAAAAAACTATTTAGAGAAATTAGAAATAAAAAAATAATAGGAAAATTTACCTTTTACTAAATTTAACCTATTGGCGTTTCAAACTATTTAAAAACACTCGTATTTTACTTTCATATTGCTTAAATACCCTTTAATCTTATTAAATATTTAACATTTTGACTATCCAAGGTGAATCAAAAATTAATAAAAATCATAACACAGTAGATTTGTTATTTTTACCTGTGTACATCACCTTTAGAAGACAAAAAAATGGTGGATAACTTTTTCTTTTATATATATAGTGGACAGACGTTTTGTCATATATATATGTTTGGAAGCCAATATTTGGCTGTACGTACAAAAAATCTTCGAATGACGTGGGTGGCAAGTCAATAATTGGTTTTTTATTTTTGTTTTTGTTTTTTTTTTTTTTGGTGGTTATGGTTATGATGGACTACTTACACGTTTATCCGTAATAGTTTTCAGTGGAAGTACTCTTTTTGTGGTATTGAGTCTATTGACATCGTAGGCCAAAGAATTACATCAACAATGCGACCATAGACACAAAGCTTGACCTGTGGGCTCAGTATATATGGAGCATTTAATATGGCCAAGAAACTGCAAGCCCCATCATTTTCAGAGAAAAGAAGCATTATATATGTATAATTATGCTGATCAATTATCCATAATCAGAAAGTTCAAAATGCTACTACAAACTGTTTTTTTTTTCTATTTAATTAATCCAGCGCTGGATTATTTATGTTGTATACTTGTCGATTAGTGTTGCTTTTATATATATGTTGAATGTGGTCTCTATTTCTTTTTTCATCCAAGTCCTTCTGAAGACAGAGTAGATGACTAAGAGACTTGGAAGTACTTTTTGACATTAATATAAAATTGTAAGAAACAGATATTGAAGAAGAAAAGGTAAACTCTGAAAATTATAATAAACAATGAGAGAAGAAGAAAATATAAGAGAGTAGAAAAAATTACTGTAGTGAAAAAACTGCACTTAAAACAAAAAAACACGCTGAAAAAATAAAACTTAAAGGAACTTAAATTGCAAAAGGATGACGAAATGCCACCACTCAGTGCTGAAAGGGCTCTTGTGAAATGCGGTAATGTTCATAATATTGATGGTTCTTCTTCGAAGTCTAAAAGAAAATCTAATGGTGGTCAAAAGAATAAGAAGAATAAAGCACAAATATCAGTCTCCAACATTACTCCAATGATAAATGATAAATGAATCGTTGATTCAGGAGTCACTAATCATGTTTGTTACTCTTTATAGTGGTTCAAATGATATAACTTGCTGGGTGAAGGACAAAAAAGTTTAATACTTAGGAACGGAGACCATGTCTGCATGAAACTTATAGGTTTAGTTATTTTATATTTCAATAAAAGTAGGACTTTTTTTTTACAAGACTGTTTATTCGTTCTCGTTTTTTATAAGAATTTAATTTCTGCTAGTTATTTATTTGAGCAAGGATTAACAGTGGAATTTAAATAATCTATTTTAATAAGAAGTTCTCATTTAATTATTTGTTTCGGAGATTTATTATATCATCTTTATTATTTATTACTATGTCTTATAGTATCAATAATGTTGAAATTGATGATGATGAGAATAACTATATAACCAAGAAAAGAAAGGTTTGAAATAAAACTAATCTTTTGCATTTGCAATTAGGTCATATTAATCTTAATAGGATTCAAGGTTTCATCAAAAGTGGAATTTTTAACTCCCTAGTTTTTGAACGTATACTAGTATGTGAATCTTACTTAGAAGGTAAAATGACTGAAAGGCCTTTGAGAGCCAAAGAGTATCACGCAACCAAACCATTGGAATTGGTGCATACGGATATGTGTGAATCAATAAACGTTCAAGCCATAGGAGGATAAGAGTATTTTGTCACCTATTCAGATGACTACTTAAGATATGGATATATTTACCTAATATGCCACAAGTCTAAAACTTTCTCCAAATTTTGAGAGTATAAGACTCAAGCAAAAAACCAATTAGTGGTTCATATCAAAGAACTTCTATTAGAATGAGGTGGTGAATTCCTATCTGGAGAGTTTAAGCCTTACTCGACTCAATAGAAGATAGTTTCACAATTGTTAGCCCCTAGAACACCCCAGCAGAATGAAGTTACAGAGAGAAGAAGTAGAACTCTTCAAGACATGGCAAAGTTAATGCTCAATTATTCATCCTTGTTTATTTCATTTTGGGGATGTGCCTTAGAAACGACTATGTATCTCCTGAAATTGTTTCCTTCCAAATTCGTTTCTAAGACCCCCATAAAACTATGAAAAGAGTGTAAGCCTAGTTTAAATCATATTTGAATATGAGGTGCTCAGACATATGTCTTAAGAAGGGAACCAAATAAGTTAGAGTCTTATAGAGAGGTATGTTTGTTTGTTAGTTGTCCAAAAGGAACGAGAGGAGGGCTTTTTTATTGTAACACCCCCTTACCCAAACCTAGGTTCACAAGTAAGGTGTGTTAACCGTATAATTTTTTCTTCCTTTTAAATTTGATTTGCTGAAAACATTTTTGGACAAAACCATAACAAAACTAAAGCATTCCTTTACTCTTTTAGATCGTTTTGTAAACCACATCATAGACAGTATTACTTTAAAATAAATTCAAAGTACACACTCACACCGTCAAGGAAAGTAGTATTTAAAAATGCATAATATCCTCGCCTAAAAATAACAAACCAAAATGTGGAAGAACATGGTACCACATCGCCCTCAAGACTCGCCATGTCCTACCGCTAGCCTTGGACTTAGCCACACAGACAGTAACAACGGTGAGTAAAAAATACTCAGCAGACAACCATATGCATATGCCAATGCCATGTCATAAAGTGTAACACTGTACACCTAAAATCATCATTTTTTCCCCATTTATTAAAATCAGCAGTCCACTCTCTATCCGCGTTTCGTGCACAAAACACCACACTTCTGTGGTAGGCGGATAAACCACCGTTCCAGCGACCCCACCGTGAGTGATTCACAAAGTTTACTACAAACCAAGATTTAAAACCATGTACCTCATCGTGCAAATCATTTTAAAAACACAAACCCAGGGGAAAAATTCTTCATTTCACATAAAATAATAAATCACCAGAATTGTTCTATGCAAAATGAATGGTCATGCCACAATGTACAAGTAGAACCAGGCAACGTAATAAAAACATAATTACCAACCATTATATTCCGACAGCCGTAATTACCGAAATGCCCCTGCTCAATCAACGATTACAAATCGCTCAACCATACTGATGTAATTACTGAAATGTCATTGCCTAGTTCGGAAATTACCAAGATACCCCTAAAGTAAATGAAAAATTATTAAAATACCCCTCAATAGGTATATGGTTAATTACCATTCTACTATTGGTAAAACAATGGAAAGAATAACTTTCAACCATACATGCAATTATAAACGCAATTATAAACACATATATAAATAAATACGTATATAGGAATATACACATATAAATACACATTCACATACACATATCTATATACATAAACACATATATACACACCCATATATGTATACACATATTATATATACATATATGTGCACACAAATATAATTTATATATATACATAACTATATACACATAAATACATATATAAAAATACACATATAAATACATACTCACATACACATACATATTCACAAACACATTTATACACAACCATATATATATACATGTATTTTATACACATATACATGCACAAAACTATAATTTATACATATACATTATTATATATATATACATACCCCCATGTATAAAAATACTCACGAATATATATATATATGTATATATTAACTTAATACTCAATTTAATACGTAATGTATTATTTTTATATATAAACCTTTACAAAACACACTTAAGTATATTTCATAAATATGTACATAAAATATACATATTTTGTAAAATATATCTATATTTATTATTACATAAACACATATGTAATTAATTATACTTATGCAAATATAAATAATAGTGATTGAAAATGCTTATATATATATATATATATATTAATTAACAATAGTAATTTAATATATATGTATTAAAATAATTTTAAAATAAAAAAGACCTCAATACCCCTTCAATTTCAAATATTTTCAACTCTGCCTCTCATGTGGAAAATGATAAAAATACCCCCAATAATTTTAAAAATTCCATTTACGTTCCTACAAGTCAAATTACTAAAATGCCCTTAACCATTTTTTAAAATTCCATCTATGTCCCTTTCATGTAAAATACCAAAATGCTCTCAAATATTTTTTTAAAATTCCATTTGTATCTCTACATGCAAGTTTACTATTTTATCCTTCGAATTTCCAAAAATTCCCAAAATATCCTTTGTCCGCGAAATGACTAAAAATACCCCCAAAAGTAAAATTTTTCACATAATTACCCTACTATGGCCAGCCCCATATACATGCAAAATTTCATTGATTTCTTCATCAAGTCATCAAATTAAGCATGCTAGACACCAAATCCACCAACCAATTTCAATAATCCAAGCTTAAATCCAACAAATTCAAGCTTTAAACACCAATTCCATTAAACCCTAAGCTCACCAATTAGGGATTTAACCAACCAGCTCAATACACAATAAATTAAGCACAACCAACCATAAATTCCAAGATTCTAAGCAAGAATTCACCAATTTAACCAACCAAAACATATAGATTTGCAAGAAAATAAAATGGGTATAGTTGCCTATCTTAACTCCTAGCTAGCAAGCCTTCAAATCACCCTTGCAAAACCAACCTATCCTTTCCAAAATACTCCCTCAAGTAGCCGGGTACTCACTTCAATTTTCCACTTGAAATTCTTTCTAAATTTTATAACTTTTCACCTTTTTTCTCTCTCTAACTTTCTCTATCTCTCTCTAAAAATACTTGAAGATAGTTAAATGGTAAAAAGGAAGACAAAAGTGAAAAATAGAAGAGGGGTGTCAGCCAAGAAGAATACAAATGTCAATTGTCAACCTAATTTAATAAGAATAATATAAAGTTAAAGTAAGGATATTTATATATATGTAATATTAAATGACAGGACCGTACCCAGGATGGGTCCCGTCTCGGGAAAATTCTACCAAATTTTATATAATTTCAGAAGAACCTCCCTAAAACTCAGTCTAACCTAGTTTTGTACCTACAAATAAAATCATTTTCAAAATATACATCCAGTGGTCACAACAAATACCACTGGATTTCCAACAACAGATTAACCAGTTACCATAATAAATTTTAAAGTAGGAAGAAATTTAATATATAGCACACCTTGGTACCAACATGGGATATTATCAGAGCAATCTAATTGATTTTTCAAAAGTAGTAATAAAAATAAAGTGCGCCAGTTGAATTCAAAAGAAGCTAAAAAGTTTATTACAAAAATAACAGAAAACTTTTGAGCGTTGTAATATAGGGGCGGTGATATAGGAGCGTTGTAATATAGGAGCGTTGTAACAGAAAACTCTGGAGATCCAACCAGAGTCAGTTAAAAGTTTACTGAAAAAAATTTTTAAAAAATAAAACAGAACTAATGAGGTAAGCTCAGTGAGTGGACCCATTACTAACAGTGTAAATAATTTATGCAACAATGTAAATAAATTATATTAAATAGTTTAATAACCTCATGGTAACAATTCTAACACTAATGAGAATAACAACAATAATCAATACCCTATACAATAAAAAAATTCCATAATAAATGATCACAGTAAATAACAATATAAGAAAATCTCTTAAACTGGTGAAGAATTATACGCCAAGATACAACCCAAAATCATAGGGAAGGGGAAAATATACTACCCTCGTCCCCAGCGAGAGATGGATGGAGAGGAAAAGCGTCATACTATCCTTGGCGTCCCAGTAGCGAGATGGATCATCGCCCGACCGTCGCGTAGACAAACGAGGAGGACGGAATATATAACAGTCATCGTCCATCCTACGCGCAAGGAGGACGGAATACAAATCATCCACAAGGCAATCACTACGTCCAGGTGAATATAAGGTGTATACTAACAGAAGGAAATATAACACAACCATGTCCACGGCATAAAACATATTTAATGGTCAAACTCAATATTTTTGTGTAATCATACCAATATAAATTCTCCAAATTCACATTTAATAATCAATATGTATTTAAATATATATTTCCTCATAACAACAGTCATATATGTACTATTTAAAATAATTATTTTAAATATACCGAAAATTGTCAAATTCAGTAATTTATAACAATACTTAAACATAATCAATTTAATATAAAGATATAATTTTAAAAGTAAGATTTAATCCACTCACAAATTATCACTGCTAATTCGCAGGTGAAATTGCTCCAGTATCCGCTTTAGTCACAGTTCCTACGTAATAACCAAATATACCATTTATTAATTCTCAATTTAAATCAATAATATTTTGTTTACACAATCTCACCCCAGCACTCCCTTTCTCATATTTGGGAAATTTCTAATTTTTTTCACACATTTAGTATTGGACCGGGTGATAACCGACGTGGTCGGAATTTGGCCGGAAAGTTTCGGGTTCGAGGAGAATTTTATAATTTCGGAATTTACTCCGATCCAGTGGCTACCGGCAATTTTCCGGCAGAAGAAGGGTCGGTTATGGTAGAGTTCGACGTGACGATTCTAATGGTGGTAGTGGCGAGGTCCGGTGATGCACGGTGAAGGCGTAGTAACCATTTATTTCCAATGGTGCTTAGAGAGAGAAAACAGGAGAGAGAAGGAAATTGGAGGGTGAAGGCTCGGGGAAGAAGAAGAAGAGGAAAAGAAAAGAAAAATTTTTTTTATTATTTAATTTTAAAATATTTACGATTTTACCACTGTCTTCTCTTGACCATAACTTTCAAACCAGTAATCAATCAACTGTATACTAATCCACGAACTTCGTATCAATAAGCTCTACGCAACGGTATCAAAGTCAAAATAAAAAAAATAACACGTGGCAAAAGTCAATTTTAATCTCTACCAATTTGGATAAAATAATCAAAAATAAAATAAAATAAAATAAAAAAATACGGGTTGTTACATTAAATTATTGCAATTGTGAAAGAAGAATGAAGAGTCGGCCACCCTTGGTAAAATATCCTAATTTGATAATTTTTAAATAATAATAAAATAACTAAAAGTAAAAATATTTAAAACATAATATTAAAGTAATGAATAGTGTATGGATAGTTAAAGTCAAACTCGCTCAAACCGGGACCAAGGGCAAAATGGGTAGAGAAAGTTTCTCGACTCCCCCACAGGATAGTCTCAATCCTCACAGAATGCTCAGCAAACTCCAAAACTGCTCGTTTCAGTGAAAAAGGCGAAACCGCAATAAAATGGAAAACACGTCCGGAAACCGACAGTTTCAAAAATAAAATGAGGTTATTGCATTTATAGTTTTTATGATAAGAAAGTTTTCGTGAGTACTTATTCGACTTCCTAGAGGAAGACTATATTATCAATTTCAAACTCAAAAGTACAATAATTCTTTAGGAGATTACCTTAGCTCAAGAACAAATTGAACAATCGGTATCTTTACCTACAATACCACTATTACCTTTGCATATTCAAAGAAGAGAAAATATGTCTCACGGTGAACAAGTACATGTTGAACTGGTGGAAAAATAGGAACCAATACAGAAGGAACTTGCACTACAGAAACTTATACATGTACATGAGGAACTTGCACCATAGGTAGAGCTTGCACCTATACAACCTCAAATTTAAAATGATGAATAGAATCCTCCTGAAATAGCATAAGAACTAGTGCAGCTTTGTCATAGTGGGAGAATATACATAAGCCAGCGAGATATGTCTTACTAGGTGAATCTTACTAAGTTGTTAATGCACATGAATGAAAAAGGGCTATGGACTGAAAGATGGAATCTATGCACGCACCTTCTACAAGAGGTAAAATCTAAAGGGATATAACCTATAGGGTGTAAGTGGATCTATAAGAGAAAAAGAGGATTAGACGGGAAAGTGAAAGCCTTCAAAGTTAGATTGGTGGCAAAATATTATACCTAGAAAGAGGGAATAGATTATGGAGAAATCTTTTTGCCAGTATCCATGCTTAAGTCTATCAGGATTCTTTTAGTTGTAACTGCAAATTTTGATTATGAGATTTGGCAAATGGATGTCAAAACAACTTTCTTAAATGGAAATTTAGAAGAAGATATTTATATGCGGCAACCAAAAGGGTTTGTAGTAAAATCCAAAGAACACATGATATGCAAGTTGCAAATGTCTATTTATGGACTTAAGCAAGTATCCAAATCATGGAACTGGCGAGTAAGTGTAAATTTGGGGTGAGTAACTGTAAACTTGTGGCAAGTGTAAAATAGTGGCGAGTCTCCCCACATAGTGGCGAGTAAATTTTCATTGAGCACATAAAGCTTGGATAACTTGCGACCTTGTGGCGAGTCTTACTACCAGATGATGAGTAAATTAGACAGCCCATATTCAATGGAGGCTGCTTACTCGCTACCAGGTGCAAAGTAAGCCTCATTGAATATGTTTCTTACTCATCGTTAGGTGGCGAGACTCGCCACCAACCATTGATTAAGCCCCCATTTTGATAGTTTACACCCATGGTAATGGGAAACAATAGCATGCAAATTTTCAGATAAATTTTCATACACTAATACATCCATACTAAATAGTAATGAGCAAAAAATGTCTCCCCAACCAAATGAAGAAGTCTACAAACTCAGCTATATAGGTAAAGGTGAAGGCAATATAGCTAAATTATTAAAAAAATGCAAGACTCAAGAAAAGGATTTAACAAAAACACAAAATATATAAAGATGAAGATAAGCATATAAATTCTTCACACTGTTTACACTTATGAAAATAGGAATAAAAAATTATAAATTTCACTCAGTTGACTTGGAGAAAAAATATATATATTTTTCACATTTCATACATATATAGAAGTTATAACATGTCAACACAAAAAGAAAACTTTTACAAAAACATAATAATTTGAAAATTTCCTCTCTTTTTCTTAGATTTAGTTTTCTTATATAAAAAAAAATGTTTGAAGGGGGGGTTTTTACCAAGTGGAGCTTCCGGTTTCTACATTAATGGAATTATATGTTAGAGCAAAGAAATCATCTAGGAACCAATCACAAGCCTACAAATGTTATTTGTAATTTTTTATGCTTAAGCTTTGGCATTAATGGAATATACGTTAGAGAAAAGAAACCATCTAGGAACCAATCACAAACCTTAAAATCTTGTAATTTTTACTTGCATTCAAACCAATCACAATCAAGTAATCAATAGCATTCAAATCATAAAAATTACTTATAATTTAACCAATGTAAATAAATAAATACACCAAAATTTTTTGAGACAAGATAAAAATCAAATTTTTATTTCATATAGTTGTAATCTAGCATCAAAATAAAAAACAATCCAGTAACAATTCAACCAATTCAAACAAATAAGTTTAACAAAAATGAATTAGAGTCTTCTCTTGACCAACATATAACCATAAACCAAAATGAGTACAAATCAAAACGATTATAAACCCTAAAAAATGATTAAGTTCTTTCCTTTTAGGGATTTGTGATTGAGGGACTAGTAACGGCCACACCTTTAACGGGGCTCTTATAAACAGTTGGCTCTTGCATTGGAGGGAACTCAGAGCTCTCTTCTTGCACAGAGGAGATCATTTTTCTCCTCTGAAATATGTATTGTTCCTCTCTCGATTTTTTTTTGTATTTTTTTTTTGTATTGGTTTTCTTCTTGTTGCAGGTATTTTCATTTTAGGAGCCATTTGGATATCGGCACCAGATGGAGAAGAAGAAAAATAAAAAGATCACAAGGAGTGGCGAGAAAAAAACAACACATAGGCGAGAAAGAGATCGTAGGTAGAAGAGAGAGAAATAATAAATTAAAGTTTGAAATAAGGATATTTTAGATAAAAATATAATTTTGATAGAATTATAAATGAGTGGGTAATTTGGGCCAAATTATTGACCATGTGGGCATTTAGGATAAATACCCTTAAAGTACCACATGATTCGAGAATAATAAGAATTTAAACAATCCTCACCTTACGAACCAGTTTTTGAAATAGAGTTAGGCCCAAAGATTTATGATTTAAAAATAATTTCAAAATTTAACAAGACTTTTGGCTCAAGGAAGTTAGAAGTTTAGGAAGCATGTCATGAGTTAAGAACATGAAGCTTTCTTTTCCTTGTGTCTTGTCCTACTTGGAAATTTAGTCTTTATGAACCAAACTTCTTAATTTCGTGCTGAAATTTATTAGTATGTCCACTGACTAATGAATTTTGTATTGCAAGGAGTGAAGAGATCATATCCCAGCATTAGCATTGGCTATTAATATTAATTTACATATAATGCTTTTGACGACGTCATTGCTGAGATTGGATAGTAATTATTCCTTGAGAGATCACTACAACTAAGAACTAAAATGCCTAGCATTAACTATTGATAATGTATAGGAACCAACCATTTAACTCGCATAATTGAGCGGATATTTACATTGAAATGTGAACTAAAAAATATAATTGAAGCGGATATTTACATTGAAATTTTAAACATTGAAATGTTAACTCAAAAATATACTTGAAGCGGAACCAAGTCTTTCAATTGAAAGGGATATTTCACCACCATATAGAAACATGTACACCGGACCCAGGTCAGTAAATCCTCGAGAGGAACTACAATAGTGAAACTGAGGCAAGTAATCAGTAAGGTCTCAGTCTCTCCTAAACTCATAAATGTTTTATATTAATATCAGCAAAAGTAGTTGGAGTCTAAGTCGTCTACTTCGTTTTCAGCAAGACTTGGATGAAAAAAAGAAACAGATACCACATATTTAACACATATATAAAAGCAACATTAATAAGTATACACTTTATTATATGGATTTATTATTAAATAGAAAAAAACAGTTCGCAGTTGCTTTCTGAACTGTCCGATATATATACATATATATACATTGATATTTTTCACTGACAATAATTGGGCTTGCAGTTTCTTGGCCTTGTTAAATGCTTCAGATATACTGAGTCCACCCTTTCTGCAGAGTCAAGCTTTGTGTCGCTGGTCCCATTATTGATGTAATATATTGTTTGGCCCTACAGTGACAATACCACTGACAGACTTCTTGTGAAACTGTTGAGTCCCTTGTTAGAAATTTAACAATATATCCTAGCCAGCCTTAGCTTGCCCCTCAAGCATCAAATTCTTCTTTGATAATATTGAATAATTTGGGAATTAGGCATTCTAATTTCAGGTTTAGGGTTTATTCTAAATCAAAATTGAAAAATTAGGGAATTAGGGATTCAGGAATAATCTAAAAGAAACAAAAGGAAAATAAAATAAAAATTAATATTGATTCAATCAAACTCACATAATTGAATTGACTGAACCTCTAGATTAAATCACAAAATTGATCTCAACCTAACCCGTGCAAATCAAATGAAAATTACTCTGAAAAGCCGAAAGAAATCCTAGAACATGCCGGCTGCTTCCAGCCTCCTTTTTCACGTTAAAACAATCGATTGCCCCCTTTAACTCATGTCAGATACTTAACCTAAATTCTAATTACACTAATAAGCATAATGGCAGGTTAAAATAATAAGACAAAATATCCCTAATGACATAATTAAATAATAAATAAATAAGCCCTAACACTCGTTTTTTCTTGTATCGTTCCTTATAGGGTATACGCATCAGAAACTTTAGTACAATAAACGTGAGTCCTGCCATTGTTAGTTGGGATATTCAAATTGCTCAACTCTTAGAGTTTTTAAACTCATATATATATATATATATATATATATAAATACTCTCCTCATATTACGTATATACCTTAAATGATAGATAAGATGTCATTTATTTTTAAAAAAACTTTTAAAAATCATATGTGGGGTCAAGTAAATAAAAAATATTAAAAATACTAGTTCTCTTTTGGGGATCCTTGGATTTTAGTTAAAATGGTTCTCTTGTTGACTTTCATTTTTATCGTCTTTTTCATGTGTAAAACTTGTGAATTTCTCTAATTCTAGCCTACTCACCCCTTTTTTAAAATATATATATATATATATATATATATATATATATATATATATATATAATCCTAGCTAGAAACGACCTGTTTGAGGGTACCTACAGGAATCAATATAATGGGTCCCCTTATGATTATTGCATGAATAACAAATTTCACCCCTTCTATTCATTTAATGTTTGTAATATTGTCATAAAAAATAAGCAGAATCGAAAACAAATTAATTAATCACAAATCATAAAAATTAAAAAATTGCATAAAAAAACAGAGTGCTAACCAATCTTGGATCTTGGCCTAGGAAAAACTCATTACTTCTGAGTATTCGTTGAGATGATGTCACATAATATTTTATTAACATTTATATCTATGTGGCATCATCTCAAAGAGGTACTAGTACTAAAGTTTTCCTCGCCCTACCAATTACATTGGCCAAAATATAATGGCATAATATATGTAAATATATGTATGTACTAACAAATATGATACAGGGTGACTTAATTTTCTGATCTTTTTTTTTCTAAAGAAGAACATAGTACTTTAAAGTAATTAACTGACATATATAAGGAAGCCCTCGCAAATAGCCCCAAGCAAGTGAAAGAAGAAGAATGGCCGGACCTGTGTGATCATTTCTCAAGTCCTGACTATATTGTAATCTTCTAAACCAATCTTCAATTATTTATTACCTCTTGTCATTCTAATTTATTGTACTGTTTGAAAACATAGCTATGTTAACAGAAAACAAATATCGATTATGTTTCTAAAATGTACTTACTTTAATAACAGAAACGAAGTGCAATAAACAAATGCAACAGGATGCATCGACAAACACACCACACTTCTGGGACAAAATCATATGCTCGTGTTTCTAAAGATTTGGTACTTAATTTAACTATTTGACAAATTAAGGGATTTAACGATGGTCATTATTCTGACTGTCATTAAAGCTCACTTCATCAGTGACGAAGAAATTCGTCAGTTTGACAAATTAAGAGATTTACCAACGGTCATTATGTATATATCTTTAAAGTTTTACTTGCTATTTATTTATAATAATATGATTCCGGTCCATTATCAAAAGTAAAAAGAGGACAAATTGTAAACCAATTTTTTACTATTAAGATTTTATTTTGAAGTGACTCCCCATAATCAATTTTTATGTAATTAGAAAAACGAACTTTTAAAGTGGTAAAAAACAATTTCTTGGCAAGTATTCAAGTTCGAATCTCCCATCGTCAATATTACCAAAAAAAAGAATCTATCATCGTCAATTTAAAAAAAATAAAAAAATAAAGGAAGGTAAGATTGAAGGAAAATGAACGTCTATCGTTGTATCAATGAACTTGAAGTAAGAGTAAAATGAGGTAAAAAGATAATATGAGATAACGAAAAATAAGCAGGAGTGCTTCTACATGGATGTTTGCAGTAGCCACTCTTGAAAATTTGTTCAGGGCGCCATATGTGTTTAAATATATTTTTATTTTAAAAAAAAATTAAACTGTATATTGATAAAAAAAAAAAAAAAAATTCGTAATGTGGGTAATAGAAATCTTTTTTTTTTCTAGCAAAATCAACCAAAAGTAAATTTTAAAAATGGAAAAAAGAATTAACAAATAAACATAACGAAACTTAAATAGTGGATTCATTTAAAAAAAAAAAGAAATTTATACAAGTAAATTTAATGAATTTTAAAAAATTGAAATTTTATTCTCCAATTAATATGGATTTCTTACCCAAAACTTAAGTAAAACTAAAAAAAAAAATATTAAATAAAAATAAGGTAACGAAATTACTTTTTGAAATTCACTGGGAGGTAACAAAATTACTTAAAAAATAAAAAATACAGGTAAGTTTATGTAATTATCACTAAAATATTATTTAACGTTATAGTAATAATATTATTATTTACTTAATAAAATTATATTTATTTATAATGTTATTACAAATAAATTATATCATTCACCCGTACAAATCTTAACCGAACCATGACAACTTCACATTGAAAACCATAACTAACCATCTACTTCCATCACAAGAGAAAACTTCCTAAGTATTCTTATTTTATTTCAGAACGTATACAGGATTTCAGAACAAAGAACCTAACTTAAAACCTTCCCAACAAGAAAAGAAAAAATAAAGTGAAATACATATGTTGAAATTAAACTAAAATAAAGTACATATAATGAAATTAAAAGACATGTAAAAAATAAAAACAAAATAAAGCTTTAGATTGAAACACTATACTATATATCATGGAAATTCCGTTGCCACCAAGTCCTTGCCCAGCCTCTTGTTCACAAATGTATTGTTTACTGCAAAAACAACGTAATATTGCAAGATATACAGAGAGAAACAAGGAGATCAACTTTCTAGTATGTGTATTTTGTATTACATAACATTCGCCTTACATGCACGTTAAGATATATCGCTTTACGTACTGCTGCTCACTGTTTCTAACGGCTATGTTTATAAAGCTAACAAAATATATTTCATTTAGATTAAGCCTTACATAACTGCTTGAGATAATTTAATTAATTTAGAGCTTACTTTGTTAATCACTTAGCTAAATTTCACGGATTCAAAAGTATATACTAATAAAAATTGAGGCTTATGCTGTTGAAAACTTATATATAGATTAAAAGGAAAAATTACCTTCATCAATGGAGAGGTCCATATATGAATTCTACATTCATCAGAGTCCGTAGAAATACCATCTTGAGAGGATGACATGACCGATGACTACTCCAACCACAAATCCACATGCATATCCCATTACTACCACTTTCCAAGTAAAACCATTTTCTGGTTCTTCTTCATCTTTTCTCAGGAAAGGAATTGGTGTGACTGTATTTTCACATTTCTTTGACAATTGAGAGCCACATAATCCTGGGTTTCCTTCAAAAGCTGAATATGAAAATGTATCCAATTGTGTGCCTTGTGGTATTGGGCCTGCCAGTTGATTGTGGGAAAGGTTTAAATACTCAAGAAATGTGAGATCTGCCAACTGTTGAGGGATTCTACCAGAGAGCTTGTTTTTAGAAAGATCCAATGACTCAAGCTCACTCAGATTTCCAAGAGATGATGGGATGCTTCCTGTAAAATTGTTGCTGGACAAGTTGAGCATAACTAAAGAATGCAACTTACCTATGCTACTTGGAATTTCCCCATCAAATCTGTTATTTGAGAGGTCAATGGACTTGAAAATCGTTAAGGTCTCTATGAGTAACATCTCTGATCCCTTATTAGTCATGCTCATTGAGTATTTATATGTAAAAGAATATTGTGACCTATTTTCATATTGACCGAAATATTCCATGTCCGAGTTATTTCTATCAGGAGCTTCTGACATGGAACCCCAATTTCTAAAATATTTTGAAGGTAAACTTCCAGTAAAATGATTGACAGAAAGATCCATAATAACTAAGTTTCCAAAATCCAAATACTTAGTCGGATGCCATATTGGACCAAAAAATTTATTTGATCGCAACACAAGAACTTGCAGCTCTGGCAAACTTTGTAGCCAAAAAGGGAATGTGTCACTTATCTGGTTGTGTCCAAGATTCAGAACTTGCAACTTACTGCAGTTGATCAAAGATTGCGGTACCCTTCCTTGAAACTGGTTGTGACTGAGGTCCAGTAATGTCATTGTATTGTTCATGCTTCCATAAGTAAATATCTCATGAGGTATGCGCCCACTGAAGTTGTTTCCTTGCAGATTCAGTATCTCTAGGGACCTACCCAACCATCGTGGAATTCTCCCATCTAATTTGTTTGCATTTAAATGCAAAATTTGCAATTCAAATGAAGACATATTTTGGACTGTGAGAGGTCCCGTAAACTGATTGGAAGCCAGGAGCAATATTTTCAAAGAAGGCAATGTAAACAACCACGAAGGAATAACTCCATCCAGATTGTTATCTATGAGGCGTAAAATTGTCAACTCAGTAAGGTTTCTAAATGAAGCTGGAATTTGTCCACTGAAATTATTACTTGAAAGATATAACTTCTTTAGTCTATTGAGATTTCCAAGTGAAGCTGGAATTTGACCTCTGAAACTATTATTACGGAGCCGTAAATCTTCTAGCCGTGTGAGGTTTCCAAGTGAAGAGGGTACTTCACCACTAAATTGAGAGGAATAAAGCAGTAAAACAACAAGTTTTGCAAGGTTCCCCAATGTAGATGGAAGCACATGACCAGTGAAGTGGTTCAATGAGAGGTCAAGATATGTGAGCTGGGAAAGGTTGCAAATTGAGGAAGGGAGAGGCCTTACAAAATTACACTGACGGATAGCCAATCGACTCAAGGAATTGAGCTTTCCAATTGAGTTTGGCAATTTCCCTGAAAAATTTGTGTAGTCAAGAGTCACCTCCCTCAAAGAGTTAGATGATTGAAATTCTGGGAGAATTCCAGTGAGGTGATAGTTACATGGTACATCGATGACTTCTAACTTGTGAAGCTGAAAGAGACTCTCTGGGAACTTGCCATGTAAACTACATCCACCAAGTCTGAGAGATGTCAAGGAAAATAAATTTGCCAAGGATTTAGGTATGGATGATGAAATGTTAACTTGGTGTAGAAGAAGGTGCCTTAAATTTGTCATGTTTTGGACAAGGTTTGCGAATTCTACTTCTCCGAGATGTAAAAGACTAGTTGCATCATAATTAAGAAAAGAAGAGAGACTAAGGGAGAACATATGGGTAAGAAATGAGATTTCAGATGGGATATGACCAGAAAACATAGAAAAAGACAAGTCGAGATGGGTTAACCTGAAAAGCTGGCCAAACTCCGAAGGGATGACGCTGAAACTGAAGTTGTTATAGGAAAGGTTGATCCTTCGTAGTGCATGCAACTTAAAGAGGCTGCTGTTGGAACGCAGAGGCCCTTGAAGCCAGCTGTTGGACAAGTCCAGGGCTACTACTTTGCCTGTTTTGGTGTTGCATGTAACTCCATCCCATGAACAACAATCCTTTTCTTTCTTCCAAAATTTCATCTTCGGATACGATTCATAAACATCAGCATCATAGTAAGGATTTTCATAGTGGGGACAGTAGTAATAATAAGAAGTGAAGTTGGGTTTAACAAATGCAAATTGTCCTTTAAATTGCTGCAAAGCGGTGCTCTGGTCGGGGGGACATAAAGTAACTAGTGAAGAGGAAGTGGTAGAGACATTGGAATACTTAGAACATGAAACATAGGTGCCAAAACAAGAGACCAACAATATAAATACGAGTACCAAATACAACATGAGAGTGTAGGGATTTTGGTAACTGATCCTCTTCATGTTAGCACTTGAAAGAGAGTACATGCATGTATGAAAGATGCTGTAAGGGCGAAGAAAGAAAGCTGCAGATGTTTTTTGATAGTGAATTATTGATTTTTGATCTTTATATACATTGATCCATTGACCCTGTTGCTAGTCGTCCGTCTTTACTGTTAAAGTGAAAGAGCGTGTGAAATGAGGAAGTAAAATTCACCAAAAAAATAAAGAATCCAAAGTTGCTATGGTTGTAAGTTGTGGATTGAATAGTATCGATGAGAAAAATCAATCTATGGTCTTATGGAAATACCCCAACCAAACGTCACTGACTAAATAAAATTTGTGCTTTTTCATAATTTTTGTCCGGAAAAATGGAGAAAAAAAAAAGACTAGATGAAGTGATACTGATTAAGAGCAAAGAAGTTGGTTTTACATAAATTTTAATTGTAGTACTAGAAGATGAAACTACCGAGAGGATGAAAGATGGATACCAGTACTTCCATGTTTGGTGGGTGGGTAGTGGAGTGAAGTAATAGAGGTCATATAAATTAATAGACAAACTAGGTTGGATCATCAATAATGCTGTATAGTTTAAATAATAATCTATATCAAGTAATTAGGGAAAAATTTAAAATTTGTATTACCCATATAATTACTTTTGTAATCCTACGATTTTTTTTTATATATAATGAGTAAATACTAATCCAAACATATATTACATTATAATGGGGGTTACAAGTTAAACTAAAGAATCTGTAGAAGTGAATAAGAAGTACTATAATTAAATTACGAAAACTAAACTTGGCATATGAAAAATCGAAACGTTGTTGTATGATAATTAAGTAAAGAATTTAAAACAATAATACTATAACGATAGATTTATATTTATTTATTTATCTAAAAATGGATGTTTTCAACTCATCATTAAAATAAATAAATAAATTATTGGTGGCGGGATAATATAGGCTATCAAAAATTTGTGAGAAATTGACTTCTATTGTGAAGACAACATTTTATTGGTTTTAATAAAGAAAATATGAACGAACAAGAAAGTTTAGTCATTGTTTGGTGAGGACTGAGATTTTGAAAAGATTTTGTTGAAAGAAATGTGGAAGACTTTTGCAATTCTTAGGACAACAACTTCAAGTGAGGTGTATGGGTTTTGAAAAGACATTGCTGTTATCGTTATGTAGTATATGTTGGAAGCCAATAATTGGATCTACGTACATAAAATCTTCAAGTGATGTGTGGGGCAAGTACACTACGCAGACAGTCTTTCTTTCCTTTTTCTGGTGGTTTCGATTATGATGTCCCTACTAACTATGGCAACGCTCTCACACGTCTATCCGTACTAATTTTCACTAGAAAGATTTTAGTGGTATTGGCCAACAATTACATCAACAATGGGACAAAGGGATACAAAGCTTGACTTTGCATTAGATTTGGGTGGACTCAGTATATATGAAGCATTTAATATGGCCAAGAAACTCCAAGCCCATCATTTTCAGAGAAAGAAAAAGCATTATATATATATATATATATATATATGAAGATCAATTATCCATAATCAAAGGGTACTTTTTTCTTTTTCGATGAATAATCAGAAAGTTCAGAAAGCTATACTACAAACTTTTTTTTTTCTATTTAATTAATCCAGCTAAATAAAGTCTTTACTATTAATGTTGCTTATATATATATGTGTGTGTGTGTGTGTGTGTGCGCGCGCGCGCGCGCGCGCGTCTTGAATGTGGTCTGTGTTTCTTTTTTCATCCACGACTTTCTAAAGACCAAGAAGATGATTTTGACTTGAGCGACTTTATGACTTAGACTTGAACTACTTTTTGACATTAATGAAAAAATGTTGAAAAAAATGTGAAAGAATAGAAAAAACTACTTTACTGAAAAAGCGCAGCTGACAAATCTCACGCTAAAGACAAATTGAAAAAATAAAACTTTCGTAGGGAACAAAATCTGAACTGCACGCCGACTAAATAAAAATATGCAGCTCTAGTGTATCTTGTGCCTACTCTATATATGTAATCTAATAGGAATGACCAGCTATATAACTTAATATGAAAACTTTTTTTAAGTAAAAACAAATCAAGTCCCATTTAGATAAAACTACCTAACAAAAAAGAAATAATAAATCTAAAACTAAAAGATAAATTTAAAAAAACAAAAAACTATAAATAAATTCAAATTTCAACACCAAAATAAGATACTTGGTTCATAAACTACTAAATTTCTAAGTATGACATACAAAAAAAGACACGAGGAAAAGAAAACCTCATATTCTTAACTTAAGACATGCATGCTTCTTAAACAACCGACTTCACTGATAGCCAAAAATCTTCACAAACCAATAATGCAATTGGTTGTGACAAATTCGCTCAACAACTCCAATTACTAATCCACACACATATCCAGGCAAAATTGTCATCCATTTAAATTTGAATGGCGACTGTGAATCACTGCTACAAAAAGGGCAAAAGATTGACATGCTAATTCGTGGTTGAGAAGACATGTATTATATACGATAGATTAATGTCAAGTACTATTATATGCGACATCTATATAGAAATATGTAAGTATGTGTATATGATATACATATATATATATAGAGAGAGAATTGCCTTAGTGCACAATGTTGCCCATATATAATAAGTGATATATGACTTGTCATGTATTTTAAATAATTTTTTATTCACTTGGGTCCGCATATAATGTTTAAATTTTTTTAAAAAAATACATGATAGCAATCTATCATTTATGATATATAGGCAACATCGTGCATAAAAGCTTTTCTATATCTATATATACAGACCTGGTATGAAATGCGATATTGCATACATTAAGCAACGCGTGTTATTATAAAACTTACGAAGCCGTTTAAAGAGTTTAAACGAACAGTTTAGTAATCAAAACAAATTGGCAAGACTATGATTTTTTCCTATCCATATTTTCCCTTATGAGGCCTCAGCCATTTGCTAGATGGTAATTCCTTTTTGTAGAGGATAGGCATTCCTCGGTCAAACTGCCGATTAACGAGTAAGGTTGGTCCAAAACCATGTGCTTCACACCTATATCATGAAGTTGTGGGTATTATGTGCTTTACACCTATATCAAAGCATAAATGCAAATCCTTGAGAACAGGGCATCCAAAAAAAACATTTTGAAGTGATTGATGATCAAAGTTTGCAAACTCAAGAAAAAGAAAATTCATAGTTGGAAAGCTTTAAACGAAAGGGACCTCCAAATTCAAACCTCTCAACTAAAGTTCAATTAATGAACTTGCAAAACACAAAATGAGGTAAACCATAATCTTTGACAATGAGATCTTACTCCTTCACTTTACTATCAATGGCATACCTTACCCAATTATCAGCATAGCGTCCAAATTTAAAATGTGCGAAGCTTAAAACTTGTTATCAATGTAATTGGTTGTTCCCTGTAGAGCTTGCAAAATCTCAAACAATTAGCCATAAGCTTTAAGAACATATTTCATTTATTTACCTTCCTGGTGAAAGTAATATTATTGAATTCGTCTTGGACATGTAAATAGGGAGTGAAAACCTGTAATAACCAAGCTATTTTTTTTTCTAAAACTATCGATTTTTTAACACCCTTTTGGTTTTATCGCGATTTTACTTTTTTTACCGAAAAGAGCAGTTTCTGATTTCCCCAGGCATTTTATAAGGGTTGAGAGTGCCCCGTGGGGAGTTGAAAAAAATTTTCTATCCATTTTTGCCCTTGGTCAAAGTTTTACCAAGTTTGACTTTTACTATTCATTATTTTAATATTAAAGTCAAATATTTTTTTACTTTTACTTTAATTTAATATTATTTTAATATGTTCAATTGCCAATTTGCTTCTTCTTGGTTGACCCTTCTTCTTGTTTCCACCATTTCAACTATATTCAATTGTATTCTTGAAAGAGAAAGACAATTTTAGAGAGAGAAAGTTGAAGATTTCAGAAAAAATAAAGGAAATTTCAAGTAGAATTTGGAGGGTAGGGTTCGGCCACTTGGGGGAAGGTTTTGGCTTTGTCTTGAAAGTTTTTCAAAGCTTGGAAATGTTGAAAATTTGCTTGGATCAAGGTAGGTAACTATACCCATTCTATTTTCTTGCAAATCCATGAGTTTTTGTTTGTTAATTTGGTGAATTCTTACTTGCAATCATGGTGTATTGAGGTTAGTGTTTAAATTCCCAATTGTTAGGCTTAGGGTTTGATGGAATTGGTGTTTAAAGCTTATTTTGTTGGATTTAAGCTTGATTGGTTGAAATTGATTAATGGATTTGATGTTTAGCATACTTAATTTGATGATTTGATGAACAAATCAAGATAATTTTTCATGTATTGAGGCCGGCCAATGTATGGAAGCTATGTGCAAATTTTTACATGTGAGGGCAATTTAGTCTTTTCACATGTAGAAGGGTATTTTTGAAATTTCAAGGGTAAAAGGGTAAATTTACATGTAGGGGACACAAATGGAATTTTTGAAATTGTTCAATGGTGTTTTGGTCTTTTAAATGTAAGGGACATAGGAGGAATTTTTAAAAAGGTCAAGGGCATTTTGGTCATTTGCCATGTAGGGACGTAAATGAGATTTTAAAATTTATTAAGAGTATTTTCGTTATTTTTTATATGAGGGGTAATAGTTAAAAATAATTGAAATTAGAGGGGTAGTGTGGTCTTTATCGAATTCCAAATTATTTTTATTATATATATGCATATTAAATTACTTATTTGCTTTATTTATATATATGTATATTCAAATACCTTATTAATAATTTATTTAAATTAATTATTTATATATGTGTTTATATAGTTATAAATTTAGTTATATTTTACAAAATACATATAATTTATGTGTGTATTTATTAATTATATGCATGTGTATTTTGTACAACTGTAGGAGTACAAATAATTATTTTTGCAATACCATGAGATTGAATTTATTTTACATTATTGGGTATGTTTATACTTGAGTGTATGTGTATATAATTATGCATGTATATAAATTATATTTTTGTACATATACATGTGTATATAAAATATATATACATATATGAGTGTGTATATATGTGTTTATATATATGAATATGTGTACGTGAATGTGTATTTATATGTGTATATTTCTATATACGTGTTTATTAATATATGTGTCTATAATTATTTATGTCGTTTTATCGATGATAGAATGGTAATTAATCATATACTTATTGAGGGGTATTTTGATAATTTTTTAAAAATATTTAACAAAAAGGCTCGCGCCTTTTGGCGTCTAGGTGCGTATTAGGTGGTCAACACAGTGTTGACCGCCTTTTATTAAACTTTAATTCAATGCGAAGCGTTTTTTAAAAGTCTCACGCCTAGGTGGCTTCTTTTCGCATCTTTTAGAACATTGATATAGATATATATATAAATATATATTTTACCCAAAAAAAAAGATACATATATATATATATTATATATGTACATATACAAAAATTTGGGTTTTAGGTTTTGGGTTTGAATTTCTTTTGATCCTTGAGCTTTTGAAATTTCTTTTAGGTATTTCATCGTTCAGTTTGTGTGCTGGAAATTGCTTCCAAAAACCCAACCTATCACTATCACGACTAATAACCATTTCTTCAGAAACCCAATCCATTACTTTTCCAATTTTCTTTTTATTTTAATTTTTCCTAGTTCATGTATGCCAAGTGTTCCTTACCTTGTGAATTATATGCATGCACTAGTCTGTTCTGTTTACAAAAAGGGTCGTCGTTAAAGTTGCAAAAAATGTTATTTAGAATCGAATATTGAGTAGTTATTCATGCATTTTCGTTCCTTAGCTTGCATTCCATTGATTTACAACATGTATGTCATAATGTAAAATTGATCCAGAAGATCTACCTGTTGGAGAGTATGTATTGAAATTGTGTGGGGGATATTGATAATGTGAATCTAAGCTGCTCAGTGAGCTTGTTTAATGTGTGTTTTTGTCTTGTTTGATATGTAAATAGTTTGAGTTTAGGGTAATTTCATCCTTCTGCTTGCTGGATATGATTTTTTTTAATTTGAACTTTCTTTTAGGTAATTTGATCTCAGAGTTTTGTGTAATTTAAATTTCTCAAGAGTACAATTCACTACTCTCTCCTACTTGTATACCCACCGTCACTCTAAAACAGAGACTACCTAACCTTTTTACCTTTTCATTTTCGTTCGTTTTGTCTCATATTCCTTAGCCATTACCAGTACTTAAACCCAGTTACTAATTGGTTTCAGAAGAATGTGTTAAAAAATAATACTTTTTAGATTAAGCTTATTCCCAAGTGATTGATGCAGTAAATTATTCTTCTACCAGTTAAATGTGTTATGTTGTAAGAGGCTTTAGATACATATATGAATGTATGTTTGTATGTATGTAATACTATGTTAAAGAAAGGGACAATTTTCTCAGGATTTTAGAACAATGGAAACAAAAAAGAGTGAAGATAAACTGTGGAGGAGAGATAAACATTACATCTGAAGACCGAATGTCTATGGCTACCCAATCATCTCATACATCATATTTTCTTATTCCATTCCACCGTTTGTATCACCCGAATGAGTTATTTTTCCAAGCACTGGGGACCGTTGACTCCCTTTCTAAATTTTGAAGATGAAGACGATATGTTGTTAAAGATAGTCATCACCATCATCATGTTCATCTGTGCTAATTTCACCAACTACTAGTTTCACTTTTTCTTCTTCTTTGTAATTAAGTTTGTTGAGCTTATCATATTTTCACAATTCAATCATCTTAATTGAGGCTTCCAACCTGATTGAAGCTGATTTGAAGTCTTCATAATAGCTATGGGAATAGAGTTTCATATGTTGATTTTGTACATTTTCTTTCAATTCTCAG
This sequence comes from Rhamnella rubrinervis, assembly GCA_007844105.2. Classification (NCBI taxonomy): domain Eukaryota; kingdom Viridiplantae; phylum Streptophyta; class Magnoliopsida; order Rosales; family Rhamnaceae; genus Rhamnella; species Rhamnella rubrinervis. The sequence continues at coordinate 11,711,566 of CM017574.2, read as the reverse complement.
TGGTTTGAAGGAGATGATGCTGTGTATTAGCTGGACACAGGTATTTATAATTGTTTTTTGTTTGCTAAGAGTTTTAGTTTTATATTCTTGTTTTTCATTTTATTCATTTTCACAGTGTCTTAGTACAAGATTGTAAACTAATGATATGAATTTACCTATGACTGTAATTTACCATTTTGTAGGATACGATTTTCCCATAAAATCTAGGAAATACATTACATTGCCGAATCTGAAGAGAGAAATTCAGAGAATTGGAGGATTTTTTTCTTTGGTGCTCTCCATTCGTGGAGGCTCAGAAAAATAAAAGTTGCAAGGAATAAGCTAAGCTTTTATGATTATTAGGTCAGTGACAGTGAGTGATGATCACTGTCTCGCACTTTTACTTCCTATATTAAGCTCTCTCCATCTTCTGTTCCTAGGAGTAGTGAGCGTTTGTGAGTCCTGAAGCTGGTTGGAAGGATCTACGTAGGTCAGTGACATTGAGCTTCTTTAACTTGTGTTTTGCATCTTCTTTGTATATATAAGCAGTTTTAGGGTTAGGGTTTGATTTTTTTTTTTTATGTAATCCTTTCATCCTTGTGTTTGCTGAATTTTGGTTTTCAATTTGAAATTTTCTTTCAGGTTTTCATTGTACAGTTTGTGTGCTGTAAATTTATTCAGAAAGCCAATCCATCACTACCACTTTTAAACCTTTTTTTTTAAAAAAAAAAAAAATTGTACTTACCTAACTATTTATACATGCACAAGACTATTTATGTTTCCAAAAGGGTGGTATTTGGATATGCAGAAATGTTTTTGAGCGTTGGTGGTTTAGAACGGTTCATGTACTTTGGTTCCTTGCTTGCATTCCATTCATTTACAATAAGCATGTCATAATGCGACCATTAGTATAGAAGACCTACCTGTTGGAGAATATGTATTGAATTTGTGTAGGGGCATTGATAATGTGAATCTAAGCAGGTCAGTGAGCTTCTTTGGTTTTGTTTGAGATATAATTTGTTTAAGTTTTGGGTCTTCTATTTAGTATTTTAATCTGAGTGTTTTTTGTAATGGAAATTTTTAAAAAACCCAATTCATTACTCTCTGCTACTTCTATACCCTTGCTTACCTTTCATTTTTGTTCCTTTTGTCTCATATTCCATACCCATTACCATTACTTAGAACCAGTGGCTGATTTATTTTAAAAGTATATGTCAAAAATTATACATTTTAGATTAAATTTTATGATCTGTATAACTTCAAATGTTATGTGTGCTTGCATGGACTGTGTTTCCAAAAGGATGGTGTTTGGAATTTTGCACTTTGCTTGCGTAGCTTGCATTCCTTTTAATTATGTACGTGCATGATGTACCCTAGGGTTATGTATTATGTTTGTGTATTTGTATTAGTCTGAAAGACCTAAGGATGTGTATCTTTTAAAAACTTTAAAGTAAAAATTAACGCAACAAAATAGAAGAAGAATAAAACCTAAAATAATTGTTCATATAAAAGCGATGTCGTTTATTCAACGCCTAAACTCTTTATATAAGCGATGTCAACATTCAATTAATTATTTCGTTTTGCCTCTCTTTTGCGTACTTGATCACTCTTCTAACAGAAAAAAAAGAAAATAAAAGGATCACTATCTCGCTCTCAATTCTCGCCTTCAATTCAGGTCAGTCACAATGAGATTCTTTATTTTTTGATCTTCTTGTTGATATATGTATGTAGATAATTCTCAATTTTTGACTTTGAACTTTTTCTTGGGATTTTCCAATTTAAAATTGCCTTTAAGGTATTTTTTGATTCAATTTTGTTTTAGGTATTTTAATTAGAGTTTTGTGCGCTTCGAAACCCTAAAATCCATGCTCTACTGCTGCTTCTATATATCCTCAGTATAGACCAGATTCATGATGGACCATCACCAACAATAAATAATGATACCCTTCAGAATTATATGCTTAAAAAAAATTTCTATTATGATGAAATTTTGTAACCACCAAAGAATTTTGTTGTGCATGTATATGTATGTTATATTCTGTATATATATGTTTCTCGTAAGTAATGTTCATATACAATTTGCTTGCTTAGGTTGCGTTCCTATTCATTATCAACATGTATTTGTCATAATGTACCAGTAGTCCATAAGACCTACTTATCTAGGATATGCGTTGAACTTATTCCCTGTAATTGATGCTGTTTATATGTGTATACTAATAAAGAAGTCGATATTCTTCTCAGGATTCTAGAACCATGGCTGAAGACAATGAGACGAACGTCATGACTGAAGACCGAATATTAGAATTACCTGATGATGTTGTTGTAACTAAAGACAACACACTGAACACAGACGAAGTAAAGTCCAAGACTAAAACAGATCAAAGGCAATAGCACGGCAAAGACTGAAAGCATAAAACAGAGTAGGGAAGGAAGCAAACACACAAGAATTATAGTGGTTCACCCAGAAAATATTTCTAGGCTACATCCACTTGAGCTCTAGCAAAGAAAAGAGCTCACTGCACTATTTTGGAGTTTAATACACCCTCAAACAAGTTCGCACCCTCTCATACAAAAAAAATTAATTACAGACTCAAACCCAGATCACCATCCTTAACGTAAGAATGAGATCAACAAACAGAGCCCATCAGAAGAAAAGGTAGAACCAAAGAGAAAATAAACCCTAGATGAGACTGAATCAGGCCGCGCCCCCATCTCGAGGCAACCTATCAGTTTTATCCAGAAAGACTGAGAGAGAGGAGGAGCAACGGCAGAGATTGTTAGAAAGTACAGCTTCATTTTAAACAAGGGCTCAGATTACATCTCCACAATAAGACACAGCAACGGGTAGTAGATAAGCATGGCACAGTTGGTTGCCACGAAGGCCATCCAAAGCTGTGCCGTTTTGGGGTCATAAGAGAGCCACTTCAGCATGTTGTAGCTTCACAATTAACAATCTCCACCTTGAAGATTCAACACCTCAAACCCAAAACTCCATTTTAGTGCAGCATGCTTCCATTCCCCTTGCCTTCATAGCTCCTGCTAGCTTCCTAATTGCCAGCTTTGACATGCAACAATTCCAAATAGTGCTTGAACTTAGTTACAGTCACAATCTTTGTACCCATGTCTGCAGGATTTTCTTCAGTTGGAATTTTCTGAATCTGTACAACTCCTTTAGATATCTGATCTCGAACAAAATGGTACTTCACATCTACATGCTTGGTTCTTTCGTGATACACAGGATTCTTGCTCAAATGTATGGCACTTTGGTTATCAGAATACACAGTCACATTTCCTTCAAGTAATTGGATTTCTTCAAGAAGCCCTCTAAGCCAGATTGCTTCTTTAATAGCATCGGTCACAGCAATGTACTCGGCTTCAGTGCTTGATAAAGCCACAAGAGGCTGTAACTGAGACTTCTAACTAATGCAATTCCCTCCCAAAGTAAAATAGTATGCTGTTGTGGACTTTCTTGAGTCTTTATCCCCTGCAAAATCAGCATCTACATACCCAACAAGCTTAAGTGTATCAAATCTTTTCTTGTAACACAGACCAACATGTAAAGTACTATTAATATACTTCAACAAATGTTTTAATGCAGACCAGTGAACCTTTCCAGGATTAGACATGTAACGACTCAACAGAGATATTGAAAAAGATAAATCAGGTCTTGTGCTAATCATTGAGTACATGACTGTTCCTAGAGCATTAGCATAAGGTATTCCTTCCATTTGTATAAACTCAGCATCATTAGAGGGACACTGATGCTTGGACAACACAAAATGAGCAGCTAAAGGAACATTAACAGGTTTACAATTAGACAGACCAAATTTAAAAACAGCCTTTTGCAAATATGAAGTCTGCTGTATTTTCAATATGCTATGCTCTCTATCTCTTTCTATAGTCATTCCCAAAATTTTCTTTGCATGCCCTAAATCCTTCATGTCAAATTCAGAATTTAAGATCTTCTTTAAATCATTAATTTTTGACTTGGATTTACTAATCAATAGCATATCATCAACGTATAGCAGCAAATATACAAGTATATTTTCAGCAAGCATATAATAAAAGCAACTATCATATTTACTTCTCACAAAACCAGATTTGACAACAAAACTATCAAATTTTTTATACCACTGCCGTGGTGACTGTTTCAACCCATACAAAGATTTTTCAAGTAAACACACATAATCAGGATGATGAACATCAATGAAACCTTGAGGTTGGGTCATGTATATCTGTTCATCTAGATCTCCATGCAAAAAGGCAGTCTTCACATCAAGTTGTTCAAGTTCTAAGTCCAAATGTACAACCAAAGATAACATCAATCTAATAGTTTTAAACTTGACAACAGGAGAGAAAATTTCAGTATAATCTATACCCTCACGTTGTGTAAAGCCTTTGGCTACCAGTTGTGCTTTAAATCTAGGAGGATCAGATACAGAAATACCTTTCTTTAGCTTATACAGCCATTTACACTCAACCAATCTTTGATTTTCTGGTTTTGGTACCAGCTTCCAGGTTCCATTCACTGTCAATGAGTCTAACTCCTCTTCCATAGCCTTTCTCCACTTAGCTTTATCTTTGGATTGCTCAGCTTCTTCAAAGTTAGCTGGTTCACTTGCTCTCAAGTCATTTTCTGCAACTAAAGCATTAAAAACTAAGTCAGCATATGAATATCTAGTTGAAGGAATTCTTGCCCTTCTTTCCCTATCTCGAACAAGCTGATAATCTCTCAGGTTGTCAGCTTCAGGAGCTTCATGATGCTCTTCATGTTGTTCAGCATCATTATCTGGTGCTCCACCTTGATCATGCATCTCTTGATCACTTTCTTCTTGATCAAACTCACGGTTCTATTCATTTTCAGGTTCGGGTTCATGAAAGTTTCCTTGAGTGGTAGTTGGCTCCACCTCAAACTGAGTGTCCCCGGTAATGATGAAATCAGCTGGAGTCCTCATGCTATCTCCTGCAACTTGGTTAGTAACTTTGCACGGGAAAACAGATTCATTAAACACCACATCCCCACTAATAACAATTTTGACCCCAGCAGATTCCCTGTTCCATAATCTATAGCCTTTAACACCTTCTTGGTATCCTAAAAAGACACACTTAATTGATCTTGGCTCTAATTTATTTTCATATTTGTGAACATAAGCCTCACAGCCAACAACCTTTAAATAATTAAAATTAGGCTTTCTCCCATACCACTTTTCAACAGGACATTTACAACCTATGGCACTTGAAGGACTTTTGTTAATTAAATAAGCAGCAGTTAAAACCATTTCCCCCCAAAAAGATTTAGGTAAACCAGAAGTAAACAGTAAGCTTCTTACTCTTTCTAGCAAGGTTCTATTCATACGTTCAACCACCCCGTTTTGTTGAGGGTATTCCTCACTGTTTTATGTCTTAGAATGCCACTATCTTTACAGAAAACATCAAACTCCAGATTACAGAATTCTAAACCATTATCGGTTCTCAAAGTTTTGATTTTCTTATCAGTTTGGTTTTCAACTAACACTTTCCAAGATTTAAAAGTATTCAAAGTTTGATCTTTTGTCTTAAGCATAAACACTCAAACTTTCCTACTAAAGTCATCTACAATTGAGAGAAAATACCTGCTGCCTCCATGTGTTTGCACATTAAGCCCCCAAAGACTGCATGCCAAGATTCCAAGCATGCCGTCGCCAGGTGGGTTCCCTTATGGAAACCCAGCCTGTGTTGCTTGCTTAGAACACAGGTTTCATAGAACTTCAGGGGACTTACAGATACCTTGCCAAGATAACCTTGTTTGCAAAGCATCTGCAACCCTTTCTGACTTATGTGGGCCAATCTCAAATGCCATAATTCTGTCTTATCAGATTTAGAAACAAGTGCAATGTCTGTTCTAGGTGTAGCAAAATAATATCCATCAAGTGCATACAAGCCATTCAACTTAGTACCGCTAAGAATCACATCATCATTTTTATAAACATGCAGGCTACCATGCTGTGCTTTATAACAGAAGCCTAATTCATCCAATGTGCCAAGTGATATCAAGTTCCTTTTTAAACCAGGTACATATCTAACATTTGTCAACAATCGAATTTTTCCATTATGCAATTTTAATGAGATATCACCAGAACCCAACACAGAACATGAATTATTATTTCCCATAAAAACAGTTCCAGATTCATTTGAATTAAAATTACTAAACCAGTTTCGATTAGGACACATATGAAACAAGCACCCATAATCAAGGATCCATTCATTCTTAATCACATCACAAGATACAGTTAACACTTCAAATAAGCATGCATTACTAGAACTAGCAACAACAGATGCATTTGCCTCTTGTTTCTGTTTTCTTATAAAATCATAACAATACTTTTTGATATGCCCTTCTTTTCCACAATGGTAACACTTCCATTTACTCTTAGACTTTCCCTTTTGACCCTTTTTCTTTTCTTTTGAACCCGAGTTAGTGGTGTGATCATGCTTATTAGAACTCTCTTTCCTTTCTGTTTTGTTTTTCACAAACAGGTTACTCTCATTCCTCCTATTGGCATGCAATTCTAATTCCCTTGCTTTTATACCCGAGATGACAAGTTCCAACTTAGGTTCTATACCAGTATATTGCAAAGCATTTCTAACAACAGCATATTGATCAGGTAAAGCATTCAATAAAATCATGGCTTCGCTAGATTCACCTAGAGCATGATCAGTTCCCTTTAAAAGCAAGGTAAGTTTAGTAAATTCATCTATATTCTCATCCATAGATTTTGAAACATCCATTTTATAATTAAAAATCATGCCTTTCAGATATATTAAGTTAGGAGCAGCAACAACAGAATAAAGAGATTCGAGTTTACCAAAAGAGCGGAGTATCCATTCCATCTACCTAATGACAATTTTGAGAGATGCAAGAAAATGAGATTGTAAGCCTCTTCTCGATTTCACGCTTTGCCCTTTGATCGGCTGACCATTTTGTCTCATCTGCCTCCAACGCTATCACCACTTTGTTGTAGGATAGAAAAACCTTCATCTTCTTCATCCAGCTACTGAAGTCACCTTTGCCGTCGAACAGACCCACTTCCAAGCGCGTCGAACTCATCTCTGTAACTTACAGAGAATAACCCTAAGACCTAAACAACCTCTCAGTCTCAACTTCGACTTAACCCTAGATCTAAACGAAACCAAGGGCTCTGATACCACTGTTGTAACTAAAGACAACACACTGAACACAGACGAAGTAAAGTCCAAGACTAAAACAGATCAAAGGCAATAGCACGGAAAAGACTGAAACCATAAAACAGAGTAGGGAAGGAAGCAAACACACAAGAATTATAGTGGTTCATCCAGAAAATATTTCTAGGCTACATCCACTGAGCTCCAAAGAAAGAGAAGAGCTCATGCACTATTTTGGAGTTTAATACACCCTCAAACAAGTTTGCACCCTCTCATACAAAAAAATTAATTACAGACTCAAACCCAGATCACCATCCTCAACGTAAGAATGAGATCAACAAACAGAGCCCATTAGAAAAAAAGGTAGAACCAGAGAGATAATAAACCCTAGATGAGATTGAATCAGGCCGCGCCCCCATCTCGAGGCAACCTATCAATTTTATCCAGAAAAACTGAGAGAGAGGAGGAGCAACGGCAGAGATTGTTAGAAAGTACAGCTTCATTTTAAACAAGGGCTCAGATTACATCTCCACAATAAGACACAGCAACGGGTAGTAGATAAGCATGGCACAGCTGGTTGCCACGAAGGCCATCCAAAGCTGTGCCGTTTTGGGGTCATAAGAGAGCAACTTCAGCATGTTGTAGCTTCACAATTAACAGATGTTTTACATCATATTTTCTCATTCCTTCCCACCATTTATCTTGCCTAAATGAGTTTTCTTTCCAAGCGCTGGAGATGGATGTCTGTTTCGACCCCCTTTATACATTGGAGCGGTCGCAGGTGTTATTATAATTTCTTCAGGGGTGTGAAGAAGAGAGATTTTATAAACATTATGAGCAGCTACACATGAAAGTTCCAGATCCTTGCGTAACAAGTTTTAAGTTTGACACTGAATATATTTTAGCCCGCAATGACCATAGACGATTAGATGATTGATTAAGCTTTTCCATTCAAAGTAAAGTGAAGGAGTTTGATCTCGATGCCCCAGGCTATTGCTTACCTGGGTTGGTTCTTAATGCAAGTTCAATAACACTCCTCAAGTTGACCAATTTGAGGTTGGAGGGCCCTTCTGTTTCAACCTTGCCTTCTTTGAAAGTTCTCTCTTTGGAGTATGTGAAATCTGATACCAAGTCACTTCAAAATCTTATTTCTGGATGCCCTATCATTGAGGATTTGAAATTAACATACCTATCAGCGGATTTTGATTTAAATGTTAGTAAAACGCTTAAAAATCTCGCATTAAAGCCTATTTCAAATTGTACTAGCTTCAATGCACGGTGGTTAGAAGACCTAATTTACAGACTTCCTCTCCTTGAGAAATTTAATTGGCATCCCTGTAATGCAAAGTTGCAAAGTATTAGCATCCATAGTCATAGCCTGAAATCTTTATCCATTAGGAGATCAGACAATGCTAGTGCTCTGATTTTCACTAAGGTCTCAATCAGAACACCAAATTTAACATTCCTAGACTTTACATTTTTTCTCAAGGCAGTTCCTTTGATTGTGTAACACCCCCTTATCCAAGCCTATGTTCCCGAGTAAGGTGTGATTATCAGTTTTGTTTAATTTGATTTGATTAAAACCTTTTGAACAAAGCCGCAATAAAATTAGATACTTTCTTTTACTCTTTGAGACAGTTTTTCAAACCACACCAAAATCAGTAATACTTTAAAATAAAATAAAATTTACACACCCACACAGTAAAGAAAATATATAGTATTTAAAAATACATAATACCTTTGCCCTTAAAATCCTAAATCAAAAGTGGAAGAACTTAGTACTTCGCTACGCTCTCCAGTCCGTACCCCGCCAATCCTTACTGTTTGGCTTTGGACTTATCTGTCACACAGGATAGACAACTGTGAGTTAAAAACACTCAGTAGGCAACCATATGCAAATGTAAATACCATGCCATATAGTGTATCTCTATACACATAAAATTATTATTTTTTCCTCTTTTATTTTTCAACCGAAAACCCATTCTCTTTCTGCGTTTCGTGCACAAAACACCACATCTCTGTGGTATGCGGATAAAACACCGTTCTGGGCGACCCACCAATATGTGTGGTCAGTGATTCATAAAGCGACTAAAATAGGGTTTGAATCATGCACCTCATCGTGTAACCAAGTTTTTGAAAATCCAAACCCCTAGGAAAAAATATTTCATTTCACATAAAACAATAACCCACCAAAATTGCTCTATGCAAATGAATGTCCATGCCACAATACATAAGTAAAACCAGTCAACATAGTAAAATTGTAATTATCAATCGTCCTATTCCAACAATTATAATTACCGAAATGCCCCTGCCTAAATCGACAATTCAAAATTGCCTAAATATACTAATATAATTACCGAAATGTTATTGGCCACCTTGGGAATTACCAAGATACCCCTTTAGTAAATGAAAAATTACCAAAATACCCCTCAATAGGTATAAAGTTAATTACCATTCTACCCTCGTTAAAATCATAAAATAATTATTTCCAATCATATACGCATTTGTGAATACGATTATAAACACATATATAAATAAATACATATATAGAAATATACATACATAAATACACATTCATGTGCACATATCCATATACATAAACACATATATACACACTCATATATGTATACACATTTTATATATACATATATATACACACAAATATAATTTACATATATACATAATCACATATACACATACACATAATTACACATATAAAATACGCACATATAAATACATACTCACATACACATATATGTACACAAACACATTTATACACACCATATATGTATACACGTATTTTATACACATATACATGCATACTTATATATATATATATACCCCCATGTATAAACATACTCACAAATGCATAGCAATTAAATATTCCAATTAATACATAAATAATTATTTTTATATATAAACCTATACAAATACACTTGGATATATTTAATTAATACGTATATAAAATATAAGTATTTTGTAAAATACAACTATATTTATAATTATACAAACACATGTAAAATAAATTGTATTTGTAAATATATAAAGAATAATAATTGAAAATATATATATATATATAAAATAACAAATAGTAATATATATATATATAATAAATAATTTAGAATTTATAAAAGACCACAATACCCCTCCAATTTCAAATATTTTCAACTCTACCCCTGCCATGAAAAATGATAAAAATACCCTCAACAATTTCAAAAATTACATTTACGCCCCTACATTTCAAATGACCAAAATGCCCTTGACCTGTTTTCAAAATTCCAATTATGTCCTTTACATGCAAATGACCAAAGTGCCCTTAAATATTTTAAAAATCTCATCTAAGTCCCTTGCATGCGAAATGACCTAAATACTCTTGAACTTTTTGAAAAATTTTCAAAATACCCTTTGTAGGCAAAAAGACCAAATTGCCTTTTCTTGCAAAATTTTTCACAAAATCCTCCTACAATTGCTGTCCCTTCCTACCCATTGAAATCCATCACTTTCCACCAATTTTCATCAAATTAACAAAGCCAATAAACAATTTCATCCACCAATTTCATAAATTCATGCATTAATCCAATAAATTCAAGTATTTAACACCAATTCAATCACACCCTAAGCCTAGCAATTAAGGATTTCACTAACCAACTCATTGCACATTAAATTAAACACCATCCATCATTAATTTCATAATTCCAAGCAAGAATACACCAAATTAACCAACTAAAACTCATGGATTTGCAATAAAATAAAAATGGGTATAGTTGCCTATCTTGATTCAAGTTAAAAAGCAAGCAAACCCAACCCTTGAAATCACCCAAGCTTTGGCAAAAACCCCACTTGATGGCCGGCCACTTCCCTCTTGAAATTGGTTTGTGTTTTTGCAAATTTTCACCTTTCTAACTTTTTGTCTCTCTCTCTCTTTAACTTGTGAAAGAAAACAAAACAAATGCATTGGTGAAAAAGCAAGACAAAAGTACAAAGTGGAAGAGGGGTGTCGGCCAAGAAGAAGACAATTGCCAATTGCCAACTTTTTTTTTTTATATTATTCTCAAGTTAAAGTAAAAGATATTTGCATATATAATATTTAAATAATTGAAATTGTAAATCAAAGGAAGGAGAGTCGGCCATGAGGTGTTGAATTGCCAATTGTCATCTTATTTATCATTTAATAATTATATAATAAAGTAAAATAAAAAATATTTTTAAATAAATATTAATATAATGGTGAATAGTGCATGAATAGTAAAAGTCAAATAAGGTCAAACCGGAATCAAGGATAATATGGGTAAAAAAAGTCTCTCGACTCCTCACAGGATAGTCTCGGTCCTCACAAAATTTCCAAGGAACTCTGAAATTTCTTGTTTCAGTAAAGAAGGCAAAACCGCGATTTAATCAAAAACGCGTTCGGAAACTGACAATTTCAAAAATAAAATGAAGTTATTACAAATTGAGGCTCCCAAACCATTGGAAGCCAATTTGGCAGTTACCCACATGTATCCTTATAAAGCTTCCCATAATGATCTTGTACATTTCTTTCAAATCTCATTAACTTGAACAAAAAGTTGGTGCTGATTATTCAATCGACACAGGTATTCACAATTGGTCTTACTATTATTATCATTTTTTTTTCATATTTACAATATCTTGGCATAAGGTTGTAAATGAGTTGTGTAAATTTACTTATAGGTCGTGGCTAACTTTTTTTGCAGGAAATAATTTTCGTGGAGAATATAAGAAGTACACTCTCTCCTCCCTTACCTAATCTGAAGCGTCTGGATGTGTGTTTATGCGGTGAGTGGCGGGAGAGAACTTCAAAATTGCGGGACTTTTGTCATTGGTGTGAACCTTTAGGATATCATGAGTTTTGCTTTTGGTATTAAATTATATTCAAAAGGTTTTAATCTATGTGGTTGGCTAAGCTGAGATCAAATCTGCTATCGCATTCCCTGTTTTTTTCACTCTACACATCATCTAAACATGCAAAAATAGATGACTATTTTACTCTTACACGTGTAGAAACATAAGTGGTGAGACAGATAAATAGCATTATTGTAATTCTATATGGAAGCTTTTAATTTCTATGGTTGATTAAACTTGCTTTGTAATAATAGATAGGAGTGCATATCATATTGAGTTTTTACTTTTCCTACTATAAATTAATTGATGAAATTATTCTCTTTAATTTACCTTCAAGCTGCTAATTACCGCTTTCAATTACAAATGAATAATAATGCTCTATTTATTATTATTATTATTATTATAATTATTATTATTATTATTATTTTATTTAGCATTTTTTTTCCTACAATTCGCTTCCTTTATTTATGTACTTATTTTATTCTCACACTTCCTCATACATCAATTTTTCATATTTTTTTTTTAATCTTATTCGGGTCAAATTTTTTTTTTTTTATCTTTTAAGATTTTCCAAATTACTCCTTTAGTAGCAATTTTATAATAACTTGTTAGATTGTTCAATAATATTTGGTCGCCAAAAGTCTAGTAAACTTATATGTGCAAATTTTTATTTTGTGATGAATATTCATGCATCACGTATAAATCCCGTGCTGAGAAAAATTAGTATTGTATAATTTACCACAGAACTTTTCTATTTTATCAATAAGATGTTTAAATTTACCAAAAAAAAATGTTTTAAATATTATTTTTCTGAGTTTGAATCCATTTTTCTTTTTTTGGGTATCGTAACGTAGAAGTCGTGCTCTTTCTGGATTTTGTTTTCAATTTCCTACTCAGATTTTGTGTGTGGTGAGGAAAATTTCTTAAAACCCCAATTTGTTCTTCAATTTCAGTTTCACCCATTTTTTTCCCTTTTGTCTATTCATTACCTATTATCAGTTATACAACGAATGGATTAGAATGTCAAAGCTTACACTTAATGATCAATAATACAGACTATACTATGATTTTTTATGTTTGTGTATGTAAAATGCATGTCTGTTTCTGTTTTCAAAACATTGGTCCTTGGGTATTGCAAATTGTTTCTGAATAGTGACCTTAGCTTGCATTCCATTCATTTATTTTGAAAACCCTGAATTCACTACTCTGATGTTTACTTGTATACCGTCGCTCTAAAACAGAGTCCATCTAAGTTCCAACCTTTTTTTCATTTTTGTTCCTTTTTGTCTCATATTTCTTACCGATTACTAGTATTATATAGCCAATCATCAGTGAAATATACTTTTTAGATTAAATTTCGTAATCACCAAAATGTTATACATGTATTATCTATGTATCTATGTTGACTTCATTTTTTAAATCTATTTATGATATAGACTAGTCTGTTTCTATTTTAAAAAGAGTGGTTATTCGGATTTTGCAAACTGTTTTTGAGCATTGACTAGTGTTCATATACACTTTGCTTCTTTAGCTTGTGATGAACACTTAAAAGTGTATATTTATTATAGTTTAAATCATCATTATATACTTAAAAGTATCATTAATTCCTCTAATTTATGTAATTTCTTTAAATTTAAGTTTAAAAGTAAAAATAAATTGAAATATGTATTTTGATACGGGTTAATAAAATGAATGTATCTCTCAATCTAGAAGGCCAATTAAGATGATTCTTAATGCAATGGAAAGATAACTTAATGCACCACAACATTGTAGTTATCAACAAAGTCTAGTTCAGAAGTTCAGTGGGCCGTATTTAGGGCTAAAACACAACTATTCTGCATTCGGAGACCAACCCAACAAGGTTCAATATTTGGGCCGTATCTCACAAAATACTGTCCCAAATAATGTACTTCTTGATGCTCTGGACAGCTAAGACGCGCAGCTACAAGTTGTATGTTTTGACCAATGGAAGATTCTACCGAATTCGATACGATATGGATGGTGCAAGTGGGAAGACAAGCATGACATATATTTTCAAAATTTACCTAACCATGTGTCTATTTTCATACAAGTCTTTTAGTATTTTGTATCCTTAATGATCTATAAATAGCAGCATTGAATACACATTTAGCCATTCTGAATTGAGAGATTAGATCATACTCTTTGTATTGTTGTTTCTCTTGTTGTAATTTTCATTTGTTCTTAGCAGAAATCATGTTTATTTTCTTCTTTCTTCCTTTCTTCTTTATTTCTTTCTTCTTTCTTATGAGTAACTAATCCTTATTTTGCTTGGGTGAAAGGGTTGGTTATGAAATAAGATTAGATTAATCTCTTTCTTGAGTTTTAATGTCTATATTATGAAATTGTTATTATATGTTTTGTATTTGTTTTCAATTAACTTAGAAACCTTCTTGTAAAATGGGGATCTTAATTCATTGTTGACAAGATATTGGCACAATGAATGCTTGAACCCATTTACATGTGTTGATGTTATTTGTTAATTAGAAGTAAATATAATACAAAGTATATATAACTACAAATGAATTTTAAATGTTATATTTTTCATTTGGAACCTCCGTTGTGCGTGGATTCTAATTGAGTTATAAAAAGAATTAATCTTGTTCTTGTTTTATATACCAAGAGTGGATCCCCTAACCTTAGCAAATCCCTTCTATTTAAGAACAACTTGTATTAGTTTAATCTTTGTTACTAAATCATATTGTTTTATCTCTATTAATTTGTCTTCATTAGCTCCTTGTGGATCGACCTCGGACTCCCGAGAATTTATTACTTAAGACAACCTACACTTGGGTTTGCAATCTTTTTGTTGTAGCAAGTTTTTGGTGCCGTTGTCGGGGATCTTGTTTGAAAATCAAATTGATTGAGGTTTTTTCTTTCTTTGAATAAACTTCACAAATCTGGTATACTCTTTCCCTTTTACTCAATTTACTTTTATGAATTTAATGGCTGGTTTTCTCATACTGCCTACTTGTTGAATTTTTTTTTTTAATATCATGGAAGGCTAAACCTCCTACCCGTTATTTATTTTCTTTACCCTCTTGGAAGGCTGAGCCTCCACTCTTTTGTTTGTGTTAAATTTTTCTATCTTGGAAGGCTGAGCCTCCTCTCCGTTGTTTATTTATTTACTTTTATTTTCTTATTTATGCTTAATTGGTATCGTGATGAAAGTTCTGGTCGCTTAGTTAAAACTAATTTCGGTATTTTGCATATTGATTTGTTTGAATCATTTCCACAGTCACAACACACATTTGACACAATGGCTGAAAGTGAAAGAAAACATGATGAACATGAAAATCAACTGTTGCGAACCATGCGTGAATATTTGCAACCACCTAGAAATTCTAGTCCATCAGGTTTTATCTTTCCACTTAATGCTAATAACTTTAAATTTTAAACCGGGAATGATTTCATTACTTTCTAATTTTCATGGCTTAGAATCTGAAATTCCGTATTTGCATCTTAAAGAATTTAAGGAAGTGTGTGTCATATTTAATGATCAAAATTGCACTGAAGAAATTGTTAAACTTAAATTGTTTCCTTGTTTTTTAAATGATAAATCAAAAACTTGGCTTAACTCTTTGAAATCAAGGTCAATTGGTACATGACAAGAAATGCAAAGTGAGTTTTCAAAAAAAAATTTCCAACACATAAAACCAATGCTTTCAAAAGACAAATCCAAAATTTTTCCCAAAACTCAAATGAAGCATATTTTCAAAGTTGGGAACGCTTTAAAGATTTATTAAATTCTTGTCCACATCATTGTTTTGAAAAATGGGCACTATAAGTTTCTTTTATGAAGGTTTAACACCTGAAACGAAATAATTTTTGGAAACAATGTGCAATGGTAAATTTTTTGATAAAGAACCTGATGATGCTTTAGAGTATTTAGACCACCTGGCTGAAAATTCTCAATCTTGGCATGGTACTAATTCTTCTGAAAATTCAATTAGATCTAATATTGCAAATGCTAATAAAGGAAAATATCACCTTAGTCAAGAAGAAGATTTAAATGCTAGGTTTGCTAGTTTAGCTAGAAAGATTGAAGCCATGAAATTAGAAAAAATAAAAGAAATACAATCTGTGCAAAAAGAAGAAATTTGTGATATTTGTGATGATTTAGGGCACTCAACAAATGAATGTCCAAAAATTCCTGTTTTTAAAGAAGTTGTACATGAACAAGTAAATGCTATGAACAATTTTAAAAAGTCATTCACATCTTCTTTTTCAGATTCATACAATCCGGGATGGAGAAATCACCCAAATTTCAGTTGGAGGAATGATAATAGTGCCAACACTATGCCTTCTCAAGGTACATCAAATTTTCCTCCTTATGCATCATCGCGTTCAAGGAATTTCGAAGAGACAATGCAAGCCTTTATTCAAGGCCAAACAAACATCAACAATCAAACTCCACAAGCTATCAATGAGATCAAAAGCACACTTTTTGCTTTAACTGCAAATTTGCATACTCAAGAGAAAGGTAAGTTTCCTGCTCAACCTCAACCTAATCCTGCTAATCAATGTCATGTTTCCACTTCAAGTGAGAGCCAACCTAAAGATGTCAATTCTATCACAACTCTTCGAAGTGGAAAAGTCATACACAAAACCATTCATTCCAAAGATCACACGCAAGCTGCACCCCTAGAACAAAAGGGCAATGGTAAGGATGACGGTAAGCATGATAAACTTGAACCTGTTCCTAAGGATAAAAACCTATTTTCTACACCTTTTCCTCAAAGATTAGAGCCAATTAAAAATATAAATAAAAATTCTGAAATCTTTGAAGTTTTGAAGCAAGTAAAGGTTAATATTCCTTTGTTGGATGCAATAAAACAAATTCCATATTATGCCAAATTTTTGAAAGATTTGTGCACTGTCATAAGGAAGTTGCAAGTACAAAAAAAAAAGCATTTTTAACTGAAAATGTGAGTTCCATCATCCAACAAAACACCCCACCTAAGTATAAAGATCCTGGTTGTCCAACAATTACATGTGTAATCAGAAATACTAAAGTGGAACGTGTTTTACTTGATCTTGGTGCAAATGTTAATCTTTTACCCTTTTCTGTTTATGAGCAGTTAGGATTAGGAGAATTGAAACCTACAGCAGCAACACTTCAACTTGCTGATCGTTCAGTGAAAATTCCAAGAGGAATTGTTGAGGATGTTCTTGTTCAAATTGATAAATTCTACTATCCTGTGGATTTTAGAGTTTTGGATACACATCCAGTTTTAAATTCCAAAGCTCAAATACCTGTCATTTTAGGACGTCCATTTCTTACTACTTCAAATGCTATAATCAATTGTAGGAATGAAATTTTAAAACTTTCTTTTGGTAATATGACTTTGGAAATGAATATGTTTAATATTTGCAAACAACCTAGAAATAATAGTGATATGCATGAAGTGGATTTTATTGATGAAGTTGTGCATGGACAATTTATCTCTATTCTTCCATCTGATCCCTTAGAAGCATGTTTAATTATGTCTAATGAGTTTGCATCCAATACCAATCCTGAAATTTCATATATGGTTTTTTTGTTGAATGCATTTCAGGAACCAAAAGTAAGTGGCTGAAGACCAAGATTTGAAGAACTGCTACTGCAGTCCAACGTCTCCCTACCTTCAAATGTACAACCACCAAAGCTAGACTTGAAGCCATTGCCATCTGATCTGAAATACTCCTTCTTGGGTGAAAATGAAACCTTTCCGGTAATAATTTCTTCCAAACTTGACACACTTCAAGAAGGTAAGCTGATACAAACTTTGAAAATCCATAAAAATGCATTAGGATGGACAATAGCTGATTTAAAGGGAATTAATCCTCTCATTTGCACACACAAGATTTATTTAGAAGAAAATGCTAAACCTTCTAGAGAAATGCAGCGAAGGGTTAACCCTAATATGAAAGAGGTAGTGAAAAATGAAGTCATTAAACTTTTAGATAATGGAATCATTTATCCTATTTCTGATAGTAAATAGGTAAGTCCTACACAAGTTGTACCTAAAAAATCTGGAGTCACTGTAGTCAAAAATGAAAATAATGAGTTAATTCCAACTAGGACTGTTAATGGTTGGCGTATGTGCATTGACTATAGAAAACTTAACTCAATGATTAGAAAAGATCATTTCCCTTTGCCTTTCATGGATCAAATCATAGAAATAGTTGCGGGGCATAAATTCTACTATTTTTTAGATGGGTATTCTGGGTATAACCAAAATGCAATCGCACCCGAAGATCAAGAGAAGACTACATCCACATGTCCATTTGGCACTTTTGCATATCGTAGAATGCCTTTTGGATTGTGTAATGCACCTGCTACATTTCAAATATGCATGCTTAGTATTTTTAGTGATATGGTTGAACGTATTCTTAAAGTTTTCATGGATGATTTTTCTATGTTTGGTGACTCATTTGATGATTGCTTATCTAACTTGAAAAAAAGTTTTGGCCAGGTATGAAGAGAAGAATCTTGTGCTCAATTGGGAAAAATGTCATTTCATGGTAACAAATGGTATTGTACTTGGTCATATTGTTTCATCAAAAGGAATCGAGGTAGATAAATCTAAAATTGAGTTGATTTCTAACTTGCCAACACCAAAATATGTTAAAGCTATTAGATCATTTTTGGGACATCCTGGTTTTTATAGAAGGTTTATTAAAGATTTTAGTACAATATCTAGACCTTTGAGTAACCTTCTATCAAAAGATATTATTTTTGAATGGACCGAAAATTGTGAAAAGGCTTTTGTTCAACTTAAAACCATGCTTACTTCTGCTCCTATCATGCAACCCCCTAATTGGTCTTTACCTTTTGAAATTATGTGTGATGCAAGCGATTATGCTCTTGGAGCAGTGTTAGGACAAAGGAAAGATAAGAAACCATATGTCATTTACTATGTAAGTAGAACCTTAAATAGTGCCCAATTGAATTATTCTACAACTGAAAAAGAATTGCTTGCAGTAGTATTTGCATTGGAAAAATTTAGATCTTATTTTGTTGGCTCACCAATTGTTGTCTTTAGTGATCATGCAGCTTTGAAATATCTTTTCTCTAATAAAAATGTCAAACCTCGGTTGATTAGGTGGATTCTTTTACTTCAAGAATTTTCTATCACCATTCGAGACAAAAAGGGAGTTTAAAATGCTGTGGCTGATCATTTATCAAGACTTATTTGTGATAAAACCTTTTACTCTGCACCAATTAATGACACTTTTTCCGATAAGTAACTTTTTAGTATTTCAAACTTACCATGGTTTGCTGACATTGCCAATTTTCTTGTCACAGGTCAAATCCCAAAATTTTGGACTTCACAAGACAAAAAAAAGTTTTTAACCGAGGTGAAAAACTTTTACTAGGATGACCCCTATCTGTTTAAGTACTGTTCTGATAAGATATTTCGTAGATGTATAGCCGACAATGAGGTAAGTAGCATTATCAATTTTTGTCATTCAAAAGCATGCGGAGGTCATTTTTCTTCAAAGAAAACGGCTGCAAAAATATTGCAGTGCGGATTTTATTGGCCCATTTTATTCAAAGATACGAATGCATTTTGCAAAACATGTAATAATTGTCAAAGATCGGGATCCATTTCAAAAAGAAACATGATGCCATTAAATTCCATTATTGTGATTTAAATTTTTTATTGTTGGGGTATAGATTTCATGGGACTATTTCCATCGTCATTTGGCTTTTTATATATATTGGTGGCAATACATTATGTTTCAAAATGGATAGAGGCAATTTCAACACGAAATAATGATCACAAAACAGTGATTAAATTTTTAAAAGAACATATTTTAAGTCGTTTTGGAATTCCTTAAGCTATTTTAAGTCATGGGGGAACACATTTCTACAATAGGCCATTTGAATCTTTAATGAAACAATATAGAATTACACACAAAGTTACCACCCCTTATCACCCTCAGTCAAATGGACAAGTAGAATTTGTAAATAGGGAGATAAAACAAATTTTAGAAAAACACAGTGAGTCTAAATCGTAAAGATTGGTCTTTGAGACTAAACGATATACTTTGGGCGTATCGAACTGCTTTTAAAACTTCATTGGGTATGTCTTCCTATAGGCTAGTCTATAGAAAACACTGTCATTTACCTGTGGAACTTGAACATAAAGCTTACTGGGCCATTAAAGTTTTCAATTCAAATCTTGATGATGCTTGCAATTTACGAAAGTTACAATTAAGTGAACTTGAAGAATTGAGAAATGATGCATATGAGAATTCAAAAATTCAAAAAGCTAGAACCAAAGTTTTTCATGACAAAAGAATTTTAAGAAAAACATTTGATGTTGATCAAAAGGTTCTGCTTTATAACTCTCGGCTTCACATATTTCCTGGAAAATTAAGATCAAGGTGGAACAGTCCATTCATTGTTAAACATGTGTATGCTTATGGGGCCATTGACATAGAGAACCCTAAAAATGGTATTGTTTTTAAGATAAATGGACAAAAACTCAAATCATTTTTAGATAATCATGTTTTTGACAAAAAATTAATTCCACTTTCTGACCCTTGCTATGAAAATAATAGTCAATCAATGTAAATATTTGTATTCCTTTTTAACTTTCCTTATTTTATTTTTTTTTATGCAAGATTTTTTTTAGTTTGATTACTTTCTTCCCCGGTTAAGTGGTGGATAACGGTACTCCATGATTTTCAAATCAGTTTATTTTCAGTTTCCCATAATAACTGATCCCTTTTCTCTTTATAATGGATGCCCCTTTTACAAATTTGAGAAAATATTTTCCTTTCGTTCCTCACAATACTCTAATAAAAATTTATAAAGCCAGTTGTGCAAAATTGCGATTGTTAATGGATAAAGGCATGCCTGGAGATATACGCTGGATAATTGAAGTAAAGGTCCGATTAGCTGGTGAATCTTCAGATTCGTTTGTTTCATACATACCTGGGATGGGTAAGAGTTCATATTCTAAAAGGAGAAGAGCAAAAAGAATGCAAGTTTGTCACAAATGTGCCCGATGGACTTGCAACAAGCGATGTCGTTCTTTAGGAATGGTTTTCATTAATCGAGAAGATAAAATAAACTTTATTAAGGATGGGCTGAGTAAGGAGTCATTGGATGATATCTTATTGACTCTTGAGACACATCCTTGTGGAGTTGTACATCGTGAACTTCTTGATTTATGGCATCTTTTCAAGAATAAACAACACCGCCATAGTCTTGGAAATCTGACTTTAAACAACCCTGTTTGCCAATTTATAAGAAAATTGGATGGGAAGCATATCCTCGACTCATAGAAGGCGTTTAAGCTGTTACTGGACTTAAAACCAGAGGAAGATGTGAGCCACAATCACAACTACATGCATGTCATTATTTTGTTTAAAAAAAAAAAGTTTTTTTTTAAATGTCAACATTGTCTGTACACCGCTGGTCTACCTATATAGGTATCATCATTGCATTTTCCATTATTACATGGTCTCTTTGCCCTATTTAAACACATCATTTCTTTTCATTAGCATCCAAGTCTTAGTCATTGAAAGGTCGAGATGGAGGGAGTTTCTGTTTGTCGATTCACACATATTTGTGTATTTTGTGGATCAAGTCCTGGGAAAGATAAAGAGTTTCTAAAAGTAGCACACACCCTCGGTCAAGTACTCGCTAAGAAAAAGATTGATTTAGTATTTAGGGGAGGTAGTCTTGGTTTCATGGGGACTGTATCATTAGCTGCACATGTAGGAGGAAGCAAGGTCTTAGGTATCATTCCTAGAGCCTTAACTGCAACCAATATCACTGGATGACAGTTGAAACAGAAATACAAGTCTCAACCATGCATGAAAGAATATCTAAAATGCTTGAAAAATCTAATACATTCATTGCTTTACCTGGTGGCTATGGTACTTTAGAACAAATTTTTCAAATGCTCTCTTGGTCCCAACTGAACATCCATCGTAAACCCATAGGTTTGTTGAATGTTAATAATTTTTTTAATGGTTTGTTATCTTTTCTTAATCATGCTGTGGAACAGAATTTTATCTCTCATTCGGCACGACAACTCCTTGTTTACGCCTCAAGCTGATGAGTTAATTGATAAACTACAATGTTTCAGACATGCACCGATCCAATGAATGGCTCGCTTAGATTGGTGAACAAGGTAGTAAGTGCAGGTTTGATCTGACACTCAGTTTATAACTTCCTTATCCTTTGGTTTTACTTACAGCATTTTATTTTCATTTTAGTGTTTGTTAGGGTTCTCTTTTTCAATAAATGTTGCATCAGGTAACTTCTCTTTGCCCTTTTTCTAGTTATATTTAACCAGTAAGGACAATGTTGAAATCTGGTTGGGGGTGAGAGTTTCTTAAACAAAAAAAAAATAGATAACTAACTAACTAACTTGCTGTAACTAAAACCAAATAAGTATGGCCGAGTAAGGAGTAATTTTACTCTTGAGACGCATCTAAGGAGGGAGGTTATTATTTGTCTTGATTTGTAGAAGTAACAAAGTTTTATCATTTAATTCTCTTTGAAAAATTCAAGTCTATAAACTCTTATATCTTTATTTATCTAGCTATTTTTAGTACATATTGATAAACTTTCTTTCACACACACACTCATACATATTATTGTGGGTTGCAAAAAAAAATAAAATGTTATAATAATTTTGTTTCTTTGCTTTGCTAAAAGAGAATGACCAAGGAAAGGGGTAGTTTAATTATAATCACAAAAAAAAAATAAAAAAAAACAAAAAAATCATGGATAAAGTTTGATTTTGTAACCTCCTCAACCTGAGCAATTAAACCCATATGGGTGTCTTAACACCTAATACTCTGTGATTAACTAATTTGAGAGTTATTGGTCTAAAGCTCGATACAAAGGTTAAGGAGAAAGTTTAAGGGAATCAAACATTGCACTTGTCTAAAAAATAAATAAATAAATAAATAAGTATCTGCAACCCGAGTATTAAGCTCGTAGGGGTGTCTTTACACTTAATGCCCTAAGACCAACTGGTTTGTAAGTCATTAGCCCAAAGCTCGTTACATGAGTTAAAGATGTATGTTATTTTATTTTTCTATTTTATTTTAAAAAAAATATTGATGAATAAATAAATGACCCCTGCCCAAGGAAGTAACCTTAACAAAGCATTGAAATTGATTTTTGCTTTTTTCATAACTAGCTCCATATATATGTGAAAATGAGCATCAAAAGAAAGTTTAACAATATCTTAAAAATAAATAGATAAGTGAGAATTTGTTTATTTGAATTGATTAAAGGAAAAAAAGGTGATTAACTTTGTGAACTCTACTTATCAGTGACGCTTATTTTACTAGAGACTAGTAATAAACTGGTTGGGGGTTGTGATGAACATTTAAAAGTGTATATTTATTATAGTTTAAATCATCATTATACATTTAAAAGTATCATTAATTCCTCTAATTTATGCAATTTCTTTAAATTTAAGTTTAAAAGTAAAAATAAATTGAAATATATATTTTGATACAGGGTTAATAAAATGGATGTATCTCTCAATCTAGAAGGCCAATTAAGATGATTCTTAATGAAATGGAAATATGACTTAATGCACCACAACATTGTAGTTATCAACAAAGTCCAGTTCAGAAGTTTAGTGGGCCGTATTTAGGGCTAAAGCACAGCTATTCTGCATTCGGAGACCAGCCCAACAAGGTTCAGTATTTGGGCCGTATCTCACAAAATACTAGACCAAATAATGTACTTCTTGATGTTCTGGACAGTTAAGATGCGCAGCTACAAGTTGTATGTTTTGACCAATGGAAGATTCTACCGAATTCGGTGCGATATGGATGGTGCAAATGGGAAGACAAGCATGACATATATTTTCAAAGTTTACCTAACCATGTGTCTATTTTCATACAAGTCTTTTGGCATTTTATATCCTTAATGATCTATAAATAGCAGCATTGAATACTCATTTAGGCATTCTGAATTGAGAGATCAGATCATATTCTTTGTATTGTTGTTTCTCTTGTTGTAATCTTCCTTTGTTCTTAGTAGAAATCATGTTTACTTTCTTCTTTCTTCCTTTCTTCTTTATTTCTTTCTTCTTTATTATGAGTAACTAATCTTCATTTTGCTTGGGTGAAAGGGTGAAACTCTTGGTTATGAAATAAGATTAAATTAATCTCTTTCTTGAGTTTTAATGTCTATATTATGAAATTGTTATTATATGTTTTGTATTTGTTTTCAATTAACTTAGAAACCTCCTTGTAAAATGTGGATCTTGATTCATTGTTGACAAGATATTGGCACAATGAATGCTTGAACCCATTTATATGTGTTGATGTTATTTGTTAATTAGAAGTAAATATAATACAAAGTATATATAACTACAAATGAATTTTAAATGTTATATTTTCCATTTGGAACCTCCGTTGTGCGTGGATTCTAATTGAGTTATAAAAAAATTAATCTTGTTCTTGTTTTATATACCAAGAGTGGATCCCCTAACCTTAGCAAATCCCTTCTATTTAAGAACAACTTGTATTAGTTTAATCTTTGTTACTAAATCATATTGTTTTATCTCTATTAATTTGTTTTCATTAACTTCTTGTGGATCGACCTCGGACTCCCGAGAATTTATTACTTGAGACAACCTACACTTGGGTTTACAATCTTTTTGTTGTAGCAGCTTGCATTTCATTCATTATCTAGCTTGCATGTATGTTTGAGGATATGTATAAAATTTATTCAAATAATTGATATAGTTTGTATGTAAACAATTTGTCATAGTCCATTCTCAATGGCGCAACTTCACTGACTCGAATGAAATTGAGAAATTTGAGGTCGATGGCCCCTTTTCCTTCAAAGTTTCCTGCTTTGAAAATTCTCTATTTGGTGTATGTGCAATGTGATGATCAAGAGTCAGTTCAAAATCTCATCAATGGATGCCCTGTTATTGAAGAGTTGCACTTAGACAAAGATAGATTTATGCAGAGGTGTTATTGAGAAGAAGGTTGAGTTTGCTGTTAGTGGAACGCTTAAAAATGTCACATCAAAGTTGAGATACAAGTGGTTGGAAGGCTTGATTTTGGGCCTGATTTCGAGGCTACCCTAAATTTTGCAAACGCCCCTCGCCCTATTGTTACTGTGTCACTTTACTCAACATAAACAATTCCTAATCGTTACAAAATAAGTATATATTTTTAAAATAAAATAAAAATGCGCATTTATGAAATACATTAAATTTTTTTATTTTAAATTTTAAATTTTGTTATTTTTATTATACTAAAATTTATTATTATTTTTCATCAAGCTTCAACCCAAGAGAAAACAAACTTTTGATAAACACTCAGTGTAGAAAATGAAAATACTTCCTGATTCAAAGAAACACTAGGTCATATATATATATATATATATATATATATATATATATATATATATATATAACACAAAAGCAACAATGGCCTAGTTTTCTTCTTCTAAAGAAGTAAGCCGGATGCAAAATACATACGAATTGAAAGCTATTACTAGTGCAAAGGATCATCACGAGTAGGGGTAGTGCAGATCAAGTCGGTTTCAGGCTCTTTAATATTTGATTGGAAATGGAATAAACCCGGGAAACAATACCAAGGATCCAACTTAACTTTGAAGAAACTGCAATCCTGAAATTTGTAAAATATAAGCTGTCCTTCACCGTCAATCAGTAATGCAATATCACTGTTACAAAGACCTACAGGGTCAACTCTCCATTCCTCATTCAAAATCTTTTGGATGCTAACTTTGTGTACCCTCCTCCATACACTTTCGCCATTTTCGTCGTGGTCGTCCTCATCCCACAATTCCATACTTTCCTTTTCGGAAACAATGCAAAGCAAACCAAGCCTGCCTTCGTACTCCACAAGCACCATGACATGTGTCCAAAACTGCAGCGGCAATGCAAAGGATTCCCAGCTCTCATCCTCTAAACTGAACCCAATTACCTCATTGTTACGATGGAGATAGGAGTAGAATTTCCGTAGGATGATACAAGAGGTTTAAATAAAAGAGAAGCCTTTTGAGGATTGAACGTCACCATCTCACGAAAGCGCATTACTACATCACCCATATTTTTCCATGTCCAGGTTTCCGAATCAAATATGTCAAAAAAAGATTATGGTACTTTTCCTTGTATGCTGTCGAAGACTTGGACAACGAGAGTACAACAATCTTATAACGTAAAGGTATAAGCCGCACCACCTCCATTGCAAATACTCTTACATATTTATCACTATTATTATGATGCGGTGGATTTGGAATCTCTAGCCATTTTTTAGTTGTGGGCTTGCACATATAATATTGAATACTTGCGGCGGCACTCCTAGAAAGAAGATTACCTGATTTTGTAGAAGCTAAGATCTTCACTGGATTAGCTGGTAAGAAATCAAGGCCCAGATGTTGTTGTTGTGAAAGCTTTGGATTATCGTCTGCCATCGACACAAATGTTGGAAATTAAACATGTTTTTAATAGCACATGGTTCACATATTTAAGAGTTTATATGTTTAGAGTTTTGATGTAATTTAATTTGAGGTGCAAGTTCATTGGATAGTATTTATTATGAGGTCTAGAATTTTCTGTGAAGTCCTTTATATGTATATCTTTATTTTGGTATCTGTAAGTGTGAAGAAAAGTTAAATAATAGTGGGACTGTTTTTAAAATACTCTGTTTTTGTAAGTGCCCATACACACTTCCAACAAAGTGGTATTAGAACATTGTTAAAAATGGCCAATAATAATATGGTTCCATTTAAAGTTCCTCGACTTACCAAAGAAAATTATAGTAGTTGGTGTATTCGAATGAAGGCGCTACTTGGCTCACAAGATGCATGGGAGATTGTTGACAAAGGTTATGCAGAACCTAAGAATGAAACATTATTAAATGAAGCCGAAAAGAATGCTTTGCAAAATACAAGAAAGAAGGATTAGAAGGCTCTCACCATAATACATTAAGCTATTGATGATGGAAATTTTGAAAAGATTTCTGGTGCAGCTACTGCCAAACAAGCATGGCAGATTCTTGAAAATGCTTTCAAAGGAGTTGATCAAGTAAAGAAGGTGCAGCTTCAAAGGCTTAGAGGTGAGTATGAGGCCTTACATCAAAGCTACAGTTGAAAGAGAACGATGACAATCAAAAAAAAATTCAAAGAGGATGAGGTAGAGGTAGAGGTGGAAGATGTGGTAACTTCCGAGGTCGCAGTAGAGGAGGACATTATGGTCAAGGAAGAACTAAAGAAAGCAGTCAAAATTTTAATTCATCAAGGGGGCATGGAAGACAAAATTATCCAAGGCCATACGGAAGAAGAAATAATGATAGGAGGTATGACAAAAGTCAAATTGAATGTTATAATTGTCATAAATTTGGCCATTTTTCTTGGAAATGCAGGAACAAAGTTAAGGAGAATGTCAATTGTAGTGAAGATAATGTCAAAGCTAGTGAGCCCACGTTTTTGGCAAGCAAAGTAGATGAAACATGTGACAAAAATACATGGTATCTTGACAGCGGTTCCAGCAATCATATATGTGTGGATGCAAGTCAATGTTTGCTGAATTAGATGAATCTGTGAGTGGAAACATTACATTTGGTGATGCTACAAAAATTCCAATCAAAGGAAAAGGTAATATTCTAATCCGTATGAATAATGGAAAGCATGAATTTGTTTCTAATGTTTATTATGTGCCTGATATGAAAAATAACATTTTGAGTTTGGGACAACTCTTAGAGAAAGGCTATAAAATTATAATGAATGATTATAGTCTTTCAATAAGAGATTAACATGAAAGATTAATTGCTCAAGTGCCAATGATAAAGAATCGGTTGTTTTTGTTACATATACAATCTGATGTTACTAAATGGTTAAAAAGTTGTTTGAAAGACTCATCTTGGATGTGTCATTTGAGGCTTGGGCATTTGAATTTTGGTGGCTTGAGATTATTGGCTAGAAAGAACATGGTGAAAGGACTGCCTTTTATACAACATCCAAATCAGTTTTGTGAAGGTTGTCTTTTTGGCAAACAGTCAAGAAGAAGTTCCACAAAAATCTCTCTCAAGAGTAAAAGTGCCACTGGAGCTTGTTCATACGGATTTATGTGGACCGATAAAGCCAAGTTCTTTCGGTAAGAATAATTATTTTCTATTATTTATTGATGATTTTAGCCAAAAACTTGGGTGTATTTCATAAAAGAAAAATCTGAAGTGTTTGGAGTTTTTTAAGAGATTCAAAGATTTTGTTGAAAAAGAAAGTGGTTATTCTATAAAAGCTTTGAGATCATATAGAGGGGGAGAATTCACATCAAAAGAATTCAGAGATTTTTGCAACAACAATGGAATACGGCATCCCTTGACAATGCCTTGGACACCTCAACAAAACGGTGTCGTTAAAAGGAAGAATAGGTTCATTCTCAATATGGCTCGGAGTATGCTAAAAAGTAAAAGGATGCCTAAAGAATTTTAGGCACAAGCTGTTGAATGTGCTGTTTATTTGTCTAATCGTTCTCCCACAAGTAGCATATAGAATAAACCTCCTCAACAAGCATGGACAGGAAGAAAGCCCAATATTGGTCATCTAAAGATTTTTGGGAGCATTGCTTTTGCACATGCACCAGATCAAAAACGTAGCAAACTTGATGATAAAAGTGAAAAGTTTATTTTTATTGGCTATGATGCAAGTTCAAAAGGCTAGAAGCTTTACAATCCCGAGACCAAGAAGGTTGTGGTGAGCAGGGATGTTGTTTTTGATGAAGAAGCTTCATGGAACTGGAGTAATCAAGAAGAAGACTATGCTTTCTTTCCATTTTCTGAAGAAAATAACAATGGAAATAGTGAAGAGATTCAACAACAGCTCACTCCTCCACCCTCTCCAAATCAAGCAAGCCTATCATCGGATGAAAGTTCAAGTGAAAGACCACAACGCATGAGGCGTTTGAGTGAGATATATGAGGTAGCTGGAGAAATAAATAATCTCACCTTGTTTTGTCTTTTTGTAGATAATGAACCAATTGATTTTGAAGAGGCAGCTCAAATCAAACAATGGGTAAAAGCCATGGATGATGAAATTGAGCCAATTAGGAAGAATGATACATGGGAGCTAGCTACTCTACCTCAAGGACACAAGGCAATTGGTGTCAAATGGGTATACAAAGCAAAAAAGAATGCTAAAGGAGAAGTGGAAAGATATAAAGCAAGGTTAGTAGCAAAAGGCTACTCTCAACATCAAGGCATAGACTACGATGAAGTGTTTGCTCCTGTTGTTCGTTTGGAAACCATGCGCTTGCTAATTTCACTTGCTGCACAAAATAAATGGAAGATTTTTCAAATGTAAGTCAAGTCAGCTTTTTTGAATGGTTATCTTGAAGAGGAAGTGTATTTGGAGCAACCATTGGGCTATGTAGTCAAAGGACAAGAAAATAAATTTTTAAAGTTGAAGAAAGCACTATATGGATTAAAGCAAGCACCGAGAGCGTGAAATAGCCGAATTGACAAGTATTTTTAGGAAAATAGTTACATTAATTGTCCACATGAACATGCTTTATATTCCAAAACTAACAAACATGGAGATATTTTTCTTGTTTGTTTGTGTGTGGATGGTTTGATTTTTACAAGAAACAATCCAAGCATGTTTGAAGAATTTAAGAAAGCAATGATACAAGAATTCGAGATGACAGATATTGGGCTTATGTCATTTGATGTGGGCATTGAGGTAAAAGAAATGGTGGAAGGCATCTTTGTTTCTCAAGAACGATATGCTAAGGAAGTGTTTGAGGAATTTAATATGGTTAATTCCAAGCCAGTGACAACTCCAATTGAAGTTGGAATCAAATTGTCAAAATATGAAGATGGAGATGCTGTGGATTCTGCATATTTTAAAAGTTTGATTGGAAGTCTGAGATATTTGACCAACACAAGGCTAGATATTCTTTATAATGTTGGATTAGTAAGTCGGTATATGGAAGCACCCACAACAACTCATTTCAAAGCAGCAAAAAGGATTCTTCGGTATCTCAAAGGAATGCTTGATTTTGGATTGTTTTACTCTTCTTCTAAAGAGTTCAAGCTTGAGGGTTACTGTGATAGTGATTGGGCTGGAGATGTTAATGATTGGAAAAGCACTAGTGGATTTGTGTTCTTTATTGGTGGTACTGCTTTTACATAGAATTCTAGAAAGCAACGAATTGTGACACTGTCTACATGTGAGGCTGAATATGTCGCTGCCACACCTTGTGTTTGTCATGCTATATGGCTGAGAAATTTGCTTAAAGCCATTGGGTTTATGCAAGAGGAACCAATGGAGATTAATGTGGGCAACAAGTCAACTATAGCTTTGTCCAAAAACCCTATGTTCTATGATCGCAGCAAACACATAGATACAAGATTTCATTTTATTAGAGAATGCATTTCAAAGAAGGAAATCCATGTCAAATATGTGAAGACTGAAGATCAAGTTGCAGATATTTTTACTAAGCGAATTAAGGTTGATGTTTTCATCAAACTAAGAGCTTTACTTGGGGTTGTTAAAAAATCATGTTTAGGAGGGGATGTTGGAAATTAAACATGTTTTTAATAGCACATGGGTTCATATATCTAAGAGTTCATATGTTTAGAGTTTTGATGTAATTTAATTTGTGGTGCAAGTTCATTGGATAGTATTTATTATGAGGTCTAGAATTTTCTGTGAAGTCCTTTATATGTATATCTTTATTTTGGTATCTGTAAGTGTGAAGAAAAGTTAAATAATAGTGGGACTGTTTTTAAAATACTCTGTTTTTGTAAGTGCCCATACACACTTCCAACAACGAAAGCCTTCTTTGTTTTCAGATATGACTCTTGAAGTAAGAATCCAGAGAGTTTTTTGGTTCTTTCACGTAAGAGTTTGGCAACACTTGGGTGG
The DNA here is from genome assembly GCA_007844105.2 of Rhamnella rubrinervis. Taxonomy (NCBI): domain Eukaryota; kingdom Viridiplantae; phylum Streptophyta; class Magnoliopsida; order Rosales; family Rhamnaceae; genus Rhamnella; species Rhamnella rubrinervis. The sequence goes on along the minus strand of CM017574.2, from coordinate 11,680,668 downwards.
TCTGTAATCTTCTTAAAGCAGCCTGCAATTTCCAACAGTTTCCAGCGACGTTCTTGGCAAAATCTCTGCCATAATATCGCCGGGAAGAGGAAGAGATGAATCGGCCGCCATGTCCATCACAGCACTGGTAAACGTACTGCCAAACGGCGATGCCTCTGAGTTGAAATCAGATTAATAAATACTTTTCAAAACATTAGTCGTATCGTATATGACTAGGAGTGTACAAAAACCCTAGTATTGATTTTACATGTGGGCCCACGGGATCAAAACCTTATCATAGTATTGCTTTCTATCAAATGGCTGAATTAAAATTTCTCAGCCCAATACATAAATCCTAGGGGCTTATCATAGTATGTTTTATCCTATTTGATTTCTATCAAGTAGGGGCATTTTTCTTTCTTTTTTTATGACTTAGGCTTTATGTTTTTTAATTTTTTTTTTTTTTGTTTTACCGCGCATTCAAATGGTGAGTTTAGAAATTAAACGGAACATGCTAAATGTAACTATACGTATTTTATAACGTCCTCACTATTAGTTTATAATATTTTTCTCTCTATATATACAGCGATTGTATCTCTTAGCTTTTCCAGGTTGAGAAGGCGTGTGTTTTGAACATCTTCTGTACATTCTATTTCATATAACAATGTGTACAGCAGCAAGACAACTCACCAATAATCTTTGGTTTAATGTACTTATGTTCTCCACTCAACGTGATCACTTAATTAATTGGACGACATTCTTACCATTTGAAGCAAGAAAGGGAATAAAAGACAATAATTTCTCCATGTCCCTGTGAATCTGTCTCAAATGAAGATTGCGTAAATTCAATAATATTTAAAAGAGACTAATTAGGAAATTGTAGTTCGACAAATAAACAGATCAGGCATGTTTATAAGATCAATTCTCACACAGAGACCGTAGATTTTCCCCTTTCATATAAGATATAACGATTATGTTTCCCAATAGAAAGAAACTTTATATGTTTAATTAAACACTTGGATTCAAGGAAAAGCAAGCAGCTCCCAGTTGTATAATTAGGCAATTTCTTCTTCTATAAGACTTAACTACAAGCTTCTCTGTTCCATCTCTATGGACTGGTGCATTACAAGCTTTAAAGCTAAATAGTCAAATAAGATCATCTCTTACTATACTCCATGTTCCACTTTTCTTTGGGAGACGATCGAAAAAAATAATGGAATATATTCCATTCGGCGTTGATGATTTAATATATAGAATAGTATGAAATATTACATGTGATCTGGATCTAATATATATGGATTGGAATTAATTAATATATACTATAATATAAATAGTCTTGAGATTAGTAATACAGGTTTTGTATAAAACTGTGAGATGATAATATCATATGCCCATTGTTGGTATTCAAATTAAGTCTCTGCACGTGCTTAATTATTACAAAACATAGGTATAATCAATTGTAAACGTGGTCTTCATGGGGTATATATAATCAATTGAAAAAGGGAGGTAACGGTGGTCGTCATGAGTATAATCAATAGAAAAAGAATGGTAACGTTTGGAACTTCAGTTTATTCATATTAGATCAATTGCTTATTCATATTATAAATTGCAGAATTCATACGCCCCAACATGCTTAATATACCATTTTTGTCATGCCCCAACATAATTATTTTATCAAGTTATGCTATATAAGATACCATTTTGTCACACTCATCACAATATTAGCTACAGGTATCTGTTCAGGTCTTAAAGCTGACGTGAGACTTTTCACCATTTATCACTCCTTATCATTTCCCTGAATATGGTGTTTACATATAAATACAACTGTAAGCCCTGCTGAGGCTTGTGTCATACTCTGATTTTAGACTGGGGTAGCCTCCTCTTACTTGAACTTTTGCCAGTAGGAAAGAAATAAAGATGCATATTTTCCTACAAATATTTCACACATAAATAGAATGTAATTGCATATTATTGTTAATATTTTGTATTTCTATCTCTATCTCTCTTACTTTTTTATTCGAATTTCATTAAAAGAATTGAAAACATACATACATTCAGAGACAAAGGTAATGTAACTAATATTTATTTAGAGCATTAATCATTCAAAAATAACCAAACTTTCTTCAAGGTGAATCCTTTTGTGAACTAAATTAAACATAATTATTTTATCTTGTTTCAAGAAGAACTTAAATAAATAAAACACAAACTAAACCACACTTGGATTTAAAGCCGCAAAAGCAAGCAGCTCTTGGTTGCTTTGAACCAAGGCCATTTCTTCTTCTTCAAGAGTCAAACAAACTTCAATTCCTCCACCTCCATCTGGCGTAGGCGTATCCATCATAATGATAGAATTTTTGAATGCCAATGGACAATTAGTCGCCCATGCTGGCTTTCCCCATCCAAAATCAATGTCGTAAAATGGAAACCTACACCAACTGCTGCAACCGAAGAGCTCAAATTCATCGTCTTTTATCATAAATTGGCACAAACCTTCAAGTGCTCTCTTGACTTCTCCAACGTCAAGTTCTTTAGGGAAATATTTTTTAAAATCTTCCAAACTTGTCCTCAACTTAGCAACCAAGACTTGCAGATCAGTGCTTTCATTATTATTCAACATCGTCGAAACCACCGCAAAGAGGTTTCCAGCAAAGTTCTCCGGCAAGGGTGGCGCAGTCCTCGGACGAATGTTCGCTGCCCGATTAAGTAGAAAAGTAGCCTTGTTTGATGATATCATGTATGCATCCATTGCTGATTTCCAAATGAGTGCAGTCACTGCTTCAACTCTAGTCGGGAGTTTCACAATCTCGCTGGCTGATTTACGCTGCAAAACTTCAATATTTTCGGCTTCGAACACGAACCTACTTGTTATGCACTTTTCTCCTCGAAGCGTTTGTATTATTGGAGGATCTGAGCAAATTGTCAAATCTGTAGGTGGCAGAAGAGATGCAGCACCAAATTGAGGATGATATTCATGATCATTTTCAACACAACAATGAAGAGACCAGCTTTTGAGGAAAGTTAACAATGTGGCTGCATCGGCGACCTTATGCGAAATGCTTACCCCAATGGCCATTCCACCACATTGGAATAAAGTGGCTTGGACCAACAGCAGATGGCCTATTCCTGCTTCTTCACACTTAGGCCCAGCTTTGCCAAGAAGTTGTTTCAGCAGCCGGGTATCTGGTCTTTTGAACATCTTCGACATTGAGCAATCGAATTTGGCCTCCACGAACTCGATCCCGTCGTCATTGCACTCGATGATGGAGGCAAACCTACTTGTAATTCTTCCAGCAAATGGGTAGAATTTGTTTAAGGTTTGTGACAAAGTTTTCTTCAAATGTTGGGTTTTCTCTGCAAAGGTGAGCAGATGATCAAGGCCGTGAAGAACGCCATTAGAGTCATTTGGTGGGTAAAAGAGAATCAGTGGGACATACATATCTGGAGAAAACTGATCAAGAAGACTCAACTTGAAAGTTGAAAGGTGGTGAGGAGTTGGAGAAGATGGTCTTATTGTTTCTCTCTGAATGACTTGAACCTTCTTTTCTATAGCCATGAGATCTCTAGATTGGTGCTCAATTTGCTCAAAATCTGGTGTAGTTCTGATAACACAAACCCATGACTATTTAAACTCAAATGGCCGACGTACGTACGGAAAGGTTCAGAATATTTTATTAACTCCTTTTAAATGTTTTCTAATTGCCCATTTAACTTTATTAACTCAAAACTAGTGTGCTTGGGAATTAATTATATTATATGTTTTTTTATATAGTCAGATATGTACATGTTTTTTTGTACTGGTCGGTAGCACAAAAACTATAATATATATATATATATAGATATATATAAAATTCATATTCGACCCATTTGGAAATGCACTGATGCTCTACTTTATTGAAATCAGGACTCCTTTGAATGAGTGTGGTAAAGCAGTATACGCGTCGCACTCATTTTATAAGCATATACGCATGTGCATCATGCATTCTATAATTACATGTAAAGAGATAGAACGCTACGTTTGACCAAAACCAACATAAGAAAGAATACTCACATTGACTATTTTACTCTTGCGAAAATAATATTTTGAAAAAAGCTTTTTTGTTAAAATATGAGGTGTCAAATTTTATTGATTGAGAGGTGACCTGTATTATTTATAACCAATAAAAATTTAATAGATCACTTATATTTTAATACGGATTATATCAAATAGTTTTATACTCTTATATCTCTCAGGGTCTTCGTCAAAATATATACCTTTCCCTAGGCATATACAGATAAATTTCAATAAATTAATAGTTGACTGAGGACAATCTATTGCTTAAGTTATTAATTATTAATTAATCCATAAATTAATAATTTATTAATTTATCAACTAATCAATGATTATTAATTTATCAAGTATAAATGAAAAAAAATTTTACTGCAATTTGAAAATGTCATACCAAATATTTTTATATGAAAATGTTATATCAGAATATATATATATATATATATATATATATATATATATATTAAGAGCCTCCGGAGAATTCTACTCCTATCTGTATATGGTAAGAATGAGGTATTTGGGTTCAGTTTAGGAAATGAGAGTTAGGAATTCTCTGCATTGCCACCACGGTTTTTATGAGAAGGTGCTTGTGGAGTATGATGGCAGGCTTGGTTTGGTCTGCATACTTTTAGAAGACGAATGCATGGTACTGTGAGTTAAGGACGACGAAAAACTATAAATAAAGTAGAAACTATTATATTTTTTTAGAAGTAGAAACTATTACCAAAAAAAGAAATTTTGATCAATTTAATTAGTTTTAAGAATTTTATTATTGCAAAGCATTGGAAAGATTACTTCCTACTCAAATCTGTCCCCTTGAGTGCCCCACCTTTCTCGGTCTCTTTTTTAAAATTGAACACCTTAATTTAATTTTTCTTCCATTTGACTGTCGCCACAAATTATAATTTGACACTTTATTAAAAAAAAATGAAAGTGTTAAATTTTAATTAGGGAAACAACTAATAAAATAATACTCAAATAGAAGAAAAATAAATTAAGGTGTCGAAATTTAATTGGGGGAATATTAAAGGCTGGGACACCGAAGGGAATAGGTGATTTGGGTTTTTCAAACTTCATCAAACTTTTATGTCAAAGAACCAAAAAAGTATCTGGATTCTACAAGGAGAATAATTAAAACAGTCGTTTGTTAAATTTGTATATTTTATAGTATAGAAATTATGATACTAATTACCCATTGTATTTCTTTTTCTTATTTCATTAAATCTCTATCATTTATTCTTTCTACAACTAAAAAAACCTAGGTTTTAGACAACAAATTTTGCAACACATAAATTAACCCTTATTCAAAGTGATATAAATTCCAAAAATTGGAAAACTCAGAAAGCAAGCATGCAATTGAAACACATATAAACAACTAAAGCATTCATTGAAAGTGTGGTGGATACAAAAACACCAGCGTACTTGTCTATGCTTTAAGGGGATTTTCAAAAAATGACAGTGTTATTTTTTATGTGAAATTTATCACCTAAAATTAGAATACCATATTTTGGCATAAATCGCATCCTCCTGGAGTGCAATGTGCCGATGCCAAAATTTGGCAATATCGCCAGCATCCTGTTGGAGATGCCGTAGGATGCCGTAATAGCTACACATGTAAACATTGTCAACATAAAAGCTTACAAGCTTTTTATCTGCAATTATTGTCTAGAATTGAAAAAGAAAATGCAAAAAAGAAAGAGAAAAACCCTTGCGAATTTAGTCACTTGTATAAATTTTTACCAATGAACAAGGTTCATACATTGTTGGCACTACAGGAAAATAGTGTTGTTGAGGCTAAAATTCAAAATTTCATGCCTAAAATTATTAGCAATAATAAAGAAGATATATTTTTCATTTATTAAATTTCTAAAGTCGATGAAAATCCTATACGCCAAGTTAAAGTCACAAGGGAGGAGGGAACCGCCATACTACTCTTGGTATTTCAAAGTGCAACAAAGATGAATGGGGAGGGGGAACCATCATACTACCCTTAGTGTGAGAGTTTGTCCATGTAATGCCCAAGTATAGCTTGTCTAGGGTCATTAGTCGAGCTCATGGTTGCTTACTTGGTAGCTTATGTCTCCTTAAACATTTCAATGTTTCTAAGCTTTGTTTGTAATTTTCTCTTCTTATGTCTTCTCAAACATTTTGATGTTTCCCACTGTCATAAAGCTAACAATTAATTAAGCTCTTTATGGAGGGGTGACTAATCGGCGAAATGTTAGGCTAGCTCACTAGCATTGGTAAGGGGCTTTTAATACGTGTTTGTGGCCTCCGTGTACTTTTACCATCAAGATATCAATAAAACGAGTGCATTTCATATCGATCGTTGCCTTTGTGAGCTTGTCTTGTTTATTTCGTTGCGTACATAATTTAATTGCTTTGTTGCTTGCTTTGTGTTTGTACAACACTAATATCGTGTGGATTATTTGCTTTACAATGAACATCATTGGTTGGCTTACTACCCGCGAGGGGCTAGTAAGCACCGTACGACCTACTTGCGAGTGCCAAAGGCGCAGGCCGTGACAGTTGATATTAGAGCCAAAGCGATTGAGGTGGCCATTAGGCAAGCATGTCGAGGATCACAAATCAACAACGATTCGATTCTTACGACCAACAACTAGGAGAGCTAGTGAGCATACCTAGTCGATTGGAAAATTTGAGGCGTATTCATTCCTGTTGGATGAGAGCTCGACCGAGTCGAGGCATTGGAGAGCCTGACTAGCCGAGTAAGGTTACTCGAGAGGCAAGAGCCCCCATCGGTCCCAACAGAGAACTGGACACACACATCAAGCACTATTCCAGGAGAGGAGCACATGAGTGCAACAAACAATGCGGTTGCAGAGTTGATAAGGGTTGTCAATGAGTTGTCAAAGGACATTGCGGTGACCGTGGACACTATCAAAAGAGAGATTGCGGATCTAAGCACCAAGGTGAATGTCACCATGGTTGCTATTGGAAACCCATCATCCCCCTCAACGGGGATAGACTATGGGCGTATCAAAGTGCTCGAACCCCGGGCACATGGAAGGGCACGTGATGCAAAGGAGCTCAAAAATTTTCTCTTCGATATGGAGCAATATTTCCTAGCGGTGAAGCCAAACTTATAGGAAACAAAATTGACAATGGCCACGATGTACCTTGCAGGTGATGCTAAGTTGTGGTGGAGGATAAAGTATGTCGATATACAAGAAAATAGATGCGTTATCAACACTTGGGGAGACTTGAAGAAGGAACTCAAAGCTCAATTCCTCCCTGAAAATGTTGAATACATTGCGCATCGCAACTTGCGGGAGTTGAAACAGACGTGTTCCATATGAGACTATGTGCAGGCATTCTCAGCACTCATGCTGGACATACGTGACATGTCTGAGAAAGATAAATTATTCTATTTTCTAAAAGGCTTGAAGCCGTGGGCAAGGACCGAATTTCATAGACAGAGGGTCCAAAACCTAGCAACGACACAGGGTACAGCAGAGCGCCTGACCGATTATGCATTTGAGAACACTGCTAGCAAGAGAAACCAAGTCAATACTCCTAACACAAGCGGCATGAAGTCCTTCAAGCCAAACCAAACAAAAAGTGGAGGAGGTGATAGAAGACCTCCCTCCTTCAAGGACCATGCAGCATCAAGAGCATCCAGCTCTAATTCAAATTATAATTCAAATGCATATGGCCAAAAGCCTAGACCCATGTTTTGTTTTTTATGTAGCGGACCACATAGAGTGGTCGAATGTCCCACATAACTGCTTTAAATGCTTTACAAGCTTCTTTACGCCTACAGAAATAGGAAAGTGAAGAGAATGCCGAAGAAGAAGAGGAAGAGCTTACCCGAATGGGAGCGCTTCGATTTCTCGGAGCCATGAAGAAACAAATGATTGAGACAAAGAGAGTGGCCGAAAAGGGCCTAATGTTTGTGGAAGCAACCATCAATGGAAAAGCTGCGAGGAGTGTGATGGTGGATACGGGTGCTACTCATAATTTTATCTCTGAAGCAGAGGCAAGGAGATTAGGCCTAAAGTTGGAAAAGGACGCAAGTCGAATGAAAGTAGTCAACTCGAAGGCCCTGCCCACTGTGGGTATGGCAAAACAAGTACCGATAAAACTAGGCCTATGGGAAGGACATACCAACATGATCGCGATACCAATTGATGATTTCGACGTGGTCTTGGGCATAGAGTTTCTAATAGATCAAAGGAAGTTCCTATCCCAGCCACGAATAGTTTGATTATGATGGGAGAAACTACAGGTGTTGTTTCCGCAAAAATAAAAAAGCCAAATGATTCAAAATTTTTGTTGGCACTCCAATTTAAGAAATGGATGAAGAGACGGGAACCTGAAGATAGAAAGCGTACCCGCAGTGATAGAGGCTGTACTACAGTCTTACCAAGATGTCATGCCAGATAAGCTCCCCAAAGGCTTTCCTTCGAGATTAAGTATAGATCATAAGATTGAGCTTATACCAGGGGCGAAACCACCAGCAAAAGCACCTTAAAGAATGGTTCCTCCAGAACTAGCAGAGTTGGAAAAATAATTAAACGAACTCTTAGAGGCAAGCTTCATAAGGCCCTCCAAGGCCCTTTACGGAGCACCTGTGTTGTTCTAGAAAAAGCATAATGAGAGCTTATGGTTGTATGTGGACTATCGAGCTCTCAATAAGGTCACGATGCGCAACAAATACCCTATCCCCTTGATAGCAGACCTATTTGACCAACTTAGTGGTGCCAAGTATTTCACAAAGCTAGATTTGAGATCAGGGTACTACCGGGTACAAATTGCTGAAGGAAATGAGCCGAAGACAGCATGCATGACTTGGTACGGGGCTTATGAATTTTTGGTGATGCCATTTGGATTGACCAATGCGCCTGCAACATTTTGTACATTAATGAACCAGGTGCTCCATGACTATTTGGACAAGTTCGTTGTGGTCTACTTGGATGATATTGTAATCTATAGTCGCACACTAGAAGAGCACAAGGTGCACATTGAGATGGTGTTCCGAAGGCTTCGGAAGAACAAACTCTTTGTGAAGAAAGAGAAATGCTCGTTTGCACAGGACCAAATCAAGTTCCTAGGCTACATTATTGAGCAGGGATGCATTTGAATTGATTTGGAAAATGTGAGGGTAATCCAAGAGTGGAAGACCCCTACCAATGTCAAGGAGATCAGATTGTTCCTCGGCTTAGTGAATTACTATAGGCGCTTCATTAATGGCTTCTCAAGGAGAGCAACACCCCTAACTGAATTACTAAAGAAAAGGGTAGCGTGGGAATAAAGTGATCAATGTCAAGCCTCATTTAAAGACCTCAAGGCAGCCATGATGAGAGACCCAGAACTAGCTCTTTCAAACATCACGAAGCCATTTGAAATACAAACGGACACTTCAGATTTTGCTTTGGGAGGGGTCTTACTTCAAGAAGGCCACCTAGTTGCATACGAAAATAGAAAACTATCAGAAGCTGAAAAGAATTATACGGCGCAAGAAAAAGATATGCTAGCGATCATCCATTGCTTGAGAACATGGAGACATTACATACTGGGGTCGAAATTAGTTGTGAGGACAGACAATTCAACCATGAGTCATTTCTTCACACATCCAAAATTATCTTCCAAACAGAGTCATTGACAAGAAATCACTATAGAGTTTGATTTCCATTTTGAACACATAGCGGGACGCACTAATCAAGCAGCAGACGCTTTAAGTCACAAAACGAAACTTGCGGCATTGATTACGCTAGCTAACTTGTCAGCTAGCACAAGAAGATGGCAGCAGAAGGGAAGACTCGCCAGTTTTGGAAAGAAGATGGTCTACTCTGGACGAAAGGGATTCGGTTATTCGTCCTGAGGGCTGGAGATTTAAGGAGAACCCTACTACAGGAATGCCACGATACTCTATGGGCAGGACACCCCGGTTGGCAGAGAACCTATATGTTGATTAAGTAAGGGTATTATTGGCCACAGCTTCGGGATGATGTAATGAACTACACCAAAACATGCCTTACATGCCAACAAGATAAGACCAAGCGCTAGAAACAAGCAGGATTACTAGAGCCACTATCCACCCCAACTCGACCATGGGAGAGTGTGTCCCTAGACTTCATAAATAGCATGCCGAAAACTAGGGATTTTTCAAGCATACTAGTGATCATTGATAGATTCTGAAAGTATGCCACTTTCTTCCCGACATCAAAGTATTGCTTGACAGAGGAGACTGCCCACTTATTCTTCAAGTTCGTAGTCAAGTATTGGGGAGTGCTGCAACACATTGTGAGCGATCAAGACTCTAGGTTTACAAGGAATTTTTGGAAGGAGCTCTTTAACCTCCTTGGGTCACAACTAAATATCTCTTCGAGTTATCATCCAAAGACGGATGGGCAAACAGAGAGATTTAATGCCATACTAGAAGAATACCTATGCCACTTTGTTAGTGCGAATCAAAAGAATTGGGCACAACTTTTAGATGCTGCACAATTCTGCTTCAATTCTCAAAAGAGCTCGGTGACCAACAAAAGCCCATTTGAGATAGTGAACGGACAGAATCCTTTACTGCCCCATACCGTGGACTTCACCAAGAACCCTAGAGTTTTCAACTTCACTAAGGATTGGAGAAATAATGTGGCAGTTGTTCGAGCTTACTTGGAGAACGCATCGTGACGAATGAAGAAATGGGCAGATCAGGGACGAAGACCTCTTGAATTCAAAACTGGAGACATGGTGATGGTCAAGATTACTGCGGAATAGTTTTGATCATTACGGTCGTTGGATGGAAGACTTGTAAGACGCTATAAAGGCTCTCTCCCTATAATATCTAAGGTGGGCAAGACATCTTACAAGGTAGAAATCCCAAAGAGGATGAAGGTGCACCCGATGTTTCACGTCAGCAACTTGAAGCCGTACCACGCAGATGAAGAAGATCCAGCACACAACTAGCCATCCAGAGCAGCAGTTAAGTTGAAGACACGAGAGCGCCAAGAGGAGAAGCAGGCCGTAGAGATCCTTGCCAACAGGATCATCAAAGTTCAGCGACGACCACGACAAGAGTATCTAATTAAGTGGAAGGGACTTGGTGAGGAGAAGAAAAGTTAGGAGAAAGCAAAAGACTTAGAGCAGTTCAAGCAGATGATTGAAGATTTTGAAGCAGCTAAGTCGTTGAGGACGCCAACAGATTGAGTGGGGGAGAATGTGAGAGTTTGCCCATGTAATGCCCAAGTATAGCTTAGCTAGGGTCATTAGTTAAGCCCATGGCTGATTACTTGGTAGCTTATGTCTCCTCAAACTTTTCGATGTTTCTAAGTTTTGTTTGTAATTTTCTCTTCTTATGTCTCCTCGAACATTTTGATATTTTCTGCTATCACAAAGGTAATGATTAATTAAACTCTTTACGGAGGGGTGACTAGTCGGTGAAATGTTGGGTTAGCTCACTAGCATAGGTAAGGGGCTTTTAATACATGCTTGTGGCCTTCGTGTACTCTTACCATCGAGATATCAATAAAATGAGTGCATTTCATATCGATCGTTGCCTTTGTGAGCTTGTCCAGTTTATTTTGTTGCGTGCATATTTTAATTGCTTTGTTGCTTGCTTTGTGCTTGCATAACACTAATATCGTGTGGGTTATTTATTTTACAAGGAACATCGTAAATTGGCTTACTACCCGCGAGGGGCATGGCCTACTTGCGACTGCCAAATGCGCAGGTCGTGACACTTAGCATCCCAAGACATAGTAGAGATGGATCACATATTGTATACATTTCACATGTATGCATTTCACGTGTGAATACAATCATTATATATCTCACATATAAATCATCAACTGTGTCCAAATAATGCATGGCATGCACATCAGAAATCCATAAAAATCCACCATTCGTTATAAATGAAAATCAATTAACCATTCTAGTACCAGTGGAATTATACCAAAACGCCTATTTGATATCTCAATAAACCATTAAATATTTATAATTAAAATATAGGAAAAATATTTACTTTCAACAAACAATTTTAATTCCAATTGTCATCACAAAAGGAAATTCAGTATCTAAATCTATTAGAAAAAGTAATTTAAATTCAGTTAGATATAATCCATTCATTGATTGTATCTCTACTAATATTCGAATGTTTTTACATAGAATCTACACAACCTATTAAGTCCATTAAACATTAAAATAATTTAAATATACAATTTCATTAATTATTCTATGACAAAGCATTCACCAATCGCATTATTTTACACAAACTCACGCGCGCGCGCACATATATATATATATATATATATATATATATATATATATATATATTAAACAGTCTCCACACTTATTTAGTCAATATGCATCCAGATACACTTTATATTTATATAGAATACATTTCTTATATATGTCGCCATCATATTATTAATCTATATATTGAGACTGTATAATCACACATAAATAACCAAAATTTTCACCTTTAGTAATGCTAGGAGCTTCAAACTAGGTTGTCACCTTAGCTGTCGAAAATGGTGTTGCACTAGGTTGTGAATCACTCTTGGTTTTCTTAGAGGGTTTGGCCTTAACCTGTCTCTTGTTACGGTCCACAACAGACTTCCTTTTGGGAGCCATTGTTGATTGTCACGTATAGGATTGGATGATTTGCAAAGAGGATGAAATTTGATGATGGATGAATTGCACAAAGAATATCAGGGGGCACGAAGGAAGACAAAGAATGAACAGTTCAAAAGTGAGAGGTATTTTGAAAAAATAATAGGTATTTTTATAAGTATTATTAAGATTGAGTTTTTTTATAAAAATTATAAATGAGCTGGGCATTTGGCTAAATTATCCATCTTAAAGCCCAATACCAATTCTAAAACCTGTATTCAAGACGACGTCGCATGAGGAACGGCCCATGTATTTTTACGCGCTCACTGTGCAAGGGCGAGAAACACTGTTCTACGGTGTCGCTGTGCATGGGCGTGAAACACTATTTTGCCGCGAAAACCATTTTTGAAGGCGTGTTCCACAGTACACACGCTTGTACTCCTTAAATAATGGTCAGTTTGTTTGGTGCGCATAGTTCCTCTTTCTTTCTCTGCTCACTTCTTCTTCCTTGATCTAGAATTATTTCCAACAACTAAGATAGGGGAGAATTGAGATCTATCCTCATAATTCTAAGACAATATCCTAATTCTTGACTGTTGACATGATCAAAATAGAACGTTGAATTTGCAAGTCAAATTTGAGTTTAGTGAAAATTTAAGTTTGTGCTAATTGCAATACTAAGAAATCTAATAGATTTAATTAAATTCCATGCATTCTCTATAAAAAAAAAAAAGAAAAGAAAAGAAAAAAACATTTTATATGAATAATGATATATAATATCTTAGATTTTATTTTTTTCCAGCAACACATGGAATGCCAATTTATTATTTTCAAAGCCTACCTATATTTTTGGAGTTATATCCTATATTTTTCAAGCTCTACGTTCCAAAAATGACTACGGGATATATTTTCGAGACGTTGTTGTATTTATAAAATGAAAATTAATGTTTTACAAAATTTCCCATTAGGTACTAAATATTGTTATATTTATCTAGTCGGTTCTTCTTCCCTCTCCGACGTGGTCTCCGCGTGATTGATACCCTCTTCGTTTTGGGCCTCAGAAGCCATGTCCAGTAAGCTTCTTAATTTGAATATTTTTTAGTTTGAATTTTGGGTTTGATTTTCTTTTGATAAATTGTTATCGTTATTATTATTTTAGGTTTGAAGTCTTGTGCTTGCTGAATTAGTTTTCCAATTTCAGTCAGAGTTTTGCGTGCTGAAAAATTTCTTAAAAACCCTTGATTTTAAAGCCACCCCAATTGGACAGTTTTGATCAATAACCCAGTGATTGTTTTTGAAAATATAAAGTAAAAAATATTTTATTTTTTTAACCAAAATTTATCATCTGTATGAATTCCTACTGATCAAAACTTGTTTTATGCATGTAGTTTATATATGGATTCGAAATGCATGTCTATTCCAAAACAGTGGTCTTTGGATTTTGCATATTGCTATTGAGATTTGAGTACCTGTCTTAGTTTGCATTTCATTCATTTATGATGATATGTGAAAATAATTTTTTCCAAATTTCAGGAGAGTATCTTTTAAGGTAATTTTGTGATGATATGGTAATTTTCTAATAACTGGTGTAAACTCATTGCTTCTAATAGTAAGATGTGTGATACTGCAGTGCTATGTATGTATAAGATCTGACAAAGTCGTGAACAATCTTTTTAGTAATAGGATTTGATTAATATTTTCTAGTATATTATTAACCACAAAGGACTACAGTATATATATACAATTGAATAAAGAATAATCTCACTATTCTAGCCTATATATACTCTGGGAGTCAGTCAAGGAAATAAATGACAATAAAAGAGGAGACATTAGTGGAGTACAAACAGTGACAGGTAAACTATCCAAAAAACATGCATGCTGACACGTTGCACTAACTCCTTACTCTATCATGCCCCCGCAAGCGCAAGGGTCCGGGAAGGACACTAAGCTTGGACCGATGGAGATGGAATTGTGGCCGAGCTAGTGCTTTTGTAAGAGAGTCTGCCAGCTGGTCAGTGCTATGAACATGGGAGATGCGAAGAAGCTTGCGAGATACTTGATCACGTACGAAGTGGAAATCGAGTGCAATATGTTTCATACGGGAATGAAATACGGGATTAAAGCACAGGTATGTGGCACCAATGTTGTCGCAGTAAATGGTGGGTGAGGATGGAAGAGAGATGACCAGTTCACTAAGTAAGTTGGTGAGCCAGTTAACTTCAGCAGTAGCAGAGGCAATGGCGCGGTATTCGGCCTCGGTTGAAGAACAGGCGATGGTGGATTGTTTCTTGGAGCTCCAGCTGATTGGATTCTTCCCAAGGAACACAACATATGCAGAAGTGGAGTGTCGTGTGTCAGCATCACCAGCCCAATCGGCATCAGCATAAGCGTGGAGGGCAAGTGGAGAGTGTGCGGAGATGAAGATACCATAATGGGAAGTGCCTTTGAGATATCAAAGAACACGCTTAACGGCAAGCTAGTGATTGGCTGTTGGTCGATGCATGAATTGTGTAAGCTTGTTAACAACAAAGCTTACATCAAGTCTAGTGAGAGAGAGGTATTGGAGAGAGCCAAGAACTTGTCGAAATTCAATTGGGTCATGCGGAGGTGATCCATCTGCGAGGTACAATTTCATGTTAAGGGATAATGGAGTGCTTACATCCTTTGCCTCATGCATGCTGGTGCATTGGAGGAGATCAAGTATGTATTGCCGTTGAGATAAAAATAAGCCTGTAGGAGAACGAATAGTTTCAATGCCCAAGAAATAGTTGAGGTTGCCTAGGTCCTTGAGTGAAAATCGGTTGGAGAGTTGAGTGGTGAAGTCACGAAGGGTGGATGGGTGATTGCCTATGATTACAATGTCGTCCATATACACAAGTACGTACATGGTTCGTGTTCCCGAGGTGTAAATGAAGAGGTATGCGTCACTTTTGGAGTTAAGAAACCCATAATCAAGAAGGAAGGCTCGGAGTTCATTATACCATGCCCGAGGTGCTTGACGGAGTCCGTAGATTGCTTTGTGTAGTTGGCAAACATGATTTGGAGACTGAGGATCAACAAAACCTTGAGGTTGCTGCATGAAAACACATTCAGACAAAGCACCTTGCAAGAAGGCATTGTTAACATCCAACTGGTGTAAAACCCATCCATGAGTAATAGCAATTGTCAAAACTAGGCGAATTGTGGCGGGTTTGACAACTGGGCTAAACGTTTCAGTTAAATCAATACCAGGTCGTTGATGGAAACCCTTAGCCACAAGACGGGCTTTATACTGAGCAACAGATCCATCAAGGTGTCTTTTAATCCTATAAACCCATTTACATCCAACAATGTTTTGAGTGGAGGAAGGGGAGACAAGGGACCATGTGTTGTTTTTCTGAAGGGTAAGAAATTCCTCTCGCATAGCTTCATGCCAGTGGGAATGCTTATGAGCTTGGGTAAAAAAGGTAGGTTTGATTTGAAGGAGAGGGGGAGAGGTAGAATCTTGCAGAGAAAAAAAAATTTTTGGTTTGTAAATATTATTTTAGGCACGAGTAGTCATGCGTGGTGGATGAGCAAGAGGCGGAGGTAAGAGAGAATTGACATTGGTGGGTGGGGAAGATGGATTGTTGTGGTGACATGGAAAGGTGGATAATGAAGGTTTGGGTTTTGGGTCTATGGGCACATCACATGTGGTGGGTGGTAGGGGTGGCGTTTGGGTGCATGGTGTTGCATGGGAATGAGATTGGGGTGAAAGGCTACATACCTGTGTTGTAGAGTGTGGAGAAGCATCCTTAGGAGTAGCAGAAGTGAGAGCACCACATGAAGTAGGAGTGGTAGTGGTGGGTATGACATGTGGGGTTGAAGTTGGTAGGGGGACAAAGTTAGGGTCTTGAGATGTAGGTGCAGAGACTTGGTGTAATTGTTTTTTTGTAAAAATGGAAAGATATTTGGAAAATGTGTCAGAGGAAAGGCATGGAGTAGAATGTGACTTGGTTTTGTATGGAAATATATTCTCAAGGAAGATGACATGGCGGGTCACAAAGAGGTGATTAGACTGAATATCAAAACACAAGAAGGAATGATGAGGTAAAGAGAAGCCAAGATAGACGCATGGGCGTGAGCAGGGTTCAAGTTTGTGGGTGTTATAAGGGCGGAGCCATGGATAGCAGAGACAACCAAAGACACGGAGAGAGGTGTATGTTGGTTTATGGCCAAATAATTTTTGATAGGGCGTGGTATGATGTAGAACAGGTGTAGGCATGCGGTTAATAAGATAAACTGCACTTTGAAAAGCATGGGACCAAAAACGAAGTGGCACGGCAGCTTGGTGGAAAAGAGTGAGGCCAATTTCTACAATATGGTGATGTTTACATTCTGCAGAACCAACATGTTCAGGTGTATAGGGTGGAGAGGTAAGATGTTGAATACCATGGTGGTTGAGGAGGTAAGAAAGTGCTTGATATTCCCCACCACCATCTATGTAAACTGTTTTTATGTTGGTTTGGAAAAAATTTTCAATAAGTTTTCTGAATTTCTCAAACACAGTGCTCATATCAAATTTCTGTTTTAATGGATAGAACCATGTATATTTTGTAAAATAATCAATAAAAATAACGTAATAACGAAAATTGTTAAAGGAGGTTACTGGAGCAGGACCTCAAACATCCGAATAAATAACTTGAAAGGGTTTATCATATTGAAGATAAGAAATCATAAAAGGCAATTTATGACTTTTGTAACACAAACAAGAGTCACATGCTGTGTGTTTCAAAGGATCAGAGACTGGAATTTTGTTGCTAGCTATGATTTTCTGTTGTACTGGAGGAGATGGATGGCCAAGGCATTGATGCCATATGTGCGAAGGAAGAGCTACTGAGGCAGAGATGGACGGTTTAGGCAATGAGGTTGAGGATAACCACTCGTACAGGTTGTGCCTACTCCGGCCTTTCGCCAAGGATGTCCCCGTACTCAAATCCTTCATAAGAAAATAGTCAGGAAAGAACTCAATGGAGGTTTTATTTTGTTTGCAAAATTGTGACACAGAGATAAGGTTCTTTTTTATCATGGGTGCACACAAAACATTATTTAACGTAAATGAAGCAATAGGTGAGTTAACAAGGGAAGAACCAACATGAGATATGGAAATACTGTTACCATTGCCAACTACAACATCTTCATTGCCCACATAGTCAGAGTGCATGGAGAGATTCTGAAGATCTAATGTGATGTGATGTGTGGCGCCGGAGTCAAGGACCCAATTGTTAGTAGAGCAGTGCGAATCTCCTTCTACAATGTTTGCTTGAGGCCGAGAATAATTGGATGGCTGACCACATGACCGGTAGGTTTTTGCACTGTGGCCTGGTTTATCGCATAGTTGGCAGACAATGCAAGATTGGATTTGGCTTCCCTGATGAAAATTAGAATTCCACGAGGGTGAATGTGAGTGACAAGTTGACTGGTGCATACCTCTTCCATTGGAGCTATGCTGCCAATTGGTGTAGAACAGTTAGGAGCTTGGTCTTTGCATGGAGGAAGAGTTTTGTCCACCAATATTGCTGTCTGAGATGTGAGTGGTGTTGTTGGTACCACCGCGATGACCACCTCGGCTTCCTCGACTACCACGGCCTTTCTGAGTGAATTGTGCAGTGATCAGGGCTTCCTCTTCTTTTGGTTCCCCATGATTGTGAATTATTTCCTCATCAAGAAGTTTGTCATAGAGATCTTCAAAAGTGATTGGAGTATCACGAACACGAACTGTTGCCTTCAATTCTTTAAATCCATCGGCTAAACCATTCAGGGTGTAGGACATAATTTGAGCATCATTGAAAGGATGCCCAATAAGTGCCAACTCATCAACCAAGCTTTTTACCTTGCTCATATATGTTGCTACTATCGTCCCTTCTTTTTTGTTTGTCATAAGAGAAGACATGATGGAGAGCATCCGAGTGTTAGAACTGTTGGCAAAGCTTGTTTTGAGTTTGTTCCAAGCATCAGCAGATGTAGTGCAATTGTTTATCGTTGGACCAAGTGTACTATGAATCGTTACTTGAATTCCAAGAAGGATAAAACGATCCTGACAAGTCCAAAGATATCCATCAACGAAACCAAGAAGTCCATAACCAAATAAGAGATTGGTCATTTGAGACTTCCATGATGCATAGCTGCCTCCATTCTTTGCAAACTTGAATGGAATCTGGGAAGAAGCATTAAGAGATATGAGATTTCCAAGGGTTGTGGTGTTTACTGGTGTGGAGGTTAATACGGTTTCAGAAAGTGGTGTTAAAACCGTCGGCATTGTGACAGAGTTCTGGGTGTTTTCCATTGCAGCAATAAAGGAGGTAGGAAGATGAAAGAGACGAGGTTGGGATAGAGACGTGGCTAGGATCGATCGACTAGAGACTCTATTTGGAATAGAGAGGGCTCTGATACCATAATAGGATTTGATTACCTATTATCAGTTATACAATGAATGGATTAGAATGTCAAAATTTACACTTAATGATCAATAATACAGACTATACTGTGATTTTTTATGTTTGTGTATGAAAAATGCATGTCTGTTTCTGTTTCCAAAACATTGGTCCTTGGGTATTGCAAATTGTTTCTGAGTAGTGGCCTTAGCTTGCATTCCATTAATTTATAATAAATCATCTTTTGGGGTAATTTTATAACAACTGATGTAATTGATACAGTTTGTAAAGGAATTTTGAAAACCTTAAATTCACTGCTCTGATGCTACTTCTATACCCCTCACTCTAAAACAGAGTCCATTTAAGTTCTAACCTTTTTTTCAATTTTTGTTCCTTTTTGTTTCATATTTCTTGTCCATCACTAGTATTATATAGCCTATCATCAGTGAAATATACCTTTTGGATTAAATTTTGTAATCGCCAAAATGTTGTACATGTATTATCTATGTATCTATGTTGACATCATTTTTGAAATCTATTTATGACATAGACTAGTCTATTTCTGTTTTAAAAAGAGTGGTTATTTGGATTTTGCAAACTGTTTTTGAGCATTGACTAGTGTTCATATACACTTGCTTCTTTAGCTTGTATTTCATTCATTATCTAGCTTGCATGTATGTTTGAGGATATGTATAAAATTTATTCAAGGAATTGATATAGTTTGTACGTAAACAATTTGTTGCTTTCAAGAGCTATATAGTGGGAAATCATTTGAAATTTGATATTTCCTAGTACTGATCATATACTTTAGGCTTTGCTTTCCATTAATTTAGTACATGTATGTCATACTGTATCAGTAGTCTGAATGAATTTATTATATGTGAATGTATGTGTGTAATACTATGATAAAGAAGTTTGCAATTCTCAGGATTTTATAACTTCCATGGCTAGAAAAAGCGCAGCAAGGGACTGTGGAGGAACGGTAGACAACAATATAGAAGTTTATGATTTTCTGGAGCTTGGAATTTCCATGGCAACAAAAAGAGTAAACAGAGTGCGTGGCTGAAGACCGATTATCCCAACTACCTGATCCAGTCATACACCATATTTTCTCATTCCTTCCCACCATTTATATGTCTGAACGAGTCTCCTTTCCAAGCGCTGGAGACAGGTGCGGCTTCAAATCCCTTTCTAAATTTCGATTCTAAACTCGAGAATTTTACTTTTCATAAGGATGTTAGAAAAGGTAATATGTTGTTAAAGCTTGTTGGAAACTACTTGAGATTTCACAAGCAATACATGGAGTGTCCTAGAACGTCTATAACAAGTTTTAAGCTTCACATGCATTATAAGTACGGATGCAGTGCTTTTAGAAGAATAGATACGTGGGTAAGGTATGTCATTCAGAGTAAAGTGAAGGAGTTAGATCTCTCTGTTAGAAATTATTGTTTATCAGAGTCCCATCTGAATGGCGCAACTTCACTGACTTGAATGAAATTGAGAAATTTGAGGTCGAAGGCCCTTTTTCTTTCAAAGTTTCCTGCTTTGAAAATTCTCTATTTGGTGTATGTGCAATGTGATGATCAAGAGTTAGTTCAAAATCTTATCTCTGGATGCCCTGTAATTGAAGATTTGCATGTAGACAAAGATAGATTTAGGCGGAAAAAGTTGAACTTGCTGTTAGTGGAACGCTTAAAAATGTCACATTATCGTGCATGAAGTTGAGATATAAGTGGTTGGGAGGCTTGATTTCGGGACTGACTTTGAGGCTACCCTAAATTTACTAATGTTCCTCACCCTAGTGTTGCTGTGTCACTTTACTCAACATAAACAATTTCTAATTGTTACAAAATAAATAAATATTTTTAAAATAAAATAAAAATGCGCATTTATTAAATACATTAAATTATTTAATTTTAAATTTTGTTATTTTTATTAGACTAAAATTTATTATTATTTTTCATCAAGGCTTCAACCCATGAGAAAACAAAGTTTTGATAAACACTGAGTGTAGAAAATGAAAATACTTCCTGATTCAAAGAAACACTATGTCATATATATATATATATATATATATATATATATATATATATATATATATATATATAACACAAAAGCAGCGATGGCCTAGTTTTCTTCTTCTAAACAAGCAAGCTGGATGCAAAATACATACGAATTGAAAGCTATTACTAGTGCAAAGGATCATCACGAGTAGGGGTGGTGCAGATCAAGTCGGTTTCAGGCTCTTTGATATCTGATTGGAAAGGGAATAAATCCGGGAAACAATACCAACGATCCAACTTAACTTTGAAGAAACAGCAGTCCTGAAATTTGTGAAATATAAGTTGTCCTTCACCGTTAATCAGTAGTGCAATATCACTGTTACAAAGACCTACTGGGTCAACTGTCCAGTTCTCATTCAAAATCTTTTGGATGCTAACTTTGTGTACCCTCCTCCATATACTTTCGCCATTTTCGTCGTCGTCGTTAACCCACAATTCCATACATTCCTTTTCGGAAACAATGCATAGCAAACCAAGCCTGCCTTCGTACTCCACAAGCACCATGTCATGTGTCGAAAACCACAGCGGCAATGCAAAGAATTCCCAACTCTCATCCTCTAAACTGAACCCAAATACCTCATTGTTAGGAAGCAGATAGGAGTAGAATTTTCCGTTGGCTGATACAAGAGGTTTAAATAAAAGAGTAGCCTTTTGAGGATTGTACGTCAACATCTCACGAAAGCGCATTACTACATCACCCATATTTTTCCATGTCCAGGTTTCCGAATCAAACATGTCAAAAAAAAGATTGTGGTGCTTGTATGATGTCGAAGAGTTGAGCAACGAGAGTACAACAATCTTATAACGTAAAGGTATAAGCCGCACCACCTCAATTGCAAATACTCTTATATATTTATCACTATTATTATGATGTGGTGGATTTGGAATCTCTCGCCATTTTTTAGTTGTGGGATTGCACATATAATATTGACTACTTGTGGCACTGCTGCAAAGAAGAATACCTGATTTTGTAGAAGCTAAGATCTTCACTGGATTAGCGGGTAAGAAATCAAGGCATAGATGTGAAAGCTCCGGATTATCGTCTGTCATCGACACGAAAGCCTTCTTTATTTCCAGATATGACTCTTGAAGTAAGAATCCAGAGAGAGTTTTGGTTCTTTCACGTAAGAGTTTGGCAACACTTGGGTGGTCTGTAATCATCTTCACTTGTTTTGAAAGCAGCCTGCAATTTCCAACAGTTTCCAGCGATGTTCTTGACAAAATCTCGGCCATAATATCGGCGGGTACAGGAAGACATGAATCGGCCGCCATGTCCATCACAACACTGGTAAACGTACTGCCAAACAGCGATGCCACTGAGTTGAAATCAGATTAATAAATACTTTTCCAAACATTAGTCAAATTGTATATGACTAGGAGTGTACTAAAACCCTAGTATTGATTTTACATGTGGGCCCACGGGATCAAAACCTCATCATAGAATTGATTCCTATCAAATAGCTTAAAATTTCTCAGCCCAAAACATAAATACTGCTCTTTTTTTTCTTTTTTTTTGAAGACTTAGGCTTTATGTTTTTTCATTATTATTTTTTTACCGCGCATACAAACGGTGAGTTTAGAAATTAAATGGGAAGATGCTAAATTTAATTATACGCATTTTATAATGTCTCCACTATTCGAGTTTATAACATTTTTCTCTCTATATATACGGCGATTGTATCTCTTAGCTTTTCCAGGTTGAGAAGGCGTGTTTTTTGAACATCTCCTGTACATTCTATTTCGTATAACAATGTGCACAGCAGCAAGACAACTCACCAAGAATCTTTGGTTTCATGTAGTAAGAAACCTGAAAACTATGATTAACACTAAATCCTTAGTTTGCATAAAATATATTACGATTATGATTAATCAAGCACCGAGTAAGAACTTCATAGTTAATACTCGTAATAACTGAGAAGTGACCAGAACGTCAACAATTTCTTTTCTCCACTCAACATGATCACTTAATTAATTGGACGACATTCTCATCATTTGAAGCAAGAAAGGGAATCTGTCTCCATGTCCTTGTGAATCTGTCTCAAATGAAGACTGTATAAATTCAATAATACTTAAAAGAGACTTCAGGAAATTGTAGTTCGACAAATAAACAGATCAGACATGTATATAAAATCAATTCTCACACGGAGACCGTAGATTTTCCCCTTTCATATAACATATAATGATTATGTTTAATTAAACACTTGGATTCAAGGCAGGAAAAGCAAGCAGCTCCCGGTTGAATAACTAGGCAATTTCTTCTTCTACAAGACTTGAACAAGCTTCTCTGTTCCCTCTCTATGGACTGGTGCATTACATATTGAAGAATGAAGAATTACTAACCCAATTAAAGGATAAGGATGCAGAACCTATTGGGTAAGATAAAGACGTTCTACTGGGTAAGAATGAGAACATTGTATATTGTATAGAAAGAGCTATTAGTTAGAAAGTTTGTTAGATCTTTTTACTTTTGTATTATATAAATACTTCTCTGTCCAGTGGGTGTAACATAAGAAAATTAATACAATCAAAAAGTTTTTCCCAAAGTTTTACACACTATTTGTTCGACAGTTTATTTTTTAGTTTTTTTTCTTATATGGTATCAGAGCCATACAATGACAGATGAGCAAACCTCTTCTCCAAAAACAAACCAAAATCCAGCTCCAGTTCTACCTCCAAGCTCCTCTCATGATCCTGCTCAATCAGCAAGCCCATACTATATTGGGAGCAATGATGGAACAGGAGCTATGTTGGTGACACATATTTTGGATGGCAATAATTATTATTCGTGGGCTAGATCCATGAGAAGGGCTCTTAGAATCAAAAACAAATTAAGGTTCATAGATGGCACTCTCTCTGCACCTACACACCCGAATGACCCCTTGATGGAGCACTGGTTGAGGTGTAATGATATAGTAATCACTTGGATCCAAAACACTATGGCTGTTGACATCAAATGTAGCACGGTATATGCAGAGATGGCTCATCAACTATGGCTGGAACTTGAGCAACGATTTGCTCAACAAAATGCACCTCGAATTTATGAAATCAAGCAAAGTATAACAGCACTAGTACAGAACCAAGATGCAGTAAGTACTTATTTTTCAAAACTTAAAACTCTATTGGATGAATTATTGAATTATGAATCTATTCCTAATTGTTCATGTGGAGGATTGAACACGAGTTGAAAATCAGCAGCGTGATTGGGTGATGAAGTTCTTAATGGGCTTGAATGAGTCTTACAAAAGTATTAAAGCTCAGATTCTTTTGATCAAGCCCTTTCCTAGTTTAAATGAAGTTTATTCCATCATTCAACAAGAAAAGAGAAGAGAGATATCTTGATAACACTATTAATGAATCCATGGCTCTCATAGCTAGAGGAAATTTTAAAGAGGGTGGAAAGCGAGTTTCTCATCCCAAAAAGGACCGATACTATTGTACTCACTATAAAATATTAGGACATTCTCTTGGCGATGCTTCAAAGCAAATCCCAAGCCAATCTGCTCACATTGTCGATTCATGGACACACATTGAGAAGTGCTATAAATTACATGGATATCCTTCAGGCAACAAATTTGATGGGAAAGCCAAAACACCTCCATCTGCTGCAAATCAAGTT
Organism: Rhamnella rubrinervis; assembly: GCA_007844105.2. NCBI lineage: Eukaryota > Viridiplantae > Streptophyta > Magnoliopsida > Rosales > Rhamnaceae > Rhamnella > Rhamnella rubrinervis. The sequence continues at coordinate 11,655,999 of CM017574.2, read as the reverse complement.
TCTGCAAACCCAACTTGATCAAGATCAAGTAAGGGACAAAGCTCCGTCTCATTGACTCAAGAACAATATTCTCCTCGCACTTCTCAAGACATCCAGCAATAGTTTATCTCAGCTCCCTTTAGCAAATAATGTTCAAACCTCTTTTCATCTGCTTCTAGTGCTGAAATCTCTAAGATATCGGTATATCTCTCTCTTTATAGCATTAAGACTGCTAATCCTACTACCATTTCTTGGATATTGGACACACAAAGATCATATGATCTGTTCTACTTCCTTTCTTACTTTAATTAATTCTCAAGTTTCATACTCTGTAGCTTTGCCTAATGGAGGTTGCACCATCACTCATGTAGGAACTTAAAGTAATCGAGTCTCTTGTTCTCCAAAATGTTCTTTGTGTTCCATCTTTTTCTTTTAATCTCATCTCAGCTAGGAAAATTGCTCAAGAATCAAATTGTTGTCTTATGTTTTTCTCTGATTTTTGTTTCATCCAGGATCTTTTGACTTGGACAACGATTGGCATGGGTGAAGTAAAGCACGGCTTATATCACTTGCGGCAAGATGAAACCTCTCCTTCAAGCTTAGCCAAAATTTTAAACTAGTTTATTCATACGACACCTTTATCTCCAACCTGTAATACTGAAGATTTTGATCTTTGGCATTATAGATTAGGACATTCCTCTTATTCTAGACCTGTTTTAGATAATAACGTTCACATATCCAAACATGCTAGCCAAAAGCCTTGTCTTGTATGTCCTTTAGCTAAGTTACACAAATTGTCTTTTCCTTTGAGTGAACACAAATCTAAAAGATGTTTTGAGTTAGTACATTGTGATATTTGGGGCCCTTGTAATGAATTGAGTTATGATGGTTCCAGATATTTTCTGACTATTGTGGATGATTTTAGCAGATGTACTTGGGTATATTTGTTAACATTAAAATCTGATGCAACTAGTGCACTACAAAGTTTTTGTGCAATAATTGAGACCCAATTTGAAACTAAAATCAAAATTATTCGTAGTGACAATGGGGGAGAATTTGCCATGAAAAATTTTTATATTGAAAAGGGAATTATACATCAAAAAAGTTGTGTTGAGACACCACAACAAAATGCCGTAGTGGAGAGGAAGCACCAACATATTTTGAATGTTGCTAGGGCTTTGAAATTTCAAAGTGCCATTCCATTGAAATATTGGAATGACTGTATACTTATTGCTGTTTACCTTATAAACAGAACTCCATCTCCTTTGTTGAAGCACAAAATCCCTTTTGAAATTCTTTTTAAGGCCAAACCTTCCTACTCTCAACTTAGAGTTTTTGGATGTCTAGCTTTTGCCACTACCCTTGTGAATGGGAGGCACAAATTCGATTCAAGGGCTAGAACATGTGTCTTCTTGGGATATCCTTTTGGGATCAAAGGATATAAGTTGTTGGACTTAGAAACCAAACAAATTTTTATTTCACGTAATGTTATCTTTCATGAAACAATTTTTCCTTACAAAACCAATACCAGAGAATGCACCTCCAAAAATTATGGTATTCTACCATATCCCAATCAGCTTTCTTTTCCTCACATTACCAACACATCTATTCCAGATATTCTCATTCCAAATGATTTTACTGAAATGGAAAACCCAAGTCCTACAGACCTTTCAATTCATACCGAGACATCTAATCCACAAACTATCGAAGAAGCCAATCATTCAGATTCTTCTATTCCAGTTTTTACAAACACAAACCATGTTCATCACTTGCCACGCAGGTCCACCAGAATAAGAAGAACACCTTCATATTTGCAGGATTACATATGCCAACAAGCTGCTTTATCTCACCCATCTCAGAAGTTGGACAAGGAAAAAGGGACTGGTCTCTCAGGTAAACCTTTTCCCCTTAGTAATTCTATATCTTATGAGAAATTGTCTATTCCACACAAAGCTTTTATAACCTCTATAACTAATCAAATTGAGCCTAGAAATTATCGGGAAGCTTCCCAATCTCCTCAAGTGCGCCATGAAAGCTGAAATAGCGCTTGAGTTAAATGATACTTGGGTTATTGTCAACTTACCTTCGATAAAGCGGTGATAGGATGCAAATGGGTTTATAAAATTAAGTTTAATGCTGATGGAAGTGTTGAAAGATATAAAGCAAGGTTGGTGGCAAAGGGATACATGCAAGAGGGTCTTGATTATCATGAGACTTTCTCTCCGGTAGCAAAATTGGTCACAATAAGGACCTTACTAGCTGTAGCAGTAGTAAAAGGGTGGCACTTGCATCAATTTGATGTGAACAATGCCTTTCTACATGGGGACTTAGAAGAAGAGGTCTATATGCAATTACCACTGGTATGATGATGGAAATAAAAGGAATGTGTGTCGGCTTAAGAAAAGTTTGTATGGGTTAAAACAAAGGCCACGACAATGGTATTCCAAGTTATCTAATTTCATCATCCAGCAAGGATTCAATCAATCTAAAGCTGATTATAGCATGTTTACAAAGTCAAAAGGTGATTCATTCATAGCCATCCTTGTATATGTTGATGATATTATAGTTGCAAGTAAGCGTATGGAAACTATCAATACTCTTAAAGCTTCTCTCAATGATAAATTCAAAATTAAAGATCTTGAAAGCTGAAATATTTTCTTGGTCTTGAGATAGCACGATCAGAAAAAGGAATCCACCTATGTCTAGAACAGAAAAATTATCTGCTCTCTAGATCAAAATCTCAAGTTATCTAAAGACCAAGGAGAGTTACTTGCTGATCCTACTGAGGTTAATTTGTTACTTTACTTGACTATAACTCCCTTTCGTCCAATTATTGAGTCAATTTATGGATAATCCTAAAATTTCCCATCTACATGCTGCTCACAAAGTGTTGAGGTACATAAAAAGAGCCCCAGGTTAGGGATTATTTTATCCTGTAAAATCTAAATTACAACTTCAAGGATACTGTGACTCAGATTGGGGAGCATGTCCGCATAGGAGATCGGGAGGTTATTGTGTGTTTATTGGTTCTTCCTTGGTATCTTGGAAATCAAAGAAACAAAATGTGGTGTCAAGGTCTTCGGCTGAGGCTGAATACAAAGCAATGGCCAACATTAGTTGTGAACTAACGTGGCTTAGATATGTTTTTGAGGACTTGAATGTTCCACACCCTCAAGCAGCATTATTATTTTGTGATAGCAAATCTGCAATTCATATAGCCACAAATCCAGTTTTTCATAAAAGAACAAAGCATATAGAACTTGATTGTCATCTAATTAGAGATAAAATTCTGGAAGGAAGCATCATAACTGAGCATGTAAGCAGTGGTTCACAAATTGCTGATGTTTTAACCAAAGCTCTAAGTTCATCTAGTTTCTATCAACATCTGTCCAAGATGGGAGTAGCAGATATCTACTCTCCATCTTGCGGGGGGCTATTGAAGAATGAAGAATTACTAACCCAATTAAAGGATAAGGATGCAGAACCTATTGGGTAAGATAAAGACGTTCTACTGGGTAAGGATGAGAACATTGTATATTGTATAGAAAGAGCTATTAGTTAGAAAGTTTGTTAGATCTTTTTACTTTTGTATTATATAAATACTTCTCTGTCCAGTGGATGTAACATAAGAAAATTAATACAATCAGAAAGTTTTTCCCAAGTTTTACACACTATTTGTTCAACAGTTTATTTTTTAGTTTTTTTTCTTATATTACAAGCTTAAAAGCTAAATAGTCAAATAAGATCATCTCTTACTATACTCCTTGTTCCACTTTTCTTTGGGAGACGATCGAAAAAAATAAGATCATCTCTGACGTTTTTAGGTAGTAGATGTAGTAAGTGTGGAACTTTAGTATAATGGTCTATTTTAGTTCAATTGCTTATTCATATTATAAATTGCAGAATTCATACGCCCCAACATGCTTAATAATATCACTTTTTTCATGCCCTAACTTAATTCATTTATCAAGTTATGCTATATATGATACCATTTTTTGTCAGGCCCACCACAATGCTAGCCAAAGGTATCAGTTCAGGTCTTAAAGCTGATGTGAGACTTTTCACCATTTATCACTCCTTATCATTTCCATGAATATGGTGCTTACATATAAATACAACTGTAAGACCTGCTGAGGCTTGTGTCATACTCTGATTTTAGACTGAGGTAGCCTCCTCTTAAACTTTTGCCAGTTGGAAAGAAATAAAGACGCATAGTTTCCTACAAATATTTCACACATAAATAGAATGTAATTGCATATTGTTGTTAATAATTTGTATTTCTCTCTCTATCTGTCTTTCTTTTTTATTCGAATTTCATTAATAGAATTAAAAACATACATACATTCAGAGACAAAGGTAATGTAACTAACATTAATTTAGAGCATTAATCGTTAAAAAATAACCAAACTTTCTTAAAGGTGAATCCTTTTGTGAACTAAATTAAACTTAATTATTTTATGTTGTTCCAAGAAGAACTTATATAAATAAACACAAAATTAAACCACACTTGGATTTAAAGTAGCAAAAGAAAGCAGCTCTTGGTTGCTTTCAACTAAGGCCATTTCTTCTTCTTCAAGAGTCAAACAAACTTCAATTCCTCCTCCATCTGATGTAGGCGCATCCATCATAATGATAGAATTTTTGAATGCCAATAGACAATTAGTCGCCCATGCTGGCTTTCCCCATCCAAAATCAATGTCGTAAAATGGAAACCTACACCAACTGCTGCAACCGAAGATCTCAAATTCATCGTCTTTTATCATAAATTGACACATACCTTCAAGTGCTCGCTTGACTTCTACTACGTCAAGTTTTTTAGGGAAATATTTTTTAAAATCTTCCAAACTTGTCCTCAACTTAGCAACCAAGACTTGCAGATCAGTGCTTTCATTATTATTCAACATCGTTGAAACCATCGCAAAGAGGTTTCCTGCAAAGTTCTCCGGCAAGGGTGGCGCAGTCCTCGGACGAATGTTCGCTGCCCGATTAAATAGAGAAGTAGCCTTGTTTGATGATATCATGTATGCATCCATTGCTGATTTCCAAACGAGTGCAGTAACTGCTTCAACTCTAGTCGGACGTTTCACAATCTCGCTGGCTGATTTACGCTGCAGAGCTTCAATATTTTTGGCATCAAACACCAACCTACTGGTTATGCACTTTTCTCCTGGAAGCGTTTGTATGATTGGAGGATCTGAGTAAATTGTCAAATCTGTAGGTGGTAGAAGAGATGCAGCACCAAATTCAGGATCATTTTCAACACAACAACGAAGAGACCAGCTTTGGAGGAACATTAACAATGTGGCTGCATCGGCGACCTTATGCGAAATGCTTACCCCAATGGCCATTCCACCACATTGTAAGAAAGTGGCTTGGACTAACAGTAGATGGCCTATTCCTGCTTCTTCACGATCAGGCTCAGCTACGCCAACAAGTTGTTTCAGCAGCCGGGTATCTGGTCTTTCGAACATCTTCGGCATTGAGCAATCGATTTTGGCCTCCACGAACTCGATCCCGTCGTCATTGCACTCGATGATGGAGGCAAACCTACTTGTAATTCTTCCTGCGAATGGGTAGAATTTGTTTAAGGTTTGCGACAAAGTTTTCTTCAAATGTTGGGTTTTTTCTGCAAAGGTGAGCAGATGATCAAGGCCGTGAAGAACGCTATTAGGGTCATTTGGTGGGTAGAAGAGAATCAGTGGGACATACATATCTGGAGAAAACTGATCAAGAAGACTCATCTTGAAAGTTGAAAGGTGGTGAGGAGTTGGAGAAGATGGTTTTATTGTTGCTCTCTGAATGACTTGAACCTTCTTTTCCATAGCCATGAGATCTCTAGATTGGTGTTCAATTTGCTCAAAATCTGGTGTAGTTCTGATAACACAAATCCATGACTATTTAAACTCAAATGGCCGTCGTACGTACGGAAAGGTTCAGAATATTTTATTAACTCCTTTTAAATGTTTCTAATTGCCCATTTAACTTTATTAACTCAAAACTAGTGTGCTTGGGAATTAATTGTATTTATATAGTCAGATATGTACATGTTTTTTGTACTGGTTGGTAGCACAAAAACTATAATATATATATATATATATATATATATATATATATATAAAATGCATATTCGACCCACTTGGAAATGATGCTCTACTTTATTGAAATCAGGACTGCTTTTAATGACTGGGGTAAAAGCAATATACGCGTCACTTATTTTATAGGCATATGCATCACGCATTCTATAATTACATGTAAAGAGATAGAACGCTAAGTTTGACCAAAACCAACAACAGAAAGAATACTCACATTGACTATTTCACTTTTGCGAAAATAATATTTTGAAAAAAGCTTTTTTACACCTTGCATTAAAACAGTCAATTATTATTACTTGAGATGTGACATATAAGGTACATATGGTCAACAAAAATTTAATAGATTACTTGTATTTTAGCACAGGCTATATATACTCTTATATATATCTCTAAGGGTCTTCCTCAAAATATATACCTTTCCCTAGGCATATACAGTTAAATTTCAATAAATTAATAGTTGAGTAAGGAAAATCTATTAATTAAGTTATTAATTATTAATTAATCCATAACTTAATAATTTATTAGTTTATCAAGTATAAATGAAATTTTTTTTTGTTGCAATTTGAAAATGTCATACCAAATAATTTTATATGAAAATGTTATGTCAGAATAAAATTCTGCTCCTATCTTTATGGTAAGAATGAGTTATTTGGGTTCAGCTTAGGGAATGAGAGTTAGGAATTCTTTGCATTGCCACCACGGTTTTTATGAGAAGGTGCTTGTGGAGTCTGAAGGCAGGCTTGGTTTGGTCTGCATTCTTTTAGAAGACGAATGCATGGTATTGTGAGTTAAGGACGACGAAAACTATAAATAAAGTAGAAACTATTTTTTTTTTTTTTGTATAATATGCATTAATAAAGTAGAAACTAATGCTAAAAAAACTAGGTTTTCGACAACAAATTTTGCAAAACACAAATTAACCCTTATTCAAAGTGAAGTAAATTCCAAACCTAGGAAAACTCAGAAAGCAAGCATGCAATTGAAACACATATAAAGAACTAAAGCATTCATTGAAAGTGTGGTGGATACGAAAAGACCAGCGTACTTGTCTACGCTTTCAGGGAATTTTCCAAAAATTACAGTGTTATTTTTTATGTGAAATTTGTCACCTAAAATTAGAATACCATATTTTGGCATAAATAGCATTCTCCAGGAGTGCAATTTGCCGATGCCAAAAATTTGGCATTATCGCCAGCACCCTGTTGGAGATGCTGTAATAGCTACATATATAAACATTGTTAACATAAAAACTTACAAGCTTTTTATCTGCAGTTATTGTCTAGAATTGGAAAAAAAAATGCAAAAGAGAAAGAGAAAAATGCGAATTTAGTCACTTGTATAAATTTTTACCAATATTATAGTTGGTTTCCACCGATCAAGGTTCATACATTCTTGGCACTACAGAAAAACAGTGTTGTTGAGGATAAAATTCAAGATTTCATGCCTAAAATTATTAGCAATGAAAAATTATTGTTACTTTGTTGCTGCTAATAATACCATGGCTAAAATTTAAAATTACATTTTTTGTAGCTAAAAGGTTATATAGCCCAAAAACTATTGTATGCCAAAACTAATAAAATTTAGTCATGACACCCTTCGACAACAACCTTTTTTTATTTGGTGTTATTACCTGTAAATAACAAGAATACAATAAAATTCGATGGTATTTATAGTTCAACAAAATCTCAAGGCAACAAAGCACGGCTAGTTTCTTCATCTAAAGCAGCAAAACAAGCACTTGGGCAGCAACACAGGCGTGCTATACATTGAATTGGAATTATTTCAAGCGAAATGGATGATAAACAAAGACAAGCTAAGTAGCTCGTGCATGCAATCATATAGGTATAGCCAGTGTTTAAATAGATAATTGAAAGCTCTAAACTATCTTATGGGTTATAAAATATCAAACCAACAAAATGATTATTTTCTTCTAAAACAAGCAAACTAAGGAACTTGGCATGGAACACAGACGAGCTAAATATTAAAGTAATTAACTTTATTACAGGAAATGTAAAGTACATTGTTGCTATCTTTTTTGGAAATTTGTCAATGTACAAAATCGATTTTCCAGCCAAAGGTACTCCGAAGATTAAATTAGACATTTTATCAACGAAATTGATAAAACAGAATATTGCTTTGGTTGTGTGTCAACTGTGCTGAATAGAGAGAATTGTGAATCTTTTATGATAAAATACTATGTATTTATAGAGATTTTGGAGTACCTTTGAGGACTAAGAATTAGATTCCTAGCAGAAATATGATTATTAACAACTCACAGCTCAGCCTCACAATCCGAATTCAAGGCGATGTGACAGCTGTGCATAAGATCGTATCAAATTTAAAGTAGTTCAGAAGAGATTGCATGCCAGCCACTATTTCTCAACAATAATTCAAAAAAGGCCACGTTGGTCAAAGATAGTTTAGCTTGAATTAGTCTTTATGGTTTTCAATTGTTTTTATTTTCTACAGATATTATGCTGAGTTGTTAGACCAGTTCATTTAAACAGACATTGTAGTGTCTTGTATTCACATTGCAACATTCAGAAATATTACAATTTAGCTTTCCACTTCTAGTTTCAATTTTTTCCCTTGGTATCAGAGCCACAGTGAATACAAAACACACAACTTTCCAACACAGTACCCCAAACCAACCAAACCATGATCTCACTTACCCTCAACGTTGGTATCACACTTCGTCTTACCTCTTCCGACTACCCATTACGGTGTGAACAAGCTTCGGCGCTTGCTGAAAGCCAAGAGCTTGTTGGTCATCTTACCAATGAAGACCCAGCTCTTCCAAAATATACCAACTCAACATCTGACGCACAAATTCAAACATTGTCAGATGCATTTATTGCTTAGAAAAAGTCTGATAGGCAGCTTTGAGGGTGGCTCATTAGGACTCTCTCAGAGGAAGCACTCAGCCTTGTTATAGGCTTAGACACAGCTCTTGCAGTCTGGGACGCTCTAAAAAATGAGTATACACAGAATGATATTCCACAGGCACTAGCAGCTCTCACATTGGATAATACAATAGCTGAAACAGAATGGACATCCAACACAGGATCGAGCAACTGGACAAAATCTGATAAAAGGGACACGTAGGGGTGATCCATATATTCTCTCCAACTCGCCGGAACTTCATTTTTTCTAACAGACATAAGTCCGGTACAACATAAGTGTGGCTTCAATGTTTAAGACATCCACAGGCATCTACTTTGCAATTATTAAAAAAAGGAAGGGGTTTTTTTTTTGATATCTTGGGATACAAAGAACTTCAACATCTTTGTGATAGTTGTTAGTTAGGGAAGCTAAGAATAATTCATCAAATCTCTTGTCCTTATACTCCAGAGCAGACAAGTATGGTAGAATGGCATCACAGAATAATAAGAGAATTAGGAGAATCTTCGCCTTCTCAGATATCAACATGTATGATTCCATTGCTATCCGTCACACCTATAACAAATTGTTCTCTTCCCAGTACATCAGAAATAACATCTACTCTCAGATCACTGAGTCATTCTCATTTTCCATTGCTTGAAAACCAATTCGAAAACATTATATCTTCAAGTTCCACATCAGAAAAACCATGTTCTCCACACAGATATTTCAAAAAACAGCCCTCCAAACTCTGCCTTAAACCTCGGCATAGTTTGCGGGAGGGTATTAATAACTCACAGCTCAACTCACAATCCGAATTCAAGACGATGTGACAGTTGTGCATGAGATCGTATCAAATTTAAAGTAGTTCAGAAGAGATTGCATGTCAACCACTATTTCTCAACAATAATTCAAAAAAGGCCATGTTGGTCAAAGATAGTTTAGTTTGAATTAGTTTTTATGGTTTCCAATTGTTTTTATTTTCTACAGATATCATGCTGTGTAGTTAGACCAGTTTAGTGTATTTGAACAGCCATTGTAGTGTCTTGTATTCACGTTGCAGCATTCAGAAAGATTACAATTTAGCTTTCCACTTCTAGTTTCAATTTTTTCTCTATGATATGTTGGAGTCGTAAATAGATGAGAATTTCTATTCAATCATATCTTATCACTTCGGAGACTTTAAAAGACTTCATGGATGAGAATTCCTATTCGATCATATTTATCACTTTTAAAAGTTCAGAAGACTTCTTATGATGCTAGACTTCTTATTTTCTTCTCTTTGCAATTTTACTTGGAAAAACTCAAATCCGACAAGATTCTGAGCCGAAACATCTAAACCGACTGGCTGACATCCAAGCAGACTATGCTGACAATAGACATCAATTCCGAGCAGACTTTAATAGTCATTTTGACTAATGTTAAAGAAAAAATTGCTATGCTAATCACACACAGAAGTTATACTAGTTCGGCAATTGCTTACATCCACTAGTTATTAGTTCCAAATTGTAAGCTTCCAACCTATAACAATGGCTACACATAGTTTTATTAAGAAACTGCTGCTCTCACCCTCAGCCCAGATACATCTTTTTAATTCTCACACAGAGAATCACTCACCCAGAGAGAAAATTACAAAGCTCTGAGAGAATTATACACAGACAACACGTTCTGGAAGTTTGAATAAACCACACGCTAGTATTGAAGAGGAGGAATACATACGGCGACAATACGTGGGCCAACAGATTACATCCACCTGTGCACCAAAAGTCATCGTGTAACTTAAAAGCCCAATAGAAATCTTAAAGCCCAACTCCAATTATAAATCCTGTATGCAAGACCACGTCGCATGAGGAACGGCCCACATATTTTTACGCGTGCACTGTGCAAAGGCGAGAAGCACTGTTCTACGGTGTCGCTGTGCATGGGCGTGAAACACTATTTTGGCGCGAAAAGCATTTTTGAAGGCGTGTTTCACTGTACATACGCTTGTACTCCTTAAATAAGGGTCTGTTTGTTTGATGCGCATAGTTCCTCTTTCTCATCTGCTCACTTCTTCTTCCTTGATCTATAATTAATTCCAACAACGAAGATAGGGGAGATGAAATCTATCGTCATAATTCTAAGACAATATCCTAATTCTTGAGTGTTGACATGATCAAATTTGAGTTTAGTGAAAATTTAAGTTTGAGCTAATTGCAATACTAAGAAATCTAATAGATTAAATTAAGTTTCATGGATTCTCTATAGTTTAATTAATTAGATTTGGAAACTAGAAAGATCAGAGGCCAAATTAGTAAGCATGCAAAATTATGGATTCTCTATTGAAAATTCGGTAGTAATATTACGGCTCGTGACATTTTCACAAATTGTTTTTAGAAAATTATTTTGTAAAATTAAAAATAAGAAATTGAACTTTGTATTTTTAGAATTTAAGAATACGTCTGGTAATATTTTTTGAAATTATATATTTTGGAATGAAAATAACAAAATTATATAGATATGCATATGGAATATCTAAAAAATAATTTTCTATGGATAATGATAAATAATAACTTTCATTTAATTATTTTCAAAGCCTACCTATATTTTTGGAGTTATATCCTATATTTTTCAAGCTCTACGTTCCAAAAATGACAACGGGATATATTTTCGAGACGCTGTTATATTTATAAAATGAAAATTAATGTTTTACAAAATTTCCCAATAGGTGCTAAATATCCTATATTTTCGAGACGCTGTTATATTAATAAAATGAAATTTAATGCTGTGTTGGTCTTTTTTTAATTTTTTTTGTAGTGATCTTCGATCCCAGTCTTAAATATGAATTCTTTGGGGCCCTTATATCATTGCGTTTCACAAAATGGGAATCAAAACTAGATTAATGATCAGAGACCAATTTTCGATCTCAAAAGTTAGGGTTTTCCGAAGAACTTTCATGCCTTGTTGATTGGAAATTTAGACACGTGACTAAATTTGCAAGAGTTCGATTTTCTCCTTCTTTGTTTGCAAGTAGCAACACGGCAGCTTGTCAAGAATCTTTGGATTTTTCATGCACCGAGTAAGAGCCAAGAATTTCACCATTACTTTGTGAATCTGTCTCAAAGGAAGACTATATATATAAATTTTATAATACTTAAAAGAGATTTTAGGAAATTGAATTTCAAACAAAAATAAATAAATAAAAATAACAGGTCAGGGCATTTATATAGCATCAATTCTCACAAGGAGACCATACTTTTTTCATTTTCATATAATAATAATAACAATAATAATATTAATGTGAAAACACAATTCTTTTCCCAAAACGGTTTTGCAAATAGTGTTTGGAATTTATATTATAAAGTGTGGAATTCGGGCATCCTTTTGGATTCTTAATTTTGAACGAACGTTGCTTGCAGCCGATTAAATAAATATGCATATTTTCCTACAGATATTTCACACATAGCTAATGTACCTAATTAGATATTATTGTTAATATTTTGTATTTCTCTCTCTCTATATGTCTTTCTTTTTTATTCGAATTTCATTAAAAGAATTAAAAACATACATACATTCAGAGACAAAGGTAATGTAACTAAAATTTATTTAGAGCATTAATCATTCAAAAATAACCAAACCTTCTTAAAGACGAGTCCTTTTGTGAACTAAATTAAACTTAATTATTTTATGTTGTTCCAAGAAGAACTTACTGTTATATAAATAAAACGCAAAAAACTAAAACACACTTGGATTTAAAGCAGCAAAAGCAAGCAGCTCTTGGTTGCTTTCAACTAAGGCCATTGCTTCTTCTTCAAGATTCAAACAAACTTCAATTCCTCCTCCATCAGGCGTATCCATCATAACGATAGAATTTTTGAATACCAATAGGCTACTATTAGTCGCCCATGCTGGCTTTCCCCATCCAAAATTAATGTCGTAAAATGGAAACCTACACCAACTGCTGCAACCGAAGATCTCAAATTCATCGTCTTTTTTCATAATTCGACATATATCTTCAACAGCTTGCTTGACTTCTTCAACGTCAAGTTCTTTAGCGAAATATTTTTTAAAATCTTCCAAACTTGCCCTCAACTTAGCAACCAAGACTTGCAGATCAGTGCTTTCATTATTATTTAACATCGTTGAAACCCCGCCATGAGGTTTCCAACAAAGTTTTCCGGCAAGGGGTTTGCAGTCCTCGGACGAATGTTCGCTGCCTGAGCAAATACACGAGGCCTCCTCCTGAGAGAAGTACCCTTGTTTGATGATATCATGTATGCGTCCATTGCTGATTTCCAAATGAGTGCAGTAACTGCTTCAACTCTAGTCGGGCGTTTCACAGTCTCGCTGGCTGATCTACGCTGCAGAGCATCAATATTTTTGGCTTCAAACACGAACCTTCTTGTTATACACTTTTCTCCTGGAAACATTTTAAAGATTGGGGGATCTGAGTAAATTGCCAAATCTATAGGTGGTAGAAGAGATGCAACACCAAATTCAGGATGATATTCATGATCGTTTTCAACACAACAATGAAGACACCAGCTTTTGAGGAACGTTAACAATGAGGCTGCATCGGCGACCTTATGCGAAATGCTTACCCCAATGGCCATTCCACCACATTGGAAGAAAGTGGCTTGGACTAATAGTAGATGGCCTACTCCTGCTTCTTGACACTCAGGCTCAGCTACACCAACAAGTTGTTTCAGCAGCCGGATATCTGGTTTTTCGAAGATCTTCGACATTGAGCAATCGATTTTGGCCTCCACGAACTCGACTCCGTCGTCATTGCACTCGATGACGGAGGCAAACCTACTTGTAATTCTTCCTGCGAATGGGTAGAATTTGTTTAAGGTTTGCGACAAAGTTTTCTTCAAATGTTGGGTTTTCTCTGCAAAGGTGAGCAGACGATCAAGGCCGTGAAGAACGCCATTAGAGTCATTTAGCGGATAGAAGAGAATCAGCGGGACATTCATGTCTGGGGCAAGTTGATCAAGAAGACTCAACTTGAAAGCTGAAAGGTGGTGAGGAGTCGGAGAAGATGGTTTTATTGTTTCTCTCCGAATTACTTGAACCTTCTTTTCTATAGCCATTAGGTATCTCTCTTGGTGCTCAATATGCTCAAAATCTGGTGTAGTTTTGATAACCCAAGTCCTTGACTATTTAAACTCAAACGGCCGACGTACGTGCAGCGAGGTTCAGAATATTTTTATTAACTCGTTTTAGATGTTTTCTTAGTCAGATATGTAAACTATAATATTTATTGAAATCAGGACCGCGTGATGATTATAATAGCATAGTGGACCTACATGCACATGCACTGATGCTCTACTTTCATGAAATCAGGACCGCGCGATGATTATAATAGCATAGTGGATCTACATGCACATGCACTACATTGAAATCTGGACCGTGGGATTATTATCATATATGCATTCTATAATTATGCGTAAAGTGATAGAAGCTAAGTTTGACAAAAGATTGACTTTTTTATTTTTACTGTTTATATTATTTGAGATTGATATTGTTATTGATATGACATTTTTTTTTTTTATATGACACTTGCTATATTATATGAGATGCATTTAAAATATCAAATTTTAAAATCACACGCATTTTTTAAAAATCAAACAAACATTAGAAATATAAATTATTTCTTAGAAAAGTGTTATTCTCCTGACAGTTGTATAATTTTTCCTTATTAATAAGATAAAAACCTATTTAAAAATTCCCTCCAAATAAACAAAAAGAATGAAAAACAGACACACACAAAAAAAAAAAATTAATGGTTTACCAAAAAATAAAAAATTCATGGTGACTTTTATTTTTTCCTGGTGAAAAAAAAATTAATGGTACTCGTTCATCATCCCACTCTGTGAGTCTGAGTCAAAGCATGGTTGATGCTCTCACTCCGTCTTCTTGAGAATCTGAATCTTGTTGTGGATCTCTGAAAGCGAGCGGGTCAGTGAGCTTCTTTAATTTTTGTTTTGTTTGCTGTTCGAATATAATTAGTTTGAGTTTTGGGTTTGAATTTCTTATGGGCATTTAATAAGTAGTTTGATTTTTATTTTTATTTTTAATTTCGAGTTTGAGAACTCGTGCGCTTTCTGGATTTGGTTTTCGATTTCATACTCAAGTGTTCTGTGTGCTGGAAAATTTCGTAAAAGCCCCACTTTGCATTTCTGTCCTCACCGCAGAACAGAGTCCATTTAACCCATTTTTCCATTTTATTTTGATCCATTTCGTCGCAATTAATAGATTAGAGTTTGAAAATTACACTATTGTTATCAATGATCCTGTGTTTGTTTTAGAAGATTTATATGTAAAATTTATATTTATCTAGTCGGTTCTTCTTCCCTCTCCGATGTTCACTCCGTGGAATTGATACCCTCTCCGTTTTGGGTCTCTGAAACCAGGTCCAGTAAGCTTCTTAATTTGAATTTTTTTTAGTTTGAATTTTGGGTTTGATTTTCTTTTCATAAATTGTTGTTGTTGTTATTATTTTAGGTTTGAAGTCTTGCGCTTGCTGAATTAGGTTTCCAATTTCATAGTCAGAGTTTTGCGTGCTGAAAAATTTCTTAAAAACCCTTGATTTTTCAGCCACCCCAATTGGCCAGTTTTGATCAATAACCCAGTGTTTGTTTTTGAAAATATAAAGTTGAAAATATTTTATATTTTTAACCAAAATTTATCATCTGTATGAATTCCTAATGACCAAAACTTGTTTTATGCATGTAGTTTATATGCATTCGAAATGCATATGTCTATTCCAAAGCAGTGGTCTTTGGATTTTCCATTTTGCTATTGAGATTTGAGTACCTATCTTAGTTTGCATTTCATTCATTTATGATGATATGTTGTTATAATTTCTTCCAAATTTCAGGAGAGTATCTTTTAAGGTAATTTTATGATGAGATGGTAATTTTCTAATAACTGGTGTAAATTAATTGCTTCTAATAGTAAGATGTGTGATACTGCAGTGTTTTGTATGTATAAGATCTGACAAAGTTGTGGACAATCTTTTTAGGATTATATAACCATGGAAACAAAAAGAGTAAAGGTAGACAGTCGAGGAACGGTAAAGAACGAGCCCAGCACAATGTTTGAAGACCGGTTATCACAATTACCTGATTCTCTCATACATCTTATTTTCTCATTCCTTCCCACCATTGGCATCGTCCAAATGAGTCTTCTTTCCAAACGCTGGAGATGGATGTGGGTTTCCTCGCCCATTTTGTGTTTCAATGGCGTGACAGATATTCCTCTCAACAAGGTCAATAATCCAGGGTGGATCTTCAAGTTTTTTTATGACTGTTTGACATGTCACGATAAATATATGCAAGTTCCAGAGACGTCCATAACAAATTTTAAGTTTGGGAAGTACTATATGCTTAAACATGATGGTACTAGACCAGTAAATGATTGGTTAAGCTTTGTCGTTCAAAGAAACGTGAAGGAATTAGAACTGTGTTACAATAATTATCTTTTACCTCAGTTCGTTCTTAATGCAAGTTCGTTAACTGTGCTGAAGTTGGGTAGTTTGAAGTTGGAGGCCCCTTATGCTTCAACATTTCCCTCTCTGAAAGTTCTGTCCTTGAGGAATATGAAATTGGATAGCAAGTCACTTCAAAATCTGATTTCTGGATGCCCTGTTATTGAGGATTTGGATCTACGGATAGATTTAGTGTTTGATGTTAGTAAAACGCTTGAGAATCCTAGTTTACTGAATGTGAACTTTCCTAAACAGTGGTTGGAAAGCCTAATTTCTAACCTTCCGCTCCTTGAGAGATTTGCATTTGTATGCCGTAATTCCGAGTTTCATGATGTTAGCATCCGGAGTCATAGCCTGAAATCGTTGCTCATTTCTGTACGAAGTTTCACTGAGTTTAACTTTCTTAGAGTTTATAAGTTTCCAGAAGCCAGTCATTTCTATTGAGGCTCCCAACTTGTTTGAAGCCAATGTAAAACTTTCTGAGATCTATTGGAGTAAAGATTTGTATAATGATCTTGTACATTTTTTCAAGAATTCTCGATTGCTTGAAGAAGTTGAAGCTGTATATCTCCCCGAAACAGGTATTTATAATTGGTATTGTTTTTTATTTCTATTTTTTGCTCCATTTCCGCTATATCTTAATGCTAGGTGTAAATGAATGAAACAACTTACTTATTGGTTGTGGTTAACTTTTTGTAGGATTACATTTTCTCGGAAAGTATAAGAAAGACACTATCTCCTCCCTTGCCTAACTTGAAGCGTCTTGATGCCTTCGTATCTATCCAAGTGAAGAGTTTTTCTGAATTGCGGCTTTTTTTGTTCTGGTGTGCACCTTCTGCCGAATCTCTTAAAGTAAAAGAATGGCACCATACCGATTGGAATGTTGTTTCTTTCTTGTAGACTACTGTGCTAAGCTCACTTATAATTAGTTGTAATTCTATAATGAAATTGTTATGTCTTTTACCTTGAAGCATGCTCAGTACCTTTCTTTCACTTACTAATGAATTAAATCGTTTAGTTATAATCCTCTGTTTTGTTGTTGCTATTCTTATTTATTTTTCTGAATTTAGGATGGTCATTTTGTAGGTAATTATGTGAGTAGAGATAATTGCTGTGGATATGTTGATGAATAGTGTTTTATCAGTTTGGGAGATAGCATTTTCAAACAAGTTATAATAGTACTGCAAAAAAAAAAAACTATTATGGGTATTTTCTCCACCATTGATCAAGATCGGATGGTTAATAATCCAAGGGCCATGGTTTGAGCTCACAAAAGGCACAACCACATAGTATGAAACCTTGAACAAGTCCAAAATTAAAAAAATAAAATAAAATAAAAAAGAAAATCAATGGAAACATATGATTAGAGAACCCTAATTTGATAAATGAAATGCCTGAATATGCTGCATGAAAGAGGTCAACCGGGAGAGAGTGTTTTACTTTTTTATTAGGTCATAAAAGAGTCAAAAATCAGTGTTTTAACTTCTGGGGTTAAAATCTCATTAATCCTTTATACTGAGGGCGACACGGTCAAATTTCCCTTAAACTGACACAGTGACACTCCCTCTATTTTTATTTTTATTTTTATTTTTTGGCCAAATACCTTGTTGTGAAAAAATAACACTACCATCCTTAAATTATAAATTGACTTTCTCACTCTTATAAAATTGAAAAATATACTTGATAATTATATAAAAATATGTACTCAATTAAGTAAAATTTATTTATTATAAGTAAAATATGACCATTTTTATTGTTTAATTATTATTATTATTTATTATCAACTAAATATATGTATAAATTTGGTTATTAACACTTGCAAATTGTGTGTTTTAAATGATAATGATCATTTTAAAAAATTTTGGAAGGAAGTATATTTCTAGTTTAATTAGATTCATCCCCTCAACTCCTTTTTTAAAATAAATTAGAAAATTTTTAATTATATAGAAGTATATCAAAGTCTGAGTTATGACATCATTAGTAATGTTGGAGCTAGATTACAAAAAAAGAAAGAAAAAATATATATATATATATATATATACATGGGAGATAATTATTATATACAAATTGATTACTTATAACACCTTCTTTTTATTATTTAAAAAAAACACCTTTTTTTTTAGTGAAATATAAAAAACTTAAAATTGAATAAAGTTGGTACATTGATATATCCTTCACACCCATACTTCCAAAATTGTTGATTCGAAATCATGCCCGCTTCTTCATTTGTGAATGTGAAATTTACCAATCAATAGTAGGAAATCCTAAAGCAATTAACTAGTTGAAAAATATTAACGTGAATAGTCGTAGCCTGTAGAAATCTTCAAGGCTTCATGAGGTTGTGATTTAACTTTTTTTTGTGGGATATAATTTTCCCAGAAAATATAAGAAAGAAATACATGCTCTTGCGACCAACTGGTTTAGATTTCCACCACACACTGAATTTTCCTTCTCTTTCATTTCTTTTCCACTGATTTTTAACAATTTAAATAAAAGAATCAGATTCTTTTCTTTTCTTTTCTTCCTATTCTATTAATCTAAAAATACCCTAAAAGGTTTTATTTTTCTTATATTGAATAGAGGAAATATGTTCTTAGAGCTTGTGACCAACTGGTTGAGATTTCACGAGCAATACATGCAACATATAAGTACGTCCATTACAAATTTTCAGCTTCGCACACTTTTTTAGATTTGGACGCTGTGCTGATAATTGGTTAAGCTAGCCATACCACCGGGCTTCATTTAGAACACACCAAATTTAATTTTCTTAAACTTAATTATCTTGTTATGTTGGGTCAATAATTTGCATTGAACCTCCCGACCCGTTTGAAACCAATTTGACACTTAGGCACAACAAATCAGATAAAGCTTCGAATGATTATCTTGCACATTTTTTTTTTTTTCAAATCCCAATGGTGCTTGAAGAAGATGCTGCTGCATATTTTTATGTTTAATGCTTTTAGTTTAGTTAGTTAAAAGGTTTTTTTACGATATCTATATTCAATCTACTGTCTTATTAAGATTCTAATATACTATTAATAAAGTACGGTGTAAATGGTAAGATCTATTTAAATTTAGAGGTTAAAGGACCTCTATAATATTATAGATTTGAGACCGTAGAAAAATATTTATTAGAAGATACAGCATCTATAAATTTTGAATGAAATTATATTATATTTGAATTGATAGAATATGAGAAAAAAAAAATTGATGAGAAAAAGAATAAAAATAATGGCATTTATAATAGTTATTTTTTGAGATGATTATTAATGAAAATGAAAGAAAAATAATTAATACAGTTTATTTTGTTTACAAAAACACACTTAGTCCATATTAAATCATTTTATTTTACTTTCCACTAATTTTTCACAAATTAAATAAAGAATTTAAATCATTTCCTTTTATTTTTCTCCTATTCCTTGGATCCAAACATAATATTAATCTCAAATCATTTTTCTCCTATTCCTTGGATCCAAACATAATATTAATCTCAAATCGAAGATATTTCTAAATAAATAAAAAATTCTCCATGCTAAATAACAACTACAAAAAATAAAACTAATAAATTATAAAGCTGAAACAGTAATGAAACTCTATTTTTTAATAATTTCTGA
This sequence comes from Rhamnella rubrinervis, assembly GCA_007844105.2. NCBI lineage: Eukaryota > Viridiplantae > Streptophyta > Magnoliopsida > Rosales > Rhamnaceae > Rhamnella > Rhamnella rubrinervis. Next base: position 11,635,963 of record CM017574.2, on the reverse strand, counting down.
GCTAATAATTTATACATTGAAATTCTTTTTTAATTATAAAAAAATATCCATAAGCGGCTCAGAGAGAACAAAATTCGGAAGCTACCATTGGTGCCACGTAGATAAAAATATTAATGAAATATTACGCGACACCATCTAAATTTTAATTATAAATATCGAGTTTTTTTCCTGTGAGAGCCGCGCATGACACATAAAAAATACAAATCATTTATAATTTTATTTTATTTTTGATAAATCATTTATAATTTTAAATTTGAAAGATCCTTACACATGAAAACTATATAAATTTTAATATGATTTTATTTTTTAAAGTCAGTTATTGGGTCCCACTCCATACTATAATAGTAAAAGTAGGATGTTAAATAGTATTTAAATAATTCTTTGCTCAAACGACGCCGTCCTCTACAATATTCATGAAAGGAAATTAATTAAATGCTTCTAATTAATTAACGGTTTTTTGATGTCATATTACTTTTGGAGCCCATTTGAATTTTTTTGACCATTTTCTTTCAAAATTATTATTTTGGCCCAATTTTAAATGAAAAATTAAATATACTTTTAAATATTTATAGGTTTCTTATGTTTCTTTTCTTTTTTTATATTTATAAAAAATAAAGTTAAAAAATAATCCATCATGTACTATTGTAAATTTGGATTAAAATAATTATTTTTTAAAAAATTAATTAAAAAAAATTAAATGATATTGGATTTGGATATGACATCGAAAAATCCATTTATTCAAATATTGAGTTTTCTCTGCAAAGGTAAGCAGATGATGAAGACTGTGAAGAAGACCATTAAAGTCATTTGGTGGGTAGAAGAGAATCAGTGGGACATACATATCTGGAGAAAATTGATCAAGAAAACACAACTTGAAAGTTGAAAGGTGATGAGGAGTTGGAGAAGATAGTTTTATTGTTTCTCTCTGAATGACTTGAACCTTCTTTTCTATAGCCATTAGATCTTTAGCTTGGTGCTCAATTTGCTCAAAATATGGTGTAGTTCTGGTAACCCAAGTCCTTGACTATTTATGGTCGACGTACGTACGGCAAGGTTCAGAATATTTTATTAACTCTTTTTAAATGTTTTCTTAGTCAGATATGTACACGTACTGGTCCTTTTTTTAATAAAGTTACCGGTGTTTTGTACGGTCTGTAGCACAAACACATTTTTCTGTACTGGTCGGTAGCACAAAAACTAGGGTTTGCAATGGTCGATTTCAATCGGTTATGAACAGTTTTGATTTTTTTATCGATAATAATGGTCGGTCGGTTTTATAATTGAATTTTTTTTGAATAAAACAATTGAATTTTTTTTGAATAAAACAATCGATCGTAACCCATTGAGCAATTTTTTGATCTGGGGTTGATTTTTAATTTTTTTATTATATATATTTATTTATAAAAAATAAATATAATATAATATAAAAAATATATAATAAATAAAATAAATAATTTAAAATCAAATAAAAATTTAAATATTTTATAATAAAAAAAAATTAGACGGTTAATTTATGACCAGCAGCTTTGAAAATTCGGCACTGAAACCGACCATCTAATTTTTTGTGGTCGGTTAACCCATCGGCCGCCGGCAATTATTGAAAAAATTCAGTTTTTTCATGGTCGGTCGGCTAGTTACCGTGGTTTTTTATTTTTTTGAACACTCCTAACAAAAACTGTATAATTTTTCTTTATTTACTTAATAAGATAAAAACCGGTTTAAAAATTCCCTCCAAATAAATTAGGGGTGCATTGTCTAATTCAATTGATGGGCGATTTTAATTTTTTAATCGGTGGTTATGTTAATTTTTTTTTATGAGGGGTTTTGGCCTATCTAAGGTACCATATACTTTATTGAACTCAAATAATGATGAAATATACACTTAGTTTTACCATCAAGTCAAGCTATTATGTGTGATGATGTTAATTTTTTGAAGTACATATATATATTTATAAAAAATAAAAAGTATATAATAAATATAAATAAGTAAAATAAATAATTTAAAATTAAATAAATATTTAAATATATTATAATCAAAATTAATAAAATAAAAATAAAATATATTTTATATTATATAAATATAATTTAATTGTTATAGAAAATTAATAAAAATTTAAACGGAACCGCCATCTATTACATATGATCGGTTAAATTTTTTACGGTGCAGTCAGTTAATTACTGTAATTTTCAATTTTTATAAACACTTCTAAAATAAATAAATATATATATATATGTAATACAGACACAAAATGAAAAATAAAATAAAAAATTAATGGTTTACCAAAAACAAAAAAATTCATGGTACTTTTTTTTCTGGTGAAAAAAAAAATTAATGGTACGAGATTCATTATGTTAAAATTAATTATTTCACGAATCGGCGACGTGTTCTAGATTTCTGGATGTAAGAAAAATATTAATTGTCTGATAAAAAAATAGAATACAACTTCTTAACTCGATCATCTTCCCATTCTCTGAGTCTGAGTCCGAGTTAAAGCATGGTTGATGCTCTCTCTCCGTCTTCTTGAGAATCTGAATCTTGTTGTGGATCTAGGCAAGCAAGCGGGTCAGTGAGCTTCTTTAATATTTTGCTTTGTTTGCCGTTCGAATTTAATTAGTTTGAGTTTTGGGTTTGAATTTCTTTTGGGCATTTAATAAATAGTTTGATTTTTTATTTCGAGTTTGAGAACTCGTACGCTTTCTGGATTTGGTTTTCGATTTCATACTCAAGTGTTCTGTGTGCTGAAAAATTTCACAAAAGCTCCAATTTGTATTTCTGCCCTCACCGCAGAACAGAGTCCATTTAACCCATTTTTCCATTTTATTTTGATCCTTTTTGTCGCAATTAATAGATTAGAGTGTGAAAATTACACTATTATTACCAATGATCCAGTGTTTGTTTTAGAAGATTTGTATGTAAAATTTATATTTGTCTAGTCGGTTCTTCTTCCCTCTCCGATGTTCACTCCGCGTGATTGATACCCTCTCCGTTTTGGGTCTCTGAAACCAGGCCCAGTAAGCTTCCTTTTTTTAATTTTTTGTAGTTTGAATTTTGGGTTTGATTTCTTTTCATAAATTGTTATTGTTATTAATATTTTAGGTTTGAAGTCTTGCGCTTGCTGAATTAGGTTTCCAATTTCATAGTCAGAGTTTTGCGTGCTGAAAAATTTCTTAAAAACCCTTGATTTTTCAGCCACCCCAATTGGCCAGTTTTGATCAATAACCCAGTGATTGTTTTTGAAAATATAAAGTAAAAAATATTTTATATTTTTAACCAAAATTTATCATCTGTATGAATTCCTAATGACCAAGACTTGTTTTATGCATGTAGTTTATATGCATTCGAAATGCATATGTCTATTCCAAAACAGTGGTCTTTGGATTTTGCATTTTGCTATTGAGATTTGAGTACCTATCTTAGTTTGCATCTCATTCATTTACGATGATATGGTATTATAATTTCTTCCAAATTTCAGGAGAGTATCTTTTAAGGTAATTTTATGATGAGATGGTAATTTTCTAATAACTGGTGTAAATTAATTGCTTCTAATAGTAAGATGTGTGATACTGCAGTGTTATGTATGTATAAGATCTGACAAAGTTGTGGACAATCTTTTTAGGATTATATAACCATGGAAACAAAAGAGTAAAGGTAGACAGTCAAAGAACGGTAAAGAACGAGCCCAGCACAATGTTTGAAGACCGGTTATCACAATTACCTGATTCTCTCATACATCTTATTTTCTCATTCCTTCCCACCATTGACATCGTCCGAATGAGTCTTCTTTCCAAACGCTGGAGATGGATGTGGGTTTCCTCGCCCTTTTGTATTTCAAAGGCGTGACAGATATTCCTCCGGACGAGGTATATAATCCAGGGTGGATCTTCAAGTTTTGGATGACTGTTTGACATGTCACAAGAAATATATGCAAGTTCCAGAGACATCCATAACAAGTTTTAAGTTTGAGGAGTACTATATGCTTAAACATGATGGTACTAGACCAGTAAATGATTGGTTAAGCTTCGTCGTTCAAAGAAAGGTGAAGGAATTAGAACTGCTGTGTTACAATAATTATCTTTTACCTCAGTTCGTTCTTAATGCAAGTTCGTTAACTGTGCTTAAGTTGGGTAGTTTGAAGTTGGAGGCCCCTTATGCTTCAACATTTCCCTCTCTGAAAGTCCTGTCCTTGAGGCATATGAAATTGGATAGCAAGTCACTTCAAAATCTGATTTCTGGATGCCCTATTATTGAGGATTTGGATCTAAGGATAGATTTAGTGTTTGATGTTAGTAAAACACTTAAAAATCCTAGTTTACTGAATGTGAACTTTCCTAAACAGTGGTTGGAAAGCCTAATTTCTAACCTTCCGCTCCTTGACAGATTTGCATTTGTATGCAGTAATTCCGAGTTTCATAATGTTAGCATCTGGAGTCATAGCCTGAAATCGTTGCTCATTTCTGTACGAACTTTCACTGAGATCTCAGTCTCAATTAGAACACCAAATTTAACTTCCCTAGAGTTTATATGTTTCCAGAAGCCAGTCATTTCTATTGAGGCTCCCAACTTGTTCGAAGCCAATGTACAACTTTTCGAGAACTATTCGAGTAAAAATTTGTATAATGATTTTGTACATTTTTTCAAGAATCTTGATTGCTTGAAGAAGATGAAGCTGTTTATCTCCCCGAAACAGGTATTTATAATTGGTATTTTTATTTTTTTCTAATTTTTGCTCATTTCCGCTGTATCTTAATGCTAGGTGTAAATGGATGATACAACTTACTTATTGGTTGTGGATAACTTTTTGTAGGATTACATTTTCTCGGAAAGTATAAGAAAGACACTATCTCCTCCCTTGCCTAACTTGAATCGTCTTGATGCCTTCATATCTAACCGTGGGGCGAGTTTTTCTGAATTGCGGCTTTTTTTGCTCTGGTGTGCACCTTCTGCCGAATCTCTTAAAGTAAAAGAATGCCACTAAACCATGGGGCGATTATTAGAATGCTGTTTCTTTCTTGTAGACTACTTTGCTCACTTATAATTAGTAGTAATTCTATAATGGAATTGTTATGTCTTTTACCTTCAAGCATGCTCAATACCTTTCTTTCACTTACTAATGAATTAAATCGTTTGGTTATAATCCTCTGTTTTGTTGTTACTGTTGTTATTTATTTTTCTGAATTTAGGATGGTCATTTTCTAGGTAATTATGTGAGTAGAGATAATGGCTGTGGATATGTAGATGAATAGTGTTCTCTCAATTTGGGAGATAGCATTTTCAAACAAGTTCTAATAGTCCAACCCAAAAAAAAAAAAAAAACTATTATGGGTATTTTCTCCACCATTTGATTTGAGCTCACAAAAGGCACAGCCACGTAGTATAAAACCTTTCACAACTCAAGTATAGCATTTTATTAATTAAAGTTTGTAATTAGAGTTTTTGTATGAACTAAGGTAGAGAGAGTAATACAAACACACTAGATAATGATAAAAATAAAAAAGAAAATCAATGGAAACATATGATTAGAAAAGCCTAATTTGATAAATAAAATACCTGAATGTGCTGCATGAGGCAATGCTTGGCGGCAATATGAGAAGAAGAACGTGGACGATGATAAAGGAAAGGGGTCAACCGAGAGATTGTGTTTATTTTTTACTTAATAATGGTATTTAGGTCATAAAAGAGTAAAAAATAAAAACAGTATTTTAACTTCCGGGGTTAAATATCATTAATCCTTTATATTGAGTGCTACACGGTCAAATTTCCCTTAAACTGACAGTGACACTCCCTCTATTTTTATTTTTTGGCCAAGTACAGTTAGATACCTTGTGAAAAAATAACACTACCACCCCTAAATTATAAATTGACTAGAACACTTATAAAATTGAAAAATACACTTAATAATTATATAAAAATATGTACTGGTTTAAGTAAAACAAATTTAATCATTTATTTATTGAAAGTAAAATATGACAATTTTTATATTATTATTATTATTATTATTTTCAACTAAATATATGTATAAATATAGTTATTAATATTTGCAAATTGTGTTTTAAATGATAATGATCATTTTAAAAATTTTGGAAGGAAGTATATTTCTCGTTTAATTAGATTCATCCCCTCAACTCCTTTTTCAAAATAAATTAGAAAAGGATTAATTATATAGAAGTATATCAAAGTCTGAGTTATGACATCATTAGTAATGTTGGAGCTAGATTACAAAATATATATATATATATATATATATATATATATTGGAGACAATTATTATATAGAAGTTGATTACTTATAACACTTTTTTTTTTTTAGCAAAATATAAAAAAGATTAAAATTAAATAAGATTGGACTAGTGGTATGCACTTCACACTTGCGCTTTTAAAATTGTGGGTTTGAATCATATCGTCTTTCGGATTTGTGGATATGAAGTTGACGAATCAATGGAAGTCAGTCCTAAAGCAATTAACTAGTTGACAAACATTAACGTCAATAGTCTTTGCCTGCAGAAATCTTTAAGGCTTCATGAGGCTGTGATTTTACTTTTTTTTTGTGGGATATGATACGCAGTGTGTGGTGGAAGCAAAATTCAGAATGAAAAGCAGGATTTTTTTTATTTTGGGGTGCACCTACTGTGGAGACTTCAAATCACAAGGCATCTATTTATGTCTGGTCATTATTAGGATTTTATTAGGCTACTTAATAATATTTGAAAGCTTTTAATATCTGGGCGTTGCTAAGGTTGTTTTTTATTAGTATATACTAGATGCTAGTGCATGTAAATATTGATGACTATTTTTCTATTTTTTCTTTTTGGCTATTTTAAATCATTTAATGATAATTTTCTCTCTTTTACCTTCAAATCTGCTCCATGCTCCTTACCTTTTTCAATTCGTAATGAATAAATTTTTTTTATTGAACTAGGAAAGGGAAACGAAATGATAAGAAAAAAAAAAAAAGGAAAGGACATGCATGATGAGAAAAGAAAAGAAATGAAAGGAAAAAAAAGAAAATAATTGTTGTTCGTTTAATTATTTAGAGAAAAAGAAAAAAACAAAAAGGAAAAAAAAGTGAAAATTACTCAATGCAGTTTATATTGTAACAAAAATATATAAAAGTTAATAAATTTTTACACATACAATATTAATAAGGGTAATTTAGAAATATTAAAATATTTTTTCCCTCATTTTCCTTCTAATTTTAAACGGAAAGAAAAAATCTATCATTTAATCCCTTATTTTCCTTCTTTTTCATTTCTTTTCCACTCATTTTTAACAATCTAAATAAAAGAATCAGATTATTTTCTTTTCTTTTCTTTCAATTCTATCAATCTAAAAATACCCTAAAAGGTTTTATTTTTCTTATATTGAATAGAGGAAATATGTTCTTAGAGCTTGTGACCAACTGGTTGAGATTTCACGAGCAATACATGCAACATATAAGTACGTCCATAACAAATTTTTAGCTTCGCAAACTTTTTTAGTTTTGGACGCTATGCTGATAATTGGTTAAGCTAGCCATACCACCAAGGCTTCATTTAGAACATACCAAATTTAATTTTCTTAGACTTAATTATGTTGTTATGTTGGGTCAATAATTTGCATTGAACCTCCCCACCCGTTTGAAGCCAATTTGACACTTAGGCACGACATATCAGATAAAGCTTCGAATGATTATCTTGCACTCTTTTTTTTTTTTTCAAATCCCAATGGTGTTTGAAGAAGATGCTGCTGCATATTTTTATGTTTAACTGCTTTTGGTTTAGTTAGTTAAAAAGATTTTTTACAACATCCATATTAGATTGCCTTACTAAGAGTTCCATATACTACTGATTAAAATATGGTTTAAATGGTAAGATCTACCTCTATAATATTAGAGGTTAAGAGACCTCTGTAATATTAGTATAATATTAGAGGTTTGAACCCGTAGAAAAATATTTATTGAAAAAGAAAACATTTATAAATTTTGAATGAAATTATATTACATTTGGATTGATGTAACAGGAGGAAAATAAAAGAAAAAGATTGATGAGTAAAAGAATAAAAATAATAACATTTATAATAATTATTATTTGAGATGATTATTAATGAAAATAAAAGAAAAATAAAATAAAATAAAAAATAATCAATTCAATTTATTTTATTTACAAAAATATACTTAGTCCACATTAAATCATTTTATTTTACTTTCCACTAATTTTTAACAAATTAAATAAAGAATTTAAATCATTTTCTTTTCTTTTTTTTCCTATTCTTCCGATCCAAACATGATATTAATTTCACATCAAATATATTTTTGAAAAAAAAAAAAGCCTCTCCATACTAAAGATATGAGTGTGATATCGTAGAAGTTTCGACCGCTCCATCACATTCGGCCATGGTCTCAATCTAACAAAGTTCTATTATTATCTTAGATGTATTTCAGGTGAAGGAGAATATATTAAGCGTGTGGATTAACTATTTTAGACTTCAAAAAAATTACAAAATTAGAATAATAAAAAAATCTTATTCACTAATAAAATTATAAACTATTAAAATTTATATCGATACCTTTTTTATTTATAAAAAAAAAAACCTACAGGAAGTGAACTTACATGCATGCTGCTTTCGCATTGAGCAACAAAACATCGATCCCTCCGAAAATACCCTACCCTTATAAACGGACAGCAAAGTCAGTTTCAACAATGATCTTCCATATCCATAAGGCTGGCCTGCGAGAGGCGCGCATGACGCAAAAAAAAAATATTAAATTTTAATATCATCTAATTTTTAAAGTCAATTTTTGGGTCCCACTCCATACTATAGTACTAAAAGTAAGATGTTAAATAGTATTTAAATAATTTTTTTTGGGCAAACGACGCCGTCCTTTACAGCATTCATGAAAGGAAATTAATTAAATGCTCCTAGTATGTGCAATCTAGACCTTTTTTTTCTTTTTAATTGAAAATTTTGGGTATAAAATTGGCTATGTCAAAGTTATGGAGTATTAATTTAAGAATTTTATAAATTTATATTTAAATTTCGTATGACTTTTAAAATACATAGACCTTTAAAGACTTCTAAAGCTTTATATGTTAAATTGTTTTAAGACTACAGTAGATTTGTCAATTCGATATTCATTTATAAAGCCTTAAAAAATAAAAAATAAAATCTACTTTTACTTGTTCTTCTTCTCTCTCTGACGAATACGATCAATTCCCGATACTCGGAAGCATCGTTGCTACTCTCTCTTCGTCTTCTTGTGAATTTGATTCTTGTCGTGGGTCTCTCTAAAAACTGGTCAGTCAGCTTCTTTGTTAATTTACTTATTTGATACTTTCAGTTTTGCGTTTGTATTTCTTCTGGGCGTTTGATAAATTAGTTTGAATTTTATTTTATTTTTGATAATTTTTTTTTAATCTTGTTGGGTATTTTATCGTAGAACTCGTGTGCTTGCTGGATTTGGTTTGAATTTCATAGTCAGAACTTTGTGGGGTGGAAATTTTGTTAAAACCAGAGCTACTTCAGTGCCCTCACTGTAGAACAGAGTCCACTTTACCTTCTTCTTTTTTTTTTCTTTTTTCTTTTTTTTCCATTTTATTTTGCCCCTTTTGATTCATATTCAATTATGACTATTGCAATGAATAGATTAAGAGTATCATAATTACACACTAATGACCAATAATTAATTGATTTGTTTATATATATATATATATATATATATATTTGTAAAAAAATTTACTTTTAAACCAAAGTTTATAATCTGTTTGACTTTTATAATGATAAAAACTTGTTATGTGTTCATAATTTATGTATGTTAGTGTATATATGTATGTAAGTAAAATAAAGATCTATTTTGAATTAACAACACAGTGGTCTTTGAATTTTTGCAAAATGTTTATGTGCTTTGGTAGTGATCTTAGCTTGCATTCCATTCATTTATGATGCACCAGTTTGGCCAAATGATCATTTACCTGTCTGATGCTATGTTAGCAAATTTCCTTTCTGTAGTTGTAGAATGATTGGTGTAATTGATACAGTTCGTAAATTTTGTTTCTTCCAACATTAAGAGTGTTATACTATATGGTTATTCGGACAATCTTCTCAGGATTTTATAACCATGGCAACAAAAAGAGAAAAGGGAATGGTAGACAATGAGACCGACACCATCTGTGAAGATCGAATATCACAGTTACCTGAATCTCTTATACATTATATTTTCTCATTCCTTCCCGCTATTTATATTGTTCGAATGAGTCTTGCTTCCAAGAGCTGGAGAAGGATGTGGGTTTCAACTCCCTTTTTATGTTTCGAAAACTTCAAGTATATTACTTCCCCCAACAAGGCTTATAATGAAGATAGGGTCTTAAATTTTGTGGGAAAATATTTGACGGTCGCAAGCTATATATGCAAGTTCCAGAGACGTCCATATCAAGGTTTAAGTTTGACACATCCTATACTTTTGCACGCAGTGCTGCTAAACAAATAGATGATTGGTTAAGCTTTGTCGTTCAAAGTAAAGTGCAGGAGTTAGATCTCCATGTCAGAGATTATTGTTTATCTCAGTGTGTTCTCAATTCAAGTTCATTAACTGTTCTTAAGTTGAGTAAATTGAAGCTGGAGGTTTCTTCTCTTTCAACCTTACCCTCTTTGAAAGTTCTCTTTGATGCATGTGAAATCTGATGCTAAGTCACTTGAAAGGTTATTTCGGATGTCCTATTATTAGGGAATTGCTTTTATCAGGATATGATTTGGGAGATCTAGATTTTACGGTCAGTGAAACACTTAGAAATCTCTCACTAGAGTGTGCACATCTTAAAGATCAGTGGTTGAACTGCCTAATTTCTGGACTTCCTCAGCTTGAGAGTTTAAAAGTAGAATGCTATGAGTTGAGGAAGATTAGCGTCCGTAGTCATAGCCTGAAATATTTCTACTTCCGGTCATTGTCTAGCATTAGGGCTGCACTTAGCACACCAAATTTAGTTTTCTTGGACATTGCAAATGTAGATACCGATTCAATCATTTCGGTTGAAGCTCCCAACCTGATTGAAGCCAAGTTGAAGTTGAACGTTGCTCGCCTGTGTGAAACTTCATTTTGGCTCTTATGCATCTACTTTCAAAGCTTAGTTGCCTGAGGCAATTGACGTTGGTTGTTCCCTGGGAAGAGGTATGCATAGTTTGCTTTGTTTGATAAGTTTACTTATTACCATTTTCACAACCTCTGGTTACAAGGCTGCGAGCACCATTACTCGCTGAATTTGTGGTTGGTTTATTGTTGGTATGGTTTGAATTTGCAGGTTCTCATTTTTCCGAAAGGAATTCGAAAGAAGTGGCCTAGTCCTTTGCCCAATCTGAAGCATCTCAAGGTGAACTTATGTTACATACCCACTAGATATTTGGAATTGCGAGATTCTTTGCGATGGTGTGCACCTTCCTTGGAGACTCTTGAAATAGAGAGGGTCTTAAATACAACGGTTGTACCACGTTAGTTTTATTTGGTAGGTTAAAGTTTATTGAAAACAATTTGCAGAGAACATTATAAGAGTGTGTACAGCAGCACTTATCAGCACTTGTGTACTTCTTTAATCCCTCTTTTTTCCTTTTTTTATTGTAAATTCCTGCGTATATAAATAAAATATTTTATTAATATTTTGATATCAGAATTTTATGAGGTTCAGCAAAAGTTGGTGGGAGTTTTAAAGTAATTAGAAAAATAGAAATAATGGTTACTTCCAAAAAGGGTATCATTCTTGATTAGTTTACATATTTTTTTGAAGACAATTTTACTCTTATCTTTATAAGTCACAAATTAATTTAATTATCTTTAAGTCATACCTTTTTTATTATTCATCAAACACTAGTCTGGCATGGAAGAAAAAAAAAATCTAGAAATATAAATTATTTCCTAGAAAAATGTTTTTCTTCTGACATTTTAATAGTTTTTTCTTTTCTTTTTTTAATCAGATAAAAACCGTTTTAAAAATTCCGTCCAAATAAATTTAAAGAATGAAAAACACAAAACAAAAGAAGGAAAAAAAAAGTTAACGGTACTTGCTAATACGAGATTCATTTTGCCTTCGCAGAATGCTGTTGAAATTAATTGTTTCACCAAAACGGCGACGTGTCGTCAGATAAAAATAAAACACTACTTTTTTAACTCGTCTGTCTTCCCACCCTCTGTGTCTGAGTCTCTGACTCACTTCCTCAAACACTCGAAGCATGGTTGATGCTCTCTCTCCGTCTTCTTGAGAATCTGAATCTTGTTGTGGATATCTGAAAGCGAGCAGGTCAGTGAGCCTCTTTAATTTTTGTTTCGTTTGCTTTTCCAATATAATTAGTTTGAGTTTTGCGTTTGAATTTCCTTTGGGCATTTGAGAAATAGTTTGATTTTTTCCTTTTTCTTTTCCAGTTTGAGAAATCGTGCGCTTTCTGGATTTGGTTTTCTATTTCATACTCAGAGTTTTGTGTGCTGGAACATTCGTAAAAACCCCAATTTGTTTTTCTGCCCTCATTGTAGAACAGTGTCCATTTAACCATTTTTCCATTTTATTTTGACCTTTTTTGTCTCATATTCATTACCCATTACTAGTAATGCAATTAATAGATTAGAGAGTGTCAAAATTACACTATCATAACCAATGATCCAGTGTTTGTTTTTGAAGACATATGTACAATTTGTATTTTTTATATCAAAATTTGTATTATACAGAACTTCCTAAAGGCCAAAACCTATATGTATATATATATGTATGTGTATGCATGTGCTTAAAATGCATGTCTGAAACCGTTTCCAAAATAGTGGTGTTTGGATTTTGCAAATTGTTTTGAGTTTTGAGTAGCGACCTTAGCTTGCGTTCCATTCATTTATGATGCAACAGTTGCCCGAATGATCATCTACCTGTCCGATTATATGTTACTGAATTTCTTTTCTGTAATTGTAGCATAACTGGCGTAATTGATACTGTTTGTAAATTTACTGCTACAAAGTAGTGTCCAATCTTCTCAGGAACTTATAACCATGGAAACAAAAGAGTAAAGAGAGACTGTGGTGAGGAGCTTGACAACCAGCCCAACAACATGGCCGAAGATCGAATATCACATTTACCTGAGCCTCTCATACATCATATTTTCTCATTCCTTCCCACCATCTTTATCGTCCGAATGAGTCTTCTTTCCAAGCGTTGGAGATGGATATGGGTTTCAAATCCCTTCTTATATTTCGGAGACTTCGACTATAAAATCACTTTCCCTGATAAGGTGAACAAACGAGATATGGTATTAAAGTTTGTGGGCAACTATTTGAGAAGTCGCAAGCTATATATGCAAGTTCCTGAGACATCGGTAACGAGTTTCAAGTTTGGCACGTGCTATAAGTTCACACACAGTGCTACTAGACGGATGGATGGTTGGTTGAACTTTTGTGTTCAAAGAAGAGTGAAGGAGTTGGATCTCCGCTTCAAAAACTATTGTTTACCTAAGTTTGTTCTTAATTCAAGTTCGCTGACTGTCCTTAAGCTGAGGGAATTGAAGTTGGAGGCCCCTTCTCTTTCAATCCTTCCCTCTTTGAAAGTTCTTTCTTTGTCAGTGGAATGTGATGCTAAATCACTTCAAAATCTTATATCTGGGTGCCCTATTATTGAGGAATTGTATTTACGGGGACATGGGAAAGAGAGCTAGATTTCACAGTTAGTGAAACACTTAGAAATCTCTCATTAGAGCTTGTGCGTCTTACTGATCAATGGCTGAACGCCCTAATTTCTGGGCTTCCCTCCTTGAGAGATTGCTTACAGTGGATTGAGTTGAAAAGTTTAGCATCCGCAGTCACAGCCTGAAATATTTTTGCTTCAAGTCGTTCTCTTACTTCAATGAGGTTGCATTTAGCATGCCAAATTTAGTTTGCTTGCACTTGTCATGTGTTCCCAATATAATCATTTCAGTTGAAGCTCCTAACCTGTTAGAAGCCAATCTGATATTTGAGGACTGCTATCTGAATCAAGGGCTATATTTGGCTCTTGTACATCTCCTTTCTAATCTCAATTGCTCAAAGAAGATGACGCTGACTACTCGTGACGAACGGGTACGTATAATAATTGCTTAGTTTGATAACTTTAGTTTTATCAAAATTTTTTTTTTTTACAAACCGGTTGGATAGAATGATACAATGTTACTTACTGATGAAATTGTGTATTGTTGTTTGTGGGTTCACTTTGGTAGGTTCTCATTTTTCCAAAAAGAGTAAAAAAGAAGTGTGCATCGCCTTTGCCTAATCTGAATCATCTCAAAGTGAATATACGTAGCAGGTTGTATAAAGAGTCAGAATTGCGAGATTCTTTGCTTTGGTGTGCACCTTCTGTGGAGACTCTTGAAATAAGACGATGATAAAATTTCAGTTGTTGGGTTTCATTAACCATCAATTAATTTTTATTTATTTATTTTTTGTGACTGATCTTCTCTTTTGTAATCACATTCTCATTATTTAATAATGAGTGGTTTAGTTATTAGTGATTTTCTAGAAGCGGTGTTAATTTATTTTTTAAGTAATGTTCCGAGTCACCATGTTTATCATAGCCTTTGAAAGTGGACATCACAGTATCAAATTATTATTATTATTTTTTATTTTTTGCCACCTGAGCTTAATAGTGTTTAAATAATTGCATTGGAGATATTTTAAAATTATCTATTTATAATCAATAGGTGCCATAACAATCCGCAAAAGTATTGGAGATGATTCTGTTTAATCTTTTGGATTTTGTCATTTTAAGATTGGAGATAAGATGTGGTGGATTTAGATGATATAGTAGTGCCATGTGGCCACCATGAAATTTTACAGCACATTTATTATATTATGTGGTAACTGAGGTCTCATAAGATAATTATTTAATTCGTTGATAATTACTATACAATAAAAATATAAAAAGAGAATTTTTAAAATAAGAAAGTAAAATCTAAATCAAATAGTGACACATGAATTACCACATTATTTGACAAATTAAGTGGGTAAGCATATTCGTGGTTCTAGCATAGTTGTAGATGAAAAATATTTTCAATTGTTGGAAACTTGAAGAAAATGCTTCTTTCAGAGAGAACATTTTGTAGTTTATCTTTTATTTTATTTATTTTGTTTAATCATAAAATGCATATATAATCAGGTTCCCATACAAATGCTCCAAAAGTGAAGGTATAATTAAAATTACAATGAAACTTATTTAAATTTAAAAGATCCTGCCCTCATTTTTTTTATGGATTTTATCTATAAAAATCTATGTAAATATTTAACAAAATTCGTAAAAAATATTCCATGCCATTAATAATCATAATCCTGAAATTTGAAAATTATAAGAGTTTACTGGTTAACTTACTAGAAGAAAATGGTTTTTATTCAAAATATAAAGTAAAATTTTGTGTCCACGATGAAATACGGCAATATTTGGATTTTTGTTATTTATGAAAATTTATTTAAGTAAACCTACAACATAACATTCAAAAAAAATGTTTTTTTTTAATAATTAGATTTTGACGTTTCTGTAGAATTATCTTCTTATTTATAGAAATTAAACTTTAACCCTCTCATTTTTCATTTTTGTTTCAATTTAGCCACATTTATTAGTAAAATGTTGGTCAACCTATCCACATTAAAAAAAAAATAACACTTGTTGCCCTCTTAATTTTTACATATAATGTATATATATATATATATATATATATATATATATATATATATATATATATATGGTGACTAACAATATTGTCAAACACACATGTTAAGTTGGAACTTTTTCTTGTCTCCTTATTTTTAAGTTATATGAATTTTATTGAAGAATGAAAAATTAGTCAAATATTAACGCCCTCAGTCGCTTTTATATAAAATATGTTAAATTGAAACAAAAATAGAATGTGAGGGATAAAAGTGTAATTTCGAAAAATAGGGTGGTTAGTTTCAAAAATATAAAAATTGACGAGGTTATTTTAAAATTTACCCTTGAAAAATGAAATTCTAAATTTTTTCTTTTAATGGTAATTACTATAATTTTTTTAGAAAGAAGTTTTCAAGATTGGTATATATTCTTTTCCTCAATCTTTTTTTTTTTATAAATAAAACAGCAAAATACTAAATAGAAAAATATTAATTATCTGAAACAAAGATTGTTATAAGGTTTTTGAAGCCCAAGAACTCAAAAGCCTGCCTGTCCAAGTCCAGAATACATGAGCCTAAATAGGTTCAAACCCAGTAGCCCGATTAAAAGCTCAAATGCCTGGCCCGACAATGACTCTAGCCCAGTGGCATGTAGTTCTCCCAGTTACTTCTTTTTAGGAAGCCTATTCTGAGAAGCCAATTTTTAAGAGGCCTACTGTATTTTAAGTACCCCACTCATACATGTGGTAACCTCACCGCGCTCATGTCAATTAAGAGCCAACGGATATAACCCCCAACTAGTTATGAACAAGGCAACGGACATAACCCCCTAATCATGTCCACACTGATTACATAACAATTGAAACTACCTATGAATATTCAACGGCTACTAAATATTATTAAAGAGCTAGCGCATATCTCTACTCCTTATATATACTTCAAAGGATACTCAGTTAAGGTATGCATAATTTTGACCTTATAACCTCTACTTTTACTATCTTTTATATTCTAATCACTAATTTGAGTATCAAAGTACCTCTGATTGGTACTACACTGATACCCAAAGCTTCTAACTTTTCTATCTGTTTTCAAGTTCCTAAGCATAAATACCCAAGCTAGCTTGGAAGCATGTGTAAGACTTTAATTTATTTTCTTGTTAAAATATAAATAAAGTTGTTTTCTTTTGGAGTGATCATAGTTGTTTTTCTTAATCATAGAAAATGAACACCAATCAAGTTCCATAATGTGGTCCAAAATATATAACAAAAATTACAAATGAAATAATTTCATAGACCACAAATGAAGTATATTAAAATTATTCAAGTTTCAATTTCAGTTATATAGACCAAAGTAGGTATAAACATTATTGTTGGGCTTGTGCTTATTGGCAAGATCAATGAACACAAGAAAAGAGCCAACATATGGACTTGGGTCCTGAAGTGTAGAGGCCAAGTGGCTAACTGTCAATTTATAAGTTTCTTAAATCTGTTTATATATAGATTATTATGCTCAAACCATCTAATTTGTTTTGTGCTATTTTATATAGTGTTTAGAGTACCCACGCATTGCTATACTATTATGAGAATAATCAAAAAGATTTGACGGTGCAGATTGATGGTGTATAGTGCTAATCATTAAATTGGAGAAGCAGTTAGAAAATCTACACGATATTGAGATATTTAAATAGAATTATTCATGTTTAACATACCAATTTTTAGCATCCGTTTCTTTCAATTATGTCCCTTAGGAATAATTTTATGATAAAAAATTATTGTTTTCCCGCCAAAGATCCAAATTAAATATACATATGATTCCATCTTCTACAATATTCATGACGTTAATAATCATCTCCCGGGAATTTGGAAAAAAAATGTAAGAGTTTATGTGTCATTTGCTAGAATAAATGATTTTTTTTTTCAAAATTACAATTAAAAATTTATGGCCAAGATGAAATGCGGTAATATTTGGATATTTTTATTTATTTATTATCAACATTTATTGAAGTAATTCTACAAAAATAAAAAAATAAAAATGGAAAGACAACTTTTACTGAAGTAAACACAAAATATGACATTAAAAGGATGGGTTTCAAAGTAGCCCACGCTATTTTGACTTTTTTTTTACAAATTTATTACATTATTTTTTATTATTAAACTATAGCCCTTTTATATTTCATTTTGACAACCTCCATTAACTAAATATCAGTCAGCCTATATATTTTTTTTTATAAAATGACGCTTTTAGCCTTTTATTGCTTTAGCATATAATGTTTTAAATTATTCTATGTTATTATTATTATTATTGTTATTATTATTATTATTATTTTATTTTTATGTTTTATTTTTTGCGCCCAAACAACATTATCAAACACAATTTTAGTGCTGGTTTTTTTTTTTTTCTATTTTTTTCCTAAATCAAAATGTATTTTTATTAAAGAGTGAATTAGTTAATTTTAACATTATTAGTTACTTTTATATAAAAAATGAGTTAACTTGGAAAAAAAAAAAACCTGAAATGTTCAAGGATTATAATGAAGGTTCCAAAAATAGGGTGTTAAATTTTTAAAAATTTCAAAGTATAGGGGATTATTTTAAAATTTAACCTTGAAAAATGGCATCCAAATTTTGCTTTAAATGATAATCATTATAAATTTTTTTATAAACTAGTATTTCATGTTTAATTACAATCTTTTCCCTAATCTTCTTTTTCAAGAACAAAATAGTACATAGAAAAAATAGTTGATGGGAGTAATTTGTAATTTTCCCTATTCTTTTTCTTAATTCACATTTTTTTAATAATAATAAATTGAAAAATGTTACTCCTCTAAAATGAACACATCCAATCAAGTCTAATAATGTGGTCCAAACATAATAATGTACTAAAATAATAAAACCTACAAGTAAAATTTATTATAAATAGGAAAGATCCTTATAAATGAAGTATTTCAAAATTATTTAATTTTAGAATTCATTTATCCACGCCAAAACCATTTGGTCCACTCCACTCTGACTCCATTCTATAATAATAATTAATAAAATATGTCAAATAATATTCAAGTAATTCTTTCTCCATGACGACGCCGTCTTCTGCACATATTCATTAATAACAAGTAAAACGATGTCGTTTCATCAATTCTCAATGCGGTAAATAGTTTGTCCCGGGCCCTAGCTGATGAAAAAACACGAAGCCTTTTGACTCGTTCTTCATTCTCCGTCTCTGACTATCGTTTCCTCACCTACTCAATGCTCTCTCCGTCTTCTTGAGAATGTGAATCTTGTTGCGGGTCTCTGAAAACCGGTTAGTTAGTTTCTTTAATTGTTGCTTTTTCTTTGTTGTTCGTATACAAATAGTTTTGAGTTTTGGGTTTGAATTTCTTTTGGGCGTTGATAAATAGTTTTGATTTATGTTTGAGTTCGTGATTTTGTTGCTTTGGGTATTTTATCATACAACTCGCGTGCTTTCTGGATTTAGTTTTCAATTTCAAAGTCAGTGTTTTGTGTGGTGGAATATTTGTTAAAACCCTAGTTCATTTTTCTGCTACTCCAATGCCCTCACTCTAGAACAGTCATTTTTTTTTTACATTTCATTTTGACCCTTTTCGACTCATATTCATTACTCATGATCAGTACTGCAATGAATAGATTAGAGTGTCAAAATTATATACTTATGACCAATAATCTTTAAAAATTTAAACAAAAATTTGCAATATGTAGGACTTTGTGCTGGCCAAAACTTGTTATATGTGTATTTTTATATGTGTGTGTGTATATGTATGTAAAATGCATGTCCATTCTGTCTCCTGAAAAGTGGTCTTTGGGTTTTTGCCAATTGTTTTTGACATTTGAGAAGTGACCTTAGTTTGCATTTCATTCATTTAATTTTTGTGTTTGTCTGAAAACAAGCAGTTCATTGAGCTTCTTTAATTTTTGTTTTATTTGTTGTTCATATACAAATAATCTGAGTTTTGGGTTTTGACTTTTCTTCTGGGCATTTGATAAATGGCTTATTTTTTATTTTTTCTCTTTCGAGTTTGAGATTCTATTTTCCTTGCTCGAACTTGGATATTTTATCATAGAACTCGGTGCTTGCTGGATTTGGTTTTCAATTTCATTGTCAGAGTTTTATGTGGTGGGAATTTTCTTGAAACCCCAATTCATTTTCTGCAACTACAATGCCCTCACGCTAAAACAGAGTCGATTTTACCTTTTTCCCATTTCATTTTGACCCTTTTTGTCTCATATTCATTACCCATTATAACTACTGCAATGAATAGATTATATTTTCAAAATTACACACTTATGACTATTGTTTTTGAAAATATATGTAAACAAATATACTCTTAAACCAAAGTTTATAATCTGTATGATGGCCAAAACTTGTTATATATAATATAATTTATGTATGTATATACGTATGTATGTATGTATATCCTGCTAAATAAATGGACAACCTTCTCAGGATTTTATAACGATGGCAACAAAAAGAGTAAAGAGAGACTGTGGAGGAGAGGTAGTCAACGAGCCCACAAACATGTGCGAAGACTTAATATCACAATTACCTGGGCCTCTCATACATAATATTTTCTCATTCCTGCCCTCCATTTATATTGTCCGAATGAGTCTTCTTTCCAAGCGCTGGAGATGGATGTGGGTTTCAATCCTTTTTATATTTCGGAGACTTTGATTATGATATCACTTTCCATGATAAGGTGAAGAAACGAGATATGGTGTTAAAGTTTGTGGGCAACTATTTGAGATGTTGTAGGCTATATATGCAAGTTCCAGATACATCCGTAACAAGTTTTAAGTTTGGCACGACCTATAAGTTCACACTCAGTGCTATTAGACGGATGGATGAGGTTGAACTTTTGTGTTCAAAGGAGAGTGAAGGAGTTGGATCTCCGCTTCGAAAATTATTGTTTACCTAAGTTTGTTCTTAATTCAAGTTCACTAACTGTCCTTAAGTTGAGCCAATTGAAGTTGGAGGCCCCTTCTCTTTCAACCCTTCCCTCTTTGAAAGTTCTTTCTTTGCACGTGGAATGTGATGCTAAGTCACTTCAAAATCTTATTTCTGGATGCCCTATTATTGAGGAATTGTATTTATGGGGACATGGGAAAATACGGTTTGATTTCACAGTTAGTGAAACACTTAGAAATCTCACGTTAAAGTGTGTGGATCTTACTGATCAATGGCTGAGCGGCCTAATTTCTGGACTTCCATTCCTTGAAAGATTAACTTTAGAATGCTATCTGTTGGGAAAGATTAACGTCCGCAGTCACAGCCTGAAATATTTTATCTTTCAGTCAACTTCTTACCACATTGAGGTTGCACTTAGCTTGCCAAATTTAGTTTACTTGCACTTTGCATGTGTTCCCAATGCAATCATTTCAGTTGAAGCTCCGAACCTGTTAGAAGCCCATTTGAGCTTTTTTTACTGCAATTTGAATCAAAGGCTGTATTTTACTCTTGTACATCTTCTTTCTAATCTTAATTGCTCAAAGAAGTTGACGCTGACTATTCGTGATGAACGGGTATGTATGATAGTTGCATAGTTTGATAACTTTATTTTTTCCTTTTTTACAAACAGTTGTATAGAATGATACAATGTTACTCACTGAAATCTTGTATTGTTATTTGTGGGTTCATTTTGGTAGGTTCTCATTTTCCCAAAAAGAGTGAAAAAGAAGTGTGCATCTCCTTTGCCTAATCTGAATCATCTCAAAGTGAAAATGTGTGGCAGGTTGACTGAAGAGTCGGAATTGCGAGATTCTTTGCTTTGGTGTGCACCTTCTACGGAGACTCTTGAAATAGGACGATGATAAGGTTTTGATACTGAGAATGAGTTTGTATTTCTCCTTGTAGTTTGTATTTACTATCTTTTTGTTGGTACTTTAAATTGCATTGTAATGAAATTATTATCCCGTTTTCAATTACACATTC
This sequence comes from Rhamnella rubrinervis, assembly GCA_007844105.2. Lineage (NCBI taxonomy): Eukaryota > Viridiplantae > Streptophyta > Magnoliopsida > Rosales > Rhamnaceae > Rhamnella > Rhamnella rubrinervis. The sequence continues at coordinate 11,614,419 of CM017574.2, read as the reverse complement.
TCATGATCGTTTATTATATCAGTTCGTTTAGGAAGATTTCAACCTCTGGTTGATTTCTGTTATAGATTGACAATTAATATGATTTGCTATATATTTCTAGTACCTTTTCCCCCCACAATTACTCCTTTAATAATTAATTTCTCCCTGTCATTAATTCTTGCAGCTAATTGTCTATGCATTTTTTACCACCAAAGTTTTCCAAACTTTTTCTAGATTAACATTGCTATATTAGTTAAGAATTGGCTGCTCAGGAAAAAAAATAAAAATTTATATTAGATGATAATCTGTGATATATTGGTACAAAGTTGTTCTTGTGACAAATTGCAAAGTTTTATAAATTAAGGATACAAAAATGCATTTAATCTTTCTTATAGGTCCTTAATTGAGTTAATTGAGTTCCTTTTTTCAAAGTAAGGGTACTAAATTACTTTGATTTTTGTTTTATTTGTTGTTCGTATACAAATAGTTTGAGTTTTGGGTTTGAATTTCTTTTGGGCATTTGGTAAATAGTTTTTATTTATTTTTTATTTTTTTAAGAGTATATTTTATTGGCCATCTTTATATTTTGATGACTTTCTTATTCTACACATTCTCATTATTTTACTAAATATTAAGCATTTTAATACCATTCTCTTTGGGATTTGTTTGGTAGTGTTTTTGTTTATTTGATACTGTGTTCATTTTTTACGTCTAAACACCTTGTAAGATGCTTCTTTTATTTTATTTTATTTTATTTTTATATGTATTTTGGTGTGTATGTGTGTGGACAATACAACTTAAAATTCAGCAATCGTTAAGTGTTAATCGTTTAAAATTCAATTTATGCCTAAACATGCTGTCTGTGATGGTTAAGTTTTTTTATGAATAAAAAGGGCCTTGATATGAATCTCATCAGTTTAAAATTCAATTTATGCCTAAACATGCTGTCTGTGATCGTTAAGTTTTTTTATGAATAAAAAGGGCCTTGATATGAATCTTATCAGTCTAGAATTCTGTTAATAGATAAAGTCTTTTGCTTCTAGTTTACAACCTTATCGAATCTGAGTAGCTTACACTCCTAAGATCCCTCCACGACGATTAAATAAGTGTGAGTACACCTGAGATAATAGCAGAGCTTGTTAAGACTCGAACCACAACTCTTGCAAGCGTGTGTGATGGAACGGTCGGCGTCCTTTTCACTAGATCACATCCCCAAATGCGTGATCGTTAAGTTTAAAATTTAAAATTGGGTCATTTAAAAAATAATTTTTAAATTAGAGATAAATATGACGGATTTAAATAAAATATATTTTCAATTGTGGAAAACTTGAAGAAAAGTGCTTTTTCCTAGATATTACATTTTTATAGTTTATGATTTTTTTTTATAATCATATTGAAGGCTTTATTTATTTATTTATTTTAAGTCAGATCAAGTTTCAGTACTACAGCACTGGCATTTATTTAAATAGATACACGCTCATCCCCCAATAACTAAGAGAGCGATTTCTTATAGAAGATTGCTCTCGTATATTTATCGTGCAAGATGGATTATGTAGTCAAAAAATTAAATACCACATTATCCTGGTGCATGATAAATATGTGACATGGCCTAGGAAAGCAATGCTATATGTATTCATATATATGGATGTGCCAGCATCAAGAAGATAAATAAACGCCATTTGATTCAAAAAGTTGGTACAGGGTGGGTTGCAAAGCTGAATACACAGCTTTCCATCCTTGCTGCGTAAGGTGAAGATTGTCCCAAAAAAATGCAGATTTTGGGTCGTCGCAAATTGTGTACTTGTTGAGGCCACTTTGGTCTACACTCCCGCAAGAATATTCACTACTCGTACCAACGCAACATGGCTTTAATAGATTCTCAAATTCAATACCTCCTGTAAAATGTTAGCACAAGCCTCAGATGTATAAGTGTGTTCCCAAATGACATAAATCAACGTCATTGAACAAATATTTTTTTTCATTTTTCTTTTTAACTCAAATCTGCCATTGTGTTATCTAAAATGACACACTTGGCATGACTTGTAGTTCATTTATTTTTCATTTAAACCCCACTACTAACATAATGAAGATTGAAAACAAATGTAGGTATTAATATGTTAATCTTGTATAAAAATATTAATAATTTAACTTTTTGTATTAAAATTAAGTAAAAAACAACTATAAAAATTGAAAAGGTAAAATAATAATAACAATAATAATAATGAGCATCCTTTTAAAAAGTTAGTTCAATGACATTTTTTTTTGTCAATTTAAAATATAAACTTTTCATTAAACGATGATATTATTGTCAATTTAAAACATAAACTTAACATCGTTAATTATCACTATGCTATTTGGGGGTAAAAATGAAAAAAGAAAAGAAAAGTGCTACTTAAGTAACTATAAGGTCAAATATATAAAAAAAATTGTAAATTTCATAATGGAAGAGTAATTTTCTTAAAGATTCATGAGAGGTTTTACCCTGTGGGACTCCTTTCTTCTCAAAAATAGACATGAAGGAAGCATAAAGGTCGATAATTAAGAAAGGAGAAGAATCCTCAACTTCATCGTTGAGCTTAGCCACGGCTTGCCGCAATAAGGTGTTGTGCAAATTCACCAACTCGTTCAAGGTGTCATTGCAGTGTTGGAATGAGATCTTGGCCGTGAGTCGAGGGAGACAACCTAAAGGTTGGAAGTTCGTCATTGCTATTATTTTTACTCCTAACTCCCGAATGTGCTTCAAATTCAAGCATGTTTGATCCACCATAGCTGTGATGAATGATGGATAATCCTGTAAACATACAAGAACACGATGGTCACATCAATCTCTTAAATTTGTTTCTACTTTATATTGAGTTCCTGCTTCCATATGAAATTCTAATTATGATGGAATTTTTTTTTGGAGATATAACATTTTTGATTGCGGATTGATTGTGCTAATAATAAACGAAGAAACTAATTGCAAACCATTCATGATTTTCAAAGCACTACTTTAAGCCAAAAGAGACTTCCAAATGCAACTGGTTTTCATGAGCGTATGTCACTTCACCTCGTTGTTTGACGAATGTAATTTACTCAATTACTAATGACATTTTTCTTACCCCGTGAATTTACACTTGTTCACACTTGTATCCAATTAATACGAGTCCTTATGAGTCAATCACTCGTCCGATAACAAATGAAAGTGACGTACACTATGACATGCAAAATCCATTACATAAGAAAAAACTTGAGTACTCCATAACTATGTACTCCCCTTCTATTAATATAATGTCATTTTTACCGACGTATTATCATTTTAATGAAAAGAAATACGTACTCCGTACTCGGGGTTGTTGGAGTCTTACTCGATACCTTCGTCACCACCATTGGACCGAGAGAGGCACTAAACATTAGAAGCCCAATAAATTATATAAAATTCTCAGTTCAAGTTTGTCCAACGTCATTCTCTCAACTATGACAAAGTTTCGTCAAATTCCCTCTGGCATATCTAGCATAACATAAGGTTGCAAAAGATATATAAGTTGTTATATGGTCAGATCGGCTAGAGACTTTAAGTTTATGTTTTTAATCAAAATCCTTAATTACATATGGCTGGATAAATGATTAAACCAATGCACAAATTCAAAGACTCTGATCTGAACTGAACATTTTTCTATATGTGTTTTTGTGTGTGTATATATATATATATAACTTTATGTGTGAGGTAGGTTTGTAATTACCTGAGCCGAGACATTTTTGGCTTGAAAAGTAGAATAGTCATTGCCAGCAATAGTGACGAGGGCAAGAGAGGAGTGGAGGTCTGTGGTAGTAATCACAGATTGTTTGATGAGCTTCTGAAACAAGTCGATCTGCGTCGTTAAGTTGGGGCCTCCAAGCAATGTCTCGAACACACCTGTGCCTCCATACGCAAAGTTCATCCCGTATTCCAAGGCTCCTTTGCCTCCCATTTCTCTCCATTTCTGGTATGGCAATGGGGACTTCACTTCCACAAACTTGGCTGTGATTAATTATCATAAAAACTCACAGTATTTAATCAAAGCCTTTTTCGAATAAGGTTTCTGAATCCTGAGAATCATGATTATATATTATTGGTTTCAAAAGATATCTTATGAAATACATTAACTAAAATCAAGAGAAAACAAGTAATGACTTTAATTGACACTGAAAATCACATCTAGCAATGTCATGTCAAAACTTTTTCAAATTTGACAGCAAATGTATTAAGGATTAATGGTATAAAAATAATTAAAGTTGAAGAACAACATTGGTAAAATAGGGAAAACTCAGGGATTAACTATACAAATAAGCTAATAATGAGGAAGAGAATTAAATATTCAAAGATCAAATGAGAAAAGTAATTTAGAGTATGGATCCACAGCTAAGACTGGGGTGGGCATGCACCCCCACCCCACCCTCTATTATATTTAAAGACATCAATTTCTAATTATTTCTATTAATTTGGCCCTCTCAGCATTGTGCCTTGGCCACTCCACCCTGTGTCCTCTAGTTCCAATAATTATTGATGAAAAGGATAATTTACTCTGGATCCCTAAATTATTATGGTTTTTACACTTCAATAATTTTAAAATTCGACACATTGGATTCGTTTTTGTTGATTGATAACTGTCCTCCAAATAGCCAAACAGACTATCCATGAGCATGGCACGTGACCCCTAGTCTTCCTCTCTCCACTGACATCCCCCTTCCTTCTTTTCCTTCTCCTCCCTCCTCCTCCTTTTTGCTGGATTCGTGCTTGCTGGAATACATGAATCCAGCAAGTACAAGAAGAAAAAAAAGAGAAAAAGAAAAAAAGTGAAAGATGTGTACTATGTGAGCACGTACCGAGGTAATCGGTGAAGATTCGGCCATCAGAGAAACGGCCGGTGGGTTTACCGGGGAAGGTAATCCCATAAGGATGTTTCCAACATTTGTATGGTTTAGATTTATCGCTGTTGCCGGTGTCTGAGTATGAGTCCCCAAATACAAAGAGCTTCGTTGGATAAAAACTATAAACTAGATCATGATCACGATCATCACCGTCGACATTTACATTGTGGTCGTGGTCTGAAGCTTCAACTCCCTGTTGTCCTGCCCATACAATTAAAGTTATAGATGACGATCATGAAGCAGTATATATATATATATATAAACATATGTGCATGGGAGCTGATGATTAAACCTGAGAGGAGTAAGAGAAAGAAACACAAGAATGGGAGGAAGTGTTTGTGGGAATGGTAGTTCTCCATGGCAGTGTGGTATGAGCAGCGTCAGCAGACTAATTAAAGGAGACCACCGGCAATCTAGCACCACTCAATTTTATTTATTTATTTATTTTCTAAAAAAGGGTATTTTGTCCTTTTCAGCTTTGAATTTTGACTCTAAATCCCCAATTTAAATTTTAAGGGAAGAAATTGTAAAGGGTAGTTAAGTTTTATGTAAGAAATTGAAAACACACTAGTAATTGCGCAAAAGTTTCAAACTACAGCCTAGAGGGTATATATGTCCATGAAATTATCTAGTTATTTATTTTTGGTCAATTGGTTCACTTGATCTTATATTTTATTTAATTTATTTTGAGTACATCCGTCAAATAAATTAGTAACACGGATCATAAAAGCAATGTATTTTTAAGTTTCATGATTTATATGCTAGAAATTTAATAAATAAGTAAAATAATAAAATTAAATAGCAAGTAATCTAGTTTTTGAACAAATAATAAGAGATGCTTTTATTCAGCAAGTAATATAGCTAGTTAATCGGTATTCACATTTTATACACCTAGCTCTATCTAATTGCCATGTAATATTAGTTTTTAATTATTATTTGAGATTATGCACCCTTATATTTTGATGAATTATTTTCAATTATACCCATTATTTGCATTTTGTTCAACTTTGATGAAATTAATGCCAAAAGGTTTTGACATTTGTGGGTGAATTTCAAAATAATACATTGTATTTCGACATTTTTCCAAACTTACCATCTTATTTTCGGAAATTACACTAGGTCATACATTTCATTTGTCTTTGAGGATATTGTTTAATCACAAGAAAATCTCATACTAAAAACATTTAAAGTCTTATAAAAAAATAAATTAGAGGGTCAAAAGTGCCATTTTGAAAAAATATATAAATTTAAACTAAATATTTTGGTTAAATTAATTGAAACAAAAATGAAATATAAGAGGGTAGGTATTGAATTATCATATATATATATATATATTGACATAATTGTGTCACATGACTTTTTATTTTTTTTTATGAGTAAAAAAGAATTTCAATATGGGATCATCAATTTAGAAATCTGTTAGAAGATATTACTGCTCCAACTTTATAATTCTGTATGACTCTAAAGGAGCAAACTAACTCTCCTACCAGTTTTCTTACATCTGGTGTTTAACAAAGTTAAGTACATTTAAAATCTTAATGTGAATTTATCAAGATTCAAATTATAACTTTTATAAATAAATGTGAGAACTTGATCGGCTTCTTTATAATTAGACCACAACCTAAATGCTTATTTGACACGGCTTTGGTATCCATTTTGGACCAAGCCTTTTTAGAACTTTTCTCATAGTATAATCCTTTCTATTAATATGGTAAAAATTTCGCATAAGCGTAATTATACAAAACCACAAATTTTGAAATTTAGGCAAAGTTCAAATTTATATATATATATTTTTTTTTATTAACCAAATGAAATATCAAATTTACGGTATATCAAAAAGTCCTCAGAGCATTTACCCAAAAGAAAAAAAAAAAAAAAAAAACAAAAGGGTTCTGACCGTCAGGATCTTTTCTTCTGTCCACCACAAAAAAAAAATGATAATAATAAAGAAAAAAGGTGTTCGGCAGATAGCATATGATAAGATGATTCTGGATACAGTTATTGAACATAATTTATATTATAATATAAATAATATATCAAATGTAATTAATTATATGTACTGTATATATTCATTTCATTTGTATGAACAAACTTTATTTTAAATGAACATGTGAATTCGTAAGAAATTGTCACAATTATTGTGGGACAGCCATTTCTCTGTCACAGTGTATTGGGGGACAACAATTATTAATTTTGTTTAGGGAAAACGTGGAGGATGGATGTAAAAAAATTAAATAAAAGTTGGGAAAAAATGTTGTCAAATAAAGTAAAAGAGCAGTTGAGCCCACAATAAAAGCTGAGCTCCATTAACAACAATGACTTATTGGCCTCTCATTTTTCTGTGCCCTGCCAACCCGCTTGTCGTTTTCTCTTCGTACCAACCCTCGAACCCTTTTTTTTGGGTCGAAAGCAACCCTCGAACCTTGAAGTGGAACAAACACGATCTACACGATTATATTACACAATAGATTAGCACCCCCTCAATTTTAATGTTAACTTGCTAATTTATATAATATAGATGTATATAAAAGAAAATATAAAAAAATATAAATAAAGTAAAACTTCTATATAATTATATTGTTGGACCAAAAAGATTTTATTATTATAAAAAGATTATAACTCAATAGAGGTACAGTTAATTTTTTTCCTTATAATTAGAGTATGAAAATATAAAAAATTTCATACCAAGAAGCTCTACATATATTCGAAAAGTTAGAAATATTTTGGTTTCAATGAAAATGTATTCATATTGATGACTTATTATATACCTGTAAATTCAAAGATATAATACTAACTATAAAATATAAATTATTATTCTAAATAGTTTTAGATAAATATGTTATTTCTTAAACTTTTAATGTAATAAAATATATGTTTTTGTAATATATATAATTATTATTATTATGTAGAAGTAAATTTCTTAATATGGGATCTAAAAAATTTAAAATTTATTACAATGTAGAGTTTATTTATATTTTTAACTGGCCCAAATTAGGATTATAATTTTTTAATACTACGTACAAATTATTCTTATATAGAGTATCACTATAGAAAGGTTCTACTGTATAAATTATACATTTGAGAAACAATTATATATATAAAGTGTTGGGACAGGCCGGATGGAGACTATATTTCCCATCCTCATCCCCATCCAAGGGCAGAATACATCATTTCGTCCCCGTCTTCATCCTTAGATGACTGTTTGAATTCCATTAACTAACCCTATTTAAGACATTTTTTTTCACATAGATGCTAGAACATTAATTACCCTACCAATTGCATTTTATTATCAATTTATTCATTTTAAACTTAGATTGGACATTTAAAGTTAAAGTTTACGCCTGAAAAGACAAAAAAAGAAAAAAGAAAAGAAAAAAAGAACTCCTCTTCAAAATCAAGAACAGGTTAATATTAGTACTATTATAACAATGAAGAACTAGATTAATATAACACAATATAATATAATAATTGAAAAATGTTCAAAACCCAAAAGCATTTTCTTTGTTTGGAGAAACTTCAAGAGGAAGGAAACATTGGCTTGTTATTTATTTATTTTTTTACTTTTGTAAATGTTCTAATTTTTACTGGACAACTTTCCTTTTTTTCTTTTTTGCCACGTTGGTTTAGCATAAATGTAATGTTATAAAGAAGGGCTTGCTTTTCTTTTCACACATTATTAGTATTATTGTTATTATTGTTAATTTAAATGCTACATTTAAGTGGGAAAGAATAAATTGAAAATAAAATACAATTGAAGGGTGGTTTATGTTAAAAATGTAGCAAATGTGAAAAGGTTTTAAACAGCAAGGTAGAGTTTATGAAGTTTTCTGAAATTAATTGAAACAGCAAGGGTGGTTTATGAAGGTTTTATGAAGTAATTGAAACTTTTTATTTTTTATTTTTGAAATATGAAACTTTTCTTTTTGTATGAATAAATAATTGAAACTCGATAATTAAGGGCCAGTCTCACCATTTTTATTTTTTGTTTTGTTGATTTTATTCTTTAGATTGACCTCTTTTAGTTGTTTCAAATAGTATTTAGAGACTTCTATTTTGGTTTTCATTTTCTTATATTATGGGTCAATTATCTCTAAAAAATCTACTAACTAGAATATATCTATTTTTTTCATTCTAATATATATATATATATATATATATATATATATATATATATATGCACATATATATATTTTTTCTAAAGCAATTAATGCAATGCTTATGAGAAAATAAATAGTAAATGAGGTTGCTTGCCTACGTTTGTACTTAACGGTGCACGCCACTTCATTAATTGTCCTTGAATAGGTTGAGATTGGAAGCCCCTTCTCTTTCGAATTTTCCCACTTTGAAAGTTCTTCATTTAGTGGGTGTGATATCTGATCAGTAGTCATTTCAAAATCTTATTTCGGGTTGCCCTATTATTGAGGATTTGCATTGGAGAGGACTAAACTAAACGTTTGAGATATAAACTTTATTGTTAGTGGAACACTTTAAAAACCCTCGTTAAGACACGTGTATGTATCTTACTATGTATCTCAAAGGTCTCATATATGGACTTCATCAAAAGAAAGATGTAGAGATATCAAATTTTAGAATATAAAATTTATCCCTTGTGAATTCATAAGAAATTGTCTATTAAAAATTGAATTAAAACTAAAGCTTTAATTGGTAATGTGACAACTTTAAAGGGAATGCTATATTATTTTGGATGAATTTAGAAGTCCAAGTATTTTCAAGATTAAAAGTACAACAGTGTAATTTAAGAAACATCACCATCCATAATTGTAGCCTGAAATATTTTTCTTTCATGCAATTGAATTGCATTGAGATTGTACTTAGAACACCAAATTTAGTTTGCTTGAACTTTGCATGTGTTCTATGAAACATTTCGGTTGAAGCTCCCAACCTATTAGAGTATTGTTGACTACAATGGATAAAACTCCATATTATGCTCTTGTATGTCTATTCTTTAGGAAGCGGTATGCATATTTTACTTACTTTGATAAGTTTAATTTTTAACATTAATTTTTACCATTTTAACAACCTTTGATTGCAGAGTTGTCTTTTTTTATTGTTTTTATTGGTTTACTTTTCTAGGTTCTCATTTTCCCGGCAAGAGTAAGAAAAAACTAGGAAGTGCGCTTCTCCTTTTCGTAACTTGAAGCATTACATGGTGAAGGTGGATTGGTGTGATCGTGATTTAACTAAAAATTTAGAATTGCGACAATGTTTGCTTTGGTGTGCACCTTCTGTGGAGACTCATGAAATTTGAAGATCATTAGCAGGATGACTTTATTTACTATAAGGAATGTTGTAGGGTTTTAATTTTTGGATCAGTTTATGGTATAAATAATGAGTTAGAAGTGCATACAAATTCCAGTTTTTTTTTTTTTTAAAAGAAAAAGAAAAAGGGGTTAATTGTAAAAACTACCTTTTTGGTTGCTATTTTTAATTTTCTTTTAGTGAAATTATTAATAAATAACTTGAATTTTCTAAAGTTCCACTAATATCTGGTTTTATAAAAGGCTATTTTAGATGACTTGTTGGAATTTGAGGAAGTGAAAATAGTATAATACTAGTCATAATGAAAAACACCCAAAAAGTACAAAACGATGTCGTATTTTTTTAAATATCAATAATATATACATTAGGGTTTTCACCGTCAGATTTGGAAACTCAAGATCCCTTTCGTTTCAAACTTTCCCACTTTGAAATTTCTGTCTCTATGTTCTGTGATATTTGATAGCGAGTCACTTCAAAATCCATTATTGGACCCATTTTCGCTAAGGCCTCATTTAGAACACCACATTTAAATTTCTTAAACTTATCATGGGTTCCCAAGCATGTCATTTCAGTTGAGGCTCCTAACCTGTTTGAAGCCAATTTGAAACTTTGGAACAGCGATTCAATTGAAGTTTCATATGATGATCTTGTACATTTTCTTTCGAATCTCATCGGCTTGAAGAAGATTGTGCCTGTTGGAAAATAAAATACTTTGTAGAAAAATAAAACACAAATTTATAAAAAGCTCTCAAACAACTCTCTTCGACTCAACTCAATTCACTTTAACTTGATGCTTACAACTCAAATGGGAAGGAATATTTATACATGAACTAAATCAACCACAAATATATAATTAAAATAATACAAATAATTATAAATCACATAATTTTTTTTTTTTAATATATATATATTTTATATATATTGACCCCAAAGAAAATACCTTATTTTGTTTTTTATTTTTTCTATCATGCTTAACACCTCTTTATTTTTATTATTTTTTAATTCAGAATTGTCATTTTTTCAGGTTAATTATGAGATTTGGGATAAATGTTAGTGGATATAAATGCTAATTCAAAATGATAGAGAAAATGAACTTTACCGTTGGGTAGTTATTTAAGAAAGGAAAGGGTGAAATGGGAAATCAATCCCAGATTTAAGAAAAGTAGGGTGACGAGTGACATGCCGGGAATCCTATGGAAAGATAGAGGTGCCTTCGGCCATTCGATGTGGACACCAACCTGAGCCTGAAAGAGAGGAAGGGAATTAGAATATGGGTGTGGATCAAGTAAAATGGTGGTCGTATTGAAAATGAGGAGTGTTATTTAATAAAATTTATGTTGCAACAGATATGATTTTAGTGATTATATATAATGAATTTGTTAATTTTATTAGTTATATATAATTCCCAACCAATAAAAATATACCATAGCATTTGTAAACATAAACTACGATAAATTTTTTTATTATATTAAACATATTTTTTTCATTATATTAAACATATTAATGAAAGTGAAAATCTAATAATAAATGATGTGATTTAAGATATTCCTAATGAGATTGACAGGGACACTTCTACATGCAACAATACTGAATATTTAGATAGGAAGCGCATGTTTTTTATATCGACTCAGATTTGGATTTGTCTGCAGGTGATGATAATGTCCACTCCTAGTGCTAATGAAAATAAAAGTGTACAGCATATGGCTTGTATTATATGTAGTTACAAAATATTTTTGTTTTTAAATGATGTAAAATATATGTTATAAATAACGACACCGTATTGGTCAGTATATGTTCCTAGCCTGAAACGCTTTCCTCTCTTTTACGGTCACTTTTATCAAAACAATGTTATTATTTAAATTAACTTTTGATAGAAACCCCTCTCTACGATACTTTTTTTATCACAAAATGCTGTTAAGTAATATTCAAATAAACTTTTTATGGAAACGGCACCGTATCATATATTATTCATAGCAGCTTAATTATTTGTTCCAAAGCCAGAAATGTGAATACCCAAAACATTTTCCCACGTTCTTTTTTCCCTTCTCTCACGAAATGAAGGTAATGAAGCGACATATGTTCTTAAAGTTTTTGATTTGGAAGCAATATATGCAAGTTCCAGTTATGTCCTTAAAAAGTTTTACATGTGACACGTTCTATAAGTTTACACAAAGTGAGACTAGACTAATAATTGATTGGTTAAGCTTTGCTTCTCAAAGTAAAGTGAAGGAGTTAGATATATATATCCGTGCCAAATATACTTATTATATTCACCTTAGTTCGTTCTTAATGCTAGTTGCTTAACTGTCATTAACTTGAGTGAAAAAGTTGGAGGCCCCTGCACTTTGAACATTGCCCTCTTTGAAAGTTCTCTTTGATGTTTGTGGGATGTGATGTTAAGTCACTTCGAAATTGTTAGAAATTAATCCAAGATCAATTCATTCTGTGCTTGGTGTTTGATGAAGGTCTGAGAGGAGCCAAGATAAAGAAGAATAGTGCACATGATAAGCAAACATGTCCTTATATATACAGTGCACGTCGGTGTAACAGTAAAAGATGCTCAACTACATCTCGTTCTTGGTCGTTCATTCAAATGGGCCTTTTATTATTGGGCTTGGTTTGTTACCGCTTGGTTTTTAAAATAGAGCACTGAGTAGTAGTGCAGTGTGGTATTAATTTGTGAAGCCACGTTATCATCTTCAACAACGTAACCAAACGGTTAAAAACTCTCTCTCTCTTCGATTATTGCATAGCTTCCATACACTATAGAAAGGGCTTTTCGAGTGTCTCTCTCATTCTACTTGGTGATCTCTTCTCTGTGTGAGAGTCTTTTTCTATGTGAAAATCTAAGTGAGGAATGGGTGTAAATGGGATAAGGGCTGAGTGTTGTTTCTTTGTGAAACAGAGCGTGAGAAGCCATTGTTGAGTGTATTGAGAGATTGTATATTCTGCAAACACATATAATAACAGAGACTCTCCAAAGAACTGGAGCTAAGAGGACGTAGGCACATTGTCGAACCTCTATATATCGTGTGTGTTGTGGATTGTGTTTTGTTTTCTTGGTTAATTTTCTTAACAGATTGGTATCAGAGCGGTTGGTGCTTTAGTCTCTTGAAGGTTTCTTGACTGCTAAAGATTCAAGATTCAATCTTTATCGAATTTCTGAGCTCTAATTCGATTGAGACAATGATGGCAACGAAGGTTGAAATGGAAATTTTCAACGGCAAAGGGGATTTCATTCTCTGGAGAAAGAAGATGTGTGCTGTCCTGGTCCAGATGAAGGTGGCAAAGGCAATTGATAAGACCTTTGTAGCAACTACCTCAGATGAGAAGAAGGCTGAGATGGACGAGATTGCTCTTAGCACCATCATATTGCATCTGTCATATAGTGTTCTGAGAAAGGTGGATGGAATCAAGACAACTGAGCAATTATAGACCAAATTGGAGAATATGTATTTGGTAAAATCTCTTCCTAACCGTATTCTTCTTCTTGAGCAATTTTTTAGTTTTAAAATGGATGTGACTAAAAATTTAGATACAAATCTGGATGAGTTCAATAGAATTTGCTTAAGCCTTGCCAACTTTGATGAAAAATTTTCCGATGACCATTTTGCTGTCATTTTATTAAACTCCCTTCCTGATTCATATAGAGAGGTAAAGAATGCCATCAAATATGGCAGAGACTCATTGACTACTGAGATAATAATCAGTGCTCTTAAGTCAAGAGACCTGGAATTAAAAAGTGAATCTAAAAAAAGAGGAGAAGGTCTGATGGCTAGAGGTAGAAGCCAAACCAAAACTTGGAATCAGGGTTCCAATTAGAGTAGGTCCAAGTCTAGAAATAAGTCAAGATCAAAGTCTAAAACTAGAGGTAGAAAGTGTTTCTACTGTCATAAGGAGGGCCACTATATTAGAGACTGTTATAAGAAGAAAAGGGAGGATAAAGAAAGATCCCAAAGTGATAGAGATCTGTCACTTGCCACTACTGAAAATGACACTGTTGAAGTGTTAACCGTTTCTATAAATGAAAATAGTCAAGAGTGGGTTTTGGATTCTGGATGTATATTTCACATGTGTCCAAATTAGAAATGTTTTGTTTCCTATACCAAGATTGATGGTGGTTAAGTCTTGTTAGGAAACAATATGGCTTGCCAAGTGGTAGGCATTGGAAATGTGCAAATTCAGCTAGATGATGGCACTGTCAAAACTTTGACTGGGGTTAGACATGTTCCTGCCTTACAGAGAAATTTGATTTCTCTAGGTGTGCTTGATGAATTAGGTTACTCTTGTAAAACTGAAAATGGCACTATGAAGATCACTAGAGGGTCATTAGTTGCCATGAAGGGTATTAAAAAGAATGGCCTTTATATCTTACTTGGTAAGACTGTAACAACACCTAATGCAGCATCTGTGGCTGCAAAGAAACCTGATACTATGGCATAAGAGACTAGGACACATAAGTCAAAAAGGGATTTATTATCTTGACAAGGAAAATGTATTTGGCAAGGATGTGGTGAGTCAAATTGAATTCTGTGAAAATTGCATTTTAGGTAAACATCATAAACTTAGTTTTAATCTAAGCACACATGTATCATAAGATATTTTGGATTATGTGCATCGATCCGTGGGGCCCGCAGGTTCAAACACAAAGTGGAAACAGATACTTTATGTCTATAGACTGCTCAAGAAAAGTCTGATCTGCTTGTTAAAACAAAAAGTGATGCTTTTACAAAGTTTAAGCATGGAAGTTATGGTTGAAAATCAAACCAATAGAAAGGTAAAATCACTTGTAATGGATAATGGTCTTGAATTTTGTAATTTTGAATTTGACCAATTTTGTAAAGATCATGGGATTATGAGACACAAAACTGTTAAGCACACACCACAACAAAATGGGTTAATGAGAGGATGAACAGAACCCTATTAGACAAAGTAAGGTGCATGCTTGTGTCATCTGGCTTGCCAAATGTGTTTTGGGGAGAAGCTGTTATGACAGCAGCTTATTTGGTGAATTTATCACCTTCTACCGCAATTGATTTTAAACCTCCTAAATTTTTTTGGTCTGGAAAAATGCCTGACTACAGTAGGTTGAGAGTGTTCGGTTGCAAAGATATGCACACCAAACTGGAAGTTAGAACCTAGGTTCATATGTGTTTTCATTGGTTACCCTGAGGGAGTGAAAGGGTACAGATTATGGGTTAAAGAAAATGGCTTTAAAGTAATAATCAGTAGAGATGTTATATTTAATGAAGATTGTATGCCTTGTAGAGAATTAACATCAGCAGGTACTAAAGTTGCAAAAAGCCAAGAAACAAATGAGTTACAGATCAAGGTGGAGCCCAATCAAGATGAAAACACATATGAAATTGGTTCTGATCAAGGAACTGCTCTTGATCAAGAACAAATTAATTCTGATCAAAGACAAATCACTCCAATTCATTCTAATGATGACTCTGACAGTGAAATTGAGCAGCCACAAACTATCAGGAGAGGAAATCAAAGGGTCACACAAAGTGTTAATGTGAGCCCTGGTTATTTGCTCATGCGAGATAAAGCAAAGAGATTTATAAAGCCTAATCCCAGATACAGCTATGCTGATGTCACAGCTTATGCTTTGGTGACTTATCAAGAACTTACAGATGGAGAACCAAGAAATTACAGTGAAGCTATGAAGTGCAAATATTCTAAGAAGTGGCAAGGAGCAATGATGGAAGAGATTCAGTCACTTCGTCATAATAAAACTTGGGATTTGGTTTCTATGCCTACAGGTCAGAGAATTGTGGATTGTAAATGGATCTACAAAGTAAAGGAAGGACTGACAAGTACAGAACCAGTGAGGTTCAAGGCTAGGCTAGTGGCAAAGGGATTCACTCAAGTGGAGGGCATAGACTACCATGAAATCTTCTCTCTAATGGTAAAATATACAACAATCAGAATTGTTTTGGCATTGATTGCACAGTTTAATTGGAATTTGGAGCAATTCGATGTGAAAACTGCCTTCCTGCATGGTGAATTGGAGGAAATAATTTACATGAGGCAACCTGAAGGTTTTGAAGTAAAAAAGAAGGATTATGAGCTAGTGTGTTTGCTAAGAAAATTACTTTATGGGTTGAAGCAATCCCTAAGACAGTGGTACAAACGTTTTGATACATTTGTGATCCAATATGGTTTTAGCAGAAGCAATTATGATTGTTGTCTTTATTTCAAAGATACAAACAGTGAGAAAACTATCTACCTAATTCTATATGTAGATGATATATTGCTTGCAGGACCTAATTTCAAGGAAATTCAAAAAGTTAAGGATACACTTAAGTTTGAGTTTGATATGAAGGAACTTGGGGAGGCAAGAAAAATTTTGAGAATTACAATTACAAGGAACATGAATAGTTCATTGATGAAGTTGTGTCAAGCTTCATATCTACAGAAGGTTTTGTCCAAATTCTCGATGGAAAATGCTAAGGAGGTAAATGTACCTTTAGGTGGACACTATAAGCAGTTTGTAGAGCAATGTTCAGAGACTGATCAAGAGAAGGAAGATATGATGAGTGTTCCATATTCTAGTGCTGTGGGGTCAGTAATGTACATGATGATTTGCATAAAACCTGATCTTGCTCATGCTATTAGCACTTTGAGCAGATATATGGCAAACCAAGGTAGAGAACATTGGGATGCAATGAAGTGGTTGTTTAGATACTTGAAAGGCACAGTGAATGAAGGGCTGATTTATGACTCAAGTAAGGAAGGAGTGGAATTGATCGGTTATGTTGACTCTGATTATGCTAGTGACAGGGACAAAAGGAGATCCACTACAGCTTATGTTTTTACATTGTGTGGTAGCTGTATAAGTTGGAAATCACAATTGCAATCAGTGGTAGCCTTGTCATCTACAGAGGCTGAATATATAGCAGCTGCTAAAGAAGCAATTTGGCTAAAAGGATTATTGCATGAGTTAAAGGTTTTACAGCAAGAGGTGGTGATTTATTCAGACAGTCAGAGTGCAATACATTTGTGTAAAAATCTAATTTTTCATGAGAGATCAATGCATATATAAGTCAAGTACCACTTCATTAGAGATATGAATGCACATGAAGCCTTTAAGCTGAAAAAAATTCCAACAGATTTGAATCCTTTAGACATGGGAACAAAAATATTATCAGTCAGCAAATTCAACACTTGTAAGAACTTGCTTAAGATTGGTACTGGATAGTTGGATACGATTTTAGGCTGGGAAGGTTCTAGAGAGTCTCTGATTTGATCTTGGACTAGGTGGAGAATTGTTAGAAATTAATCCAAGATCAATTTATTCTGTGCTTGGTGTTTGATGAAGGTCTGAGAGGAGCCAAGACAAGGAGGAATAGTGCACATGATAAGCAAACACGTTCTTATATATACAGTGCACGTCGGTGTAACAGTAAAAGACACTCAACTACACCTTGTTCTTGGTCGTTCATTCAAATGGGCCTTTTATTATTAGGCTTGGTTTGTTACTGTTTGGTTTTTTAAAACAGAGCAGTTGATTAGTTGTGCAGGTGGTATTAATTTGTGAAGCCACGTTATCATCTTCAACAATAGAACCAATAGTTTCTGGTTAAAAACTCTCTCTCTCTTCGATTGTTGTAGAGCTTCCATACACTATAGAAAGGGCTTTTCGAGTGTCTCTCATTCTACTTGGTGATTTCTTCTCTGTGTGAGAGTCTTTTTCTGTGTGAAAATCTAAGTGAGGAATGAGTGTAAATGGGATAAGGGTTGAGTGTTGTTTCTTTGTGAAACAGAGCATGAGAAGCCATTGTTGAGTGTATTGAGAGATTGTATATTCTGCAAACACATATAATAACAGAGACTCTCCAAAGAACTGGAGCTGAGAGGACGTAGGCACATTGCCGAACCTCTATATATAGTGTGTGTTGTGGATTGTGTTTTGTTTTCTGGGTTAATTTTCTTAATGGAAATGTTATTTTGGGATGCCCGATTATTGAGGAATTGTATAAAACGGACTTGAATGCTGCAATTTAGATTTCAAATTTAGTGAACACTTAGAAACCTCTCATTAAACTGTTTGGATCTTGCCAATCAGTGGCTAAGCAGCTTAATTTGAGAGATTAACTGGACTCTGTACAATGCTTTCTGTTGAAAATATGAGTGTCCGAAGTCACAGCCTGGCACATTTTTCATTTGATCCTTGGAAGAGCGTTGAGGTTTTACTTAGAATGCCAAATTTAGTTGGCTTGTACTTTGCATGTCTGGCCGAGTCACACATTTCGGTTGAGGCACCCAAGCTGTTAGAAGCCAATTTGAGCCTTGATGACCGCTGTAAGAATGAAGCTTCATATCTTGGTCTTGTACATTGTCTTTCAAATCTCAATCTCTTGAAGAAGCTGACGCTGACTGTTCGTGGGCAAGAGGTACATATAATTTGCCTTGGTTTAGTTTTACCATTTTTTTTTACCACAATAGTGTCTTTATTTATTGTTGTTATGGTTATCTTTTTTAGGTTCTTATTTTTCCGAAAATAATTAGAAAGAAGTGTGCTTCTTCTTTGCCTAATCTGAAGCATCTCAAGGTGAAGGACATGTTTAATAATCATTTCATTAAAATCTTGGAATTGCAAGAATCTTTGCTATGGTGTGGACCTTCTGTTAAGTTATTCTCATTTTTTGTTACTCCTTTTTTTTCCGAAAATTTATTGATAACTTTTGAAAACATTTGGCTTTTTACTTTTCTAATTTTCTGGACTATTTATTTGGAAATAAAGTTGGGAAATAATTCTTTGTGCCAGTAGCTGCTGTAATTTGGTCTTTTGTACTCTGAATATCTCTCTCACTCTCAAATTACGTTAAAGCAGGCAAGTGAGCTGCTTTAATTTTTATTAGTCTTATTATTATTTAATATTTAGTTTGAGTTTTCAGTTTCAATTTCTTTTTGGGCATGTCATCATAGAACTCGTTTGTGGTTGGGCTTGGTTTTTCAATTCAAATTTTCTTTTAGGAATTTCATCGTATAGTTTGTGTGCTTGAAATTTCTTCAACATTCAATCCATTAACTCTGCTACTCCATGCCGTCACCCTAAATCAAAGTCCATCTAACCTTTTTCCATTGCTTTTTTATTCCTACCGTAAAAAATGCACACTTAAATTCTGAAAGCACATATTTTAAGGCGAATTTAAAATTTGTATGTTCCATTATATTACCCCCAGATTGTTGTATGTATATATATAATATATGTATGCATGTATGTATGTATGTTGAGAGTTGTGTTTATGTAGTGCTTTAGTACTGTTCTATATACTTTGCTTCCTTGGCCAAATTGTGTATGCATAATCTCATTACATTTGTTTAGTCATAATGTACTAGTAGTCGGCTTGCCTGTGGAGTATAACCAGTGAAATTGTTCCGGTTTGTATGGAGGAAAAAAAGTATTATACAGTTTGTATGAATTTGGGACATATATAGTTATTTGAGATATGGCATTTCATTTGTTATATTCTGAATGACCTTCTACCTGTTAAAAAGTGTTTTATAGCTGAGCTGTATATATATATATGTATGTATGAATCACATAATATTCTGATGAAGAAGTGGTTTATCTTCTCAGGTTTTAAACAGTGTCAATGATAACAATGGTAACAAAAAGAGGAAAGGGAGGGTGAAAAGAACAAGCCCAACACTGTCTTTAAAGACTGAATATCACAATTATCTGATTATCTCATACATTATATTTTCTCATTCCTTCCTACCCTTTTTATATTTCTACTCAATTGCTGACAAAATGTTCCCAGCAAACGGTTTGAGATATCGCAAGCAAAATAAGAGAATTCCAGGTACATTCATAACAAGTTGTAAGTTTCACTGGATTATATATTTGAACCCTGTACAACTAAAGCAATAGAAGGTTGGTTAAGGTTTGCCATAAAAAGTAAAGTTAGATCTTCTTCTCAGGTGGTATTGTTTACCTCAGTTCGTGCTTAATGTAAATTCATTAAGTAAACTCAGGTTGATATGTCTGAAGCTGGAGGTACCTGTTGTTTCAAGCTTTCCCACTTTGAAAGTTCTGAGTCTTTGGCTTTTGTAAAATTTGATAACGAGTCACTTCAAAATATTGTTTCTGGATGCCCTATTGTTTATTTGTATTTTGATGGAGGATTTCCAGAGATGTAGATACTTCTGTTATTATTAGTTAGCCGCTTAGAAATCTCACATCATCAAATTTTAAGTTTACTAGACAGTGTTGGAAACTCTAATTTCTGGACTGCCCTCGTTGAGACATTTAGTGTAGTGCATTCCCATGAGTTGAAAAAGATTTGCATTTGTAGTCATAGCTTGAAGTCTTTATACATTCATGTGACACCTAGCTTTGAGGCTGTATTTACGACACCAAATTTAGTTTGGTTAGACTCATCATGTGTTACTAAATCTGTGATTTGGATTGTGGCCCCCAACCTGTTTGAAGCCAAGTTGAGACTTTGGCACAACGATTCAACTAAAGCTTCATATGATTATCTTGTACGGTTTCTTTCAAATTTCAATGGCTTGAAGAAGATTATATATGCTGTCTATTTGGTGGAAACAGCTACTTCTGATTACTTTGTTTGTCAAAATAATTTTTTTTTTCTTTTTTTCTGCCTTTACAATGTTCTAGGTCTGTTACTGTTGTGGTTAGCTTTTTTGGTCGGATATGATTTTCCCGGAAAATATGAGAAATACATGCTCTCCTCCTTTGCCTAGTTCGAAGCATCTTGATACATCCATATATAACGGATCAGAGAGTAGTTCGGAAGTAGATGATATTTTGTAGAGAGATTCAGAATTGCAGCATTTTTTTAGGGATGGCAACGGGCGGGGCAGAGCTGGGTGACCCTCCCTGTCCCCCGCCCCATTGGAGAATCGGGTACCCCATCCCTGCTCTATTCCCCACCTATAGGGAGGTAGGGTAGGGTCGAGGATTCCCCAATTGGGGCCGAGGATGCTTGTTCTCCGTCCATTGCCCCATTACCATATAAAAGAGCAAAAAAAATTTGAAATTTACAAATTTGAAAGAGCATTTACCAAATAAAAAATTGAAAATATGAGAGAGAGTTTGAAATTAGCAGAGAGCATTTACACGAAAAAAATGAAAATAAAAACTTGTAGATATGCACGTACAAAAAAAATTAAATATGAACTAGCAGATCTAAAAGCATTTACACAAAAAATAAAATAAAATAAAAACTTGAAGTAGATTGCAACTTACACAAAAAAATAAAAATAAAATAAAAACTTGAAGTAGATTGGAACCGAGAGGCAAGAGAGAGGGTCTGATTTTAAAACTTGGGGAGCCAGATCTAGTGCCTCCGTCATCGGTGTCGTGAGAGACAGAGAGGGCTGGTGCATGAGCGAGGGAGATAGCGGAGACATGACGGCGTGAAAGTGAGAATATATGCAGTATGGGTGTGAATAACTGTAAAAAATAAGATTGGTAGGTGGGACTGTGGGTTATAAAAAGTAATATAATATATATATATATATAGAGCGCTAATATTATTAGCGACAGCGCTCATATTACCGTGCACGACACAGACGGAGAAGGCATTTACGTTAGCTTATTTTTGAATGACCTGGCATTTTTTTTTTTTAACTCCCGTCGCGCTTTTTGTTTTTACGAAGCTTCCTCCTTCACCCCCTCTCTTTTTCCTACTCTACAACTCTCTCTCTCTGTTTCACAGTTAAATTTTTTTTTTTTTAAAAAAAAAAAAAGAAAGAAAAAGAGCACACACTGCACAGGCAGCCAAAATGCCAAATGCAAAATAGCTAAAGAAAAAGAAAAATGTTGATATTATTAATGTTGCCACAATAAAGACTAAAAAGCAAAGGGAATGCCACACTATGTATCTGCTGGAATCATCAATTTTTGATCCCTAAAGAATCCGTAATCTTCTTCAAAGCTGTGATGGTACCATGGCGTTGGATATAGCCACCCATCCACTGTGTCAGCAAACACCAACTCATTCCCTGTTTCTGCTGACTCAAAACTCGTCCCCAAACTTGGCAGCTCCACTATCTCGCTCAGCTCCTCCGGCGTCGACGACGACACTAACCGGGAACGGTTATCACTTACACCTGTTCCCGTCAATATAGAGCTATGCATACCCATTCAATTGTACATATCATTAGTTACTAGCTACTGTATATCTCTTTTTAGATATTCTTTATTGTGTTTATCTACTGTAACAGTATCTTGTATTTATATTGTTTTTACTCATCAATGAAGGGTAGAACCTTTTCCAAAACAGTCAACATCTCTTTATGGTATCAGAGCTGTCTTTTCTCTAACGAGATATATAAATATACATATATATTTTTCCTCCCCACCGCTAAACATGTCCACCTCTATTCCTTCGTCTGCAACCTCCTCTTCTACAACCCATTCTTTTCCTATAACAACTGAACCTTCACCTACTACACCATCTCTGGTTGTCATTAATGTTGCTGCACAAGCTCCATTAAAACTGACTGACTCCAATTATTTCTCATGGAAAGCTCAGTTTGATGCTCTTCTTACTGGCTATGACCTCTATGGCTATGTCAATGGTGCCTTGCCGTGTCCACCAGCTGAGATTGGAAATCCAGCCACTGCCAATCCTGCCCACATTTTTTGGGTTCGTCAAGATAAACTCATACTGAGTGCCCTTCTTGCCTCCTTATCTAAAGAGATTCTTCACCTGGTCACCTCTTCTCCCACATCCCGAATTGTGTGGACTAAATTGGCCACTACATATGCCAAACCATCACGGTCTCGCCTTCTTCGCCTTCGTGAACGACTTATCAAACCTCAAGGTTCCCGGACAATCACTGAATATCTCACTGATATAAAGGCAGCGGCTGATGAATATTCACTTCTCTCCACCCCACTTGATGATGATGAAATCATTCTATATATTATTAATGGTCTCTCTTCTGACTTGAAGGACATCTCTGCGGCGGTACGCACCCGTGATACCTCTATCACTTTCGAAGAATTATTTGAAAAACTTGTTGAGCATTCAGCTTTTCTTCAGCGATCTGTATCCAAGTCTGATACGTATCCAATAACAGCCAATGCTGCTCAACGATCTGGGTCTTCCACCTCTAGGAAAGGTACTTTCTCTCGTCGTTCCCCAGTTCACAATTCTGGGTCTCCAAATTCCTATCCACACCCACCATCCTCTACTGGTCCTCCAAATACCTACAAAGGAAAATGTCAATTGTGTCGACAACAAGGACATTCTGCACGGTACTGCTCCTATCTGCGGCCCCAATGGACGCCTTCTCCTTCCCCGTCTCCACAAAGGTCACTGGCGCCACTTCCTCCTCATGCATTTTATTCTGGATCGACCTCGTCTTCTACATCCGCACAAGCTGCTCAACCAAATTGGTTGATTGACTCGGGAGCCTCTCATCACGTTGCTACTGATCTCCAAAATTTATCTTTGCACTCTGAATATGATGGAACTGATGAGATTAGCGTTGGTAATGGTAACAAAATTCCAATAACTCATACTGGATCTACTATGTTATCTTCTCCCA
Organism: Rhamnella rubrinervis; assembly: GCA_007844105.2. Lineage (NCBI taxonomy): Eukaryota > Viridiplantae > Streptophyta > Magnoliopsida > Rosales > Rhamnaceae > Rhamnella > Rhamnella rubrinervis. The sequence goes on along the minus strand of CM017574.2, from coordinate 11,590,731 downwards.
CACGCTCTTTTCTATTATCTGATGTATTATGTGTACCTGCCATGAAAAGAAATCTTCTTTCCGTTTCCAAATTTTGTAACACCAATAATGCCTCTATTGAATTTCTACCTACTTGTTTTGTTGTGAAGGACATACGGACGGGGTCAGTTCTTCTCCGGGGTCCACTTAGAGAAGGCACGTATGAATGGCCAACCTCTGTATCGTCTAGCTCTCCACCTATCTTTGCTTTCGCCACGACCAAAACAAGTCTTCACGATTGGCATACCCGTCTTGGTCATCCCTCAGAAAAGATTCTTCGTCACATTGTCCAGCACAATTCTCTCCCTGTGTCATCTCTTCATTCTTTTCATTGTGATTCATGCAAATGCAATAAGTCACACAAGTTGCCATTTGGTGTGTCATCTATGTCTAGTAGTCGTCCGTTACAACTTATTTACTCTGATGTTTGGGGTCCTGCTGCTATTACTTCTCATGATGGTTACAATTATTATGTAATTTTTGTTGATCACTTTACAAAATACATTTGGTTGTTTCCCATCAAGCATAAATCAGATGTTTATTCCGTGTTTACTCAATTCAAAACTATTGTGGAAAATTTTTTTCAATATCCAATTATCTCTTTCTATTCTGACAATGGTGGTGAATTTATAAAATTAAAATCTTTTTTTCAAAACCATGGAATTACTCATTTTTTAACAACCCCACACACACCAGAACAAAATGGTTATGCTGAGAGACGACATCGTCACATTCGTGAAACTGGTCTTACCTTACTGTCTCAAGCTAATCTCCCTCAAAAATTTTGGACTTCTGCTTTTACCACAGCTGTCTATCTTATAAATAGACTCACAACACCTACACTTTCAAACGTGTCCCCTTTTGAAAAATTATTTCAAAAACCACCAAATTATACTTCTCTTCGAAACTTTGGGTGTCTATGCTATCCATGGCTCAAGCCTTACACACATCACAAACTGGAATCCCCATCCCGCCCGTGTATTTTCTTAGGCTATCTTCCCTCACAAAGTGGTTTTAAATGCTTTGATCCTTATCATAATAAAATATATCACTGTAGACACGTTCAATTTGTCGAGTCTATTTACCCGTTTAAAAGTCTAGTTTCTCACTCCTCAAAGTCTTCTGCACATGATGACACTGATCTAGCCCCACCTTTAGCTCCTCCTCATCTCTTACTCCCTCTTAAGAGTTCCCTCTTATCTACACCACCTACTAATACTTCTTCTCCTGCTCAACCAAGTCTGGCCTTATCTACACCTCCTTCTCCTCACACCACGTCACCCAATCTCTCCCAAACACTCCCATGCCGCGATGACACCCATGCCCCTTCCTCTTCTAACATACCGCCGCTGCCTCTCTCTCCAAACCTTGGTCAAGAAGCTAATTCTCCACGTATATCTGCAACAACTCACCCTCACTCTTCTCAACTCTTGCCATCCCCAACACCTCCCATGCGACGACATAACATGCGGACCCGATCCATGAACCTCATTTTTAAAAAAAAAAAATTGTCTGATTTCTACCTGGCCACCAAGCATCCTCCTCCTCATGAGGATGAACCACGTACAACCACACAGGCTCTAAAACTTCAACCTTGGAGAACTGCCATGTCAAATGAGTTTGCTGCTCTCATGCGGAATGGAACATGGGACCTCGTTCCACCATCTCCTCACCAGAATCTTGTTGGTTGCAAGTGGGTCTTTCGGATTAAGCGTAATTCTGATGGGTCTATCGACCGTTATAAAGCTCGTCTGGTTGCAAAAGGATTCAATCAACGACCAGGCATAGACTATCAAGAGACATTTAGTCCAGTCATCAAACCAGTCACCATTCGTACTGTGTTGTGTATTGCTCTCTCTCAAAATTGGTCTATCAGACAATTGGACATTAATAATGCCTTCCTCAACGGCAAACTTCATGAAGATGTTTATATGACCCAGCCCTCTGGTTTTGTTGACTCCACCAATCCTTCCTACGTGTGTAAATTGAAAAAGGCTATTTATGGCCTCAAACAGGCACCCCGAGCGTGGTATACGGAACTCAAAACCTTCTTGCTTCATTATGGTTTTGTCAACTCCTATTCTGACACATCTCTATTTGTTTACTGCAACAGTGGCTCCATTATTTATCTACTTGTTTATGTCGATGACATACTGCTCACAGGAAATGACTCTAGTTTTTTAAATGCTTTTGTTCATGCTTTGGCTCAAAGATTTTCTTTGAAGGATCTCGGTGCTTTACATTACTTCCTGGGTGTTGAAGTCATGACAACTAAAACTGGGCTTATTCTCTCTCAACAAAAATATATTCTTGACTTACTGGATAAAACATGCATGCTAGGTGCCAAAGATGTGTCAACACCAATGTCTTCTTCCACGTCTCTATCTATTTGTGATGGTGTGCCACTTGAAAATGCTACTGATTACAGAAAGTTAGTTGGGAGTTTGCAATATCTCTCAATGACCAGACCAGATATTTCCTTCTCTGTCAATAAACTTGCTCAGTTCATGCATCGGCCAACTGACATTCACTGGGGTGCTGCAAAACGTCTACTACGGTACCTCAAAGGGACAAGCTCTTATGGTCTCCTTCTACGTCGTCAGTCACCTCTCTCCCTTCATGCCTTCTCTGACGCTGACTGGGGAGGCAACAAGGATGACAGGACGTCCACTACGGCATATACAGTCTTCTTGGGTCCCAATCTAATATCCTGGTCGTCCAAGAAACAAAAATCAGTATCACGATCATCGACCGAAGCTGAATATCGTGCCGTCGCCAATACTACTGCTGAATTATGTTGGCTAGAATCCCTTCTTTGCGAACTTCATGTCCACTCTTCGTCGTCACCATCTGTCTATTGTGACAATGTTAGCACCACTTATCTCTGTTCAAATCCACTATTTCATTCCAAAATGAAACATGTTGGCATTGATTTTCATTTTGTACGCGATCGTGTAGCTGCTGGCAAGTTACGCGTCACACATGTCGCAAGTGCTGATCAATTGGCAGATGCCCTCACGAAGCCACTCCCACGACAACAGCATCACTCCATCCGCTCCAAGCTTGGTGTCTTAGACAAGACCCTCAATCTTGAGGGGGCATAACCGGGAACGGTTATCACTTACACCTGTTCCCGTCAATATAGAGCTATGCATACCCATTCAATTGTACATATCATTAGTTACTAGCTACTGTATATCTCTTTTTAGATATTCTTTATTGTGTTTATCTACTGTAACAGTATCTTGTATTTATATTGTTTTTACTCATCAATGAAGGGTAGAACCTTTTCCAAAACAGTCAACATCTCTTTAGACACGTCGTAGCTTGATGATGTCGACGACGACGACGACTGCATCAATGAAGACGATGATGTGGTTGTTGATGTCGATGTTGTGTTGAGAACCTCCATTGAAGCGGCTTTGGAAGAAGCTGCTTGAACATCTCTAGGCAAGTTCAAAACGGGTCGAGGCAGTGACCCGGCGAGTTCAGGGAAGTTGAGAATCGCTGAGCTGCCCTTTGTGCTCAACGCGGCCACGTCGTGGGCACGCGCCGCCATTTCAGGCGTCAAGAAAGTGCCGAGATAGATCCCATTTTTCTTATGGGGCTCCCGGATTTCGGATACCCATTTGCCCCAAGACCGTATTCGAACACTTCTGTACACCGGGTGCTTGCTGTTGTCTCTGGCTTTCTAGACCCGTTTCCGATCCTCTCAGGGTGAGTTGTTGCCATGTTTTGGAAGTGGGTTTGAGAGTGATTTAAGCGGAGAGTGAGCAGAGGATCGTCGACTGTGGAGGAGGAAGTTTCGAACAAGAAAAGGGGGATCGTAGCAGTTCGTAAAAACAAAAAGCGCGACGCGAGTTAAAAAAAAAAAATTCTAGGTCATCAAAAATAAATTAACGGAGACGCTTCTCCGTCTGTGTCGCGCACGGTAATATGAGCGCTGTCGCTCATAATATCAGCGCTCTATATATATATATGAACATACGGGGCGGGACCAGTGTTCGCTAGCCTCGCCTTGGGGCATAAAATGTTTATCCAGCCCTGCCCCGTTATTCTGGTTAAGTGGGAATTCCCGCCCCGTTCGGGCGGAACTCGACGGGGCTGAATTTTTTTGCAGAGAAATTCAGAGTTGCGAGACTTTTTTGCTTCGGTGTGCTGCTTCTGCTGAGATTGGCAAAATTCATAGGTGCATTAGGTAATCATTGTCGGTATTTTATTTCATTTTTTCCACTGAAGTGTCCTAGTAACGTTTTAATTTCTGTAGTTGGCTTAGGTCTCTTACTATTATTTGTGCATTGTGATATTTGTCATTTTTTTTGTTATATTATGCTCAGTTCCTTTACTTGCTAATGAATCAATATTTTATTTATTTATTTATTTTACTATCTTGATCTATTACTCTTTTATTTTCCCTTTTAATTCAGGATGGTCATTATGGTTGTGCTGTGACATTGCCGGAAAATATTAATCACCATCTACGTCCTCACTACCATCTCACCCTCCTTAGAGGAAAGAAATTTCTGCGTCGAATTTGTAATGAAAGCTGTCGATTCATCTCCTCCTTTACATGCACTGCGTGCGATTTCGATATGGATGTTGAATGTGCCCTGTTGCGCACCATAATACAGCAAGGCATTGATGATGAGAACGTTAAACGTCTCGGTCGTTTGCAGCCAATGACAACCGTAGAGAATTACAAGGATACTATAGTATTCGAATGCTGTGTATGTCAGTCGCCATGCCAATCAGGTACGAGTCCAACATTTGTTTGCAAATTGCGCAACGGTTTCTTTCACAAATCATGTACCGATTTGCCACTAAAGTTGAAACACCTCATTCACTCAGCATGCACATCTGATATTCTCGAGTGCAAGTCCATCATATGAATGGAGTGCTATTCTATCAGTTTATTGAGTCTTACCAATAATTATCAAGGACATGATCATCTTCTCTGTTTCATGGAGAACGTAGAATGGAGTGTTGAGTGCTGCAATGCGCCAATGATTCCTATTGTAATTCGACGTCTGTCATGAAGTTTTAGTAATTGTACTAATAAGTCTTTCATGCTTCGTTGTGGGGATTGTCGTAATTTCAAAGTCCTCTTGCTTTGCACAAGCAGCTGCTTGGGTTTGGTCTTTTCTACTCGGAATACCTTTCTAACTCTCAAATTATATGAAAGCAGGTAAGTGAGCCTCTTTAATTTTAATTTTAATTTTTATTATTTAATAGTTTGAGTTTTGAGTTTGAATTTCTTTTTGGGCATTACGTCATAGATCTCGTTTGGCGTTGGGTTATATTGGTTTCTCATTTCAAACTTTCTTTTAGGAGGTTCATCTTGTAGTTTGTATGCTTGAAATTTCTTCAAAACTCAATCCATTAGCTCTGCTACTCCTATACCCTGACCCAAAAACAGAGTCCATCTAACCTTTTTACGTTTGCTTTTTAATTCTGTCTCATATTCCTTACCCATCACCAGTACTGTTAAAAATACACGCTCTGTAATGGTTTTTAAAACAGATATTTTAAACCAAATTTTAATTTCTGTATGACGTCATAATGGCTAAAAATTGTTGTGTATATATATATATATATATACACACATATGTACACGCTACTTCATCGATTGTTCGGGATATATATGCGATAAGGATTTGGAGAGCAATTCTGCATATATATATATAGATGCGCGATTTGTTGGAGTGGTTTTACGCCAGAGAATGGAGTTTTCCTACTATCAGTCTATCACTCTCACTCCTCGCTCCCGGTTGCTGCTACTCGCCGTGGGTGGTGGCTCAATCATAGGAATTGATATTGTAAGAGACTAATGGTACGTCGGTCAGTAAGCTCCTTTATTTTATTGCTAATATTTGCTTGAATATATTTGTTTTACTTTAAAATTAATAAATACAAAATAGTAGACAGGCGATTTTAACTATCTGGGGATTGAATAGAAATAGAAAACACAAAATAGTTCTAAATTGATACTGCTTAAGAAAAATAGAACTTTTAAAATCCAACTCTGAAATTCAACTAACAATACGATGGACAATATTAGACTAGAAGGTTACAAACTACGCGAATAAGATGACCGCTTCTAAAACTACGAGAGAATTTTGACTTGGACAGAATTGACAGTTTAGTAGTAATTGATAGTTTTCGGACAAAAATGTGACAATAAATGTGTACAAATTTTAAAAGTTTGTGCTTCAAAAATGGGATAAGTTGAGAATGTGATCTTTGTCATGACCAGTTAATTATACACGTCATGAGATCTTCTTAATTTCTTACCTAGTTCAGCAAATACGCAACACTACCCAATTTGTGTACCGAATTACGTATGTGGCCCTACATTGTTACCTCATTGAGTGTCAATATTTGTGCAAAAAATTTGGTGGGCCAAGTATTAGTCAATACATTTTTTCATATAAATATTTTTATAAGAAAATGCTGTTAAAAGTAAATATATTGAAATATTGATCAATGCAACTCAGAAATATAGACGTCTCTAATTTTTTTTAAGGTATATAGTGAATTTTTTTTAAAAATTATTTGTTTGGAATTTTAGTAATCCTAATATTATAATAATAATAATAATTAAACAAACAAACACAACTTTAAAAAAAATAAAAAATCACATGTATATCACATAACAAAGTCATGTGCAACTCACATGGCAAAATTCCATCTAATATAATTTTAAATCTAACAGAAACTTCTGTATTTAAAATCCTTTGTGCGTTATTTGGTATAGATAATAAGTAAAGCGAGATAGAGAAGGAAAAGACCTTGCTTGCTTCAGATAAAAATAAAAAAATTTAGGCCGTTATTAAAACCATGCTAAAATTTGAGTGGGTAATTGTAAGTTTTCCTTTTCTTTTTTTCATTTTCAAAATGAACTTAATTTTAGACCAAATTTGAAAGTCTGTATTAATAATGCTCTATGTATAAGATATAAGTTTAAATGAGTATGTGTACTAAATTTGTTCCAACAAACTTATGATTAATTTATTGCTTTAAGAGCTCCACAGTATTGAAGTCTTCAATTTTTTTTTATTATTTTTTTTAAAATTTTAAAAGTTCGTATGTATATATTCAATTCAAACTTTTAAAAAACTTTTAAAAAATATAAGATATTCAATTAAGATTTTTATAGATTTTGAAAAAGTCTTATAGGCATTCAATTAGGGCTTGTTTAATAACATGATTGTTTTTTATTTTTGTTTTTAATTTTTTTCTCTTGAATTTTATATAATTAGTTAGGTTAGAGATTGGTTGAAGTTGATAAATGTTAGTTAAACTACTCAATTAAGTAAAAATGTAAAGGAAAATGAAAAACACAAATAGAAAATAAAAACACTTTAAAATGTTTTCATTTTCTGTTTATGTTTTTATATTTTTTCTCAATTGAATAGTCTAACTAATACTTAATAAACTCCAACCAACCTCTAAACTAACCAAATTACACATAACTTAATAGGAAAAAAAATTAAAAATAAAAATAAAAAACAACTATATTATCAAACGGACCCTTAATTAAAAACGTTTATACATGATAGATTTTTTAAAACTTTTCCAAGATTCTTATTTTAAATTCTTCAAAAAATAAATTATGAGAAATCTCTTCCCCACCTAAAAGTTTCTATTAATCTATTAATTTCAATAATAGTCTATAAAAATCAATAGAATATTCTGTCAATTCTATAAAAATCACTCAGTTGTAAAAAAGTCTAATTCAAACTTAAGGTTGAATACACCATCGTTGGAATGAGTCTTCTCTCCAAGAGCTGGAGATGAATGTGGATTTCAACCACATTTTATATTTCCGAGATGAATTCAGTAATCTGTCTTCCAGTATGCTGTTAAAGTTTATGACAAACTGTTTGAGATATCGCAGATGCTACATGCAAGCTTCTGATTTAGTACATAACGAGTTTTAAGCTTGAAACATATTTAAACTTCAGACCCAATGATGCTGAATTAGTTGGTTGATTAAAGTCTGCCAATTTGAGTCTATGGTGCAACTTTTGGCATGAAGCTTCATATTATTAATTTGATCTTGTACGTATTCTTTATAAACAACTTGATGGTTGGTTAAAGTCCGCCAAGTTGCGTTTTAAATGAAGATGATTGAAACTGAGAGATTTAATCCTGAAAATTAAACTGAGAGATTTAATCCAGAAGATTATTGTTCTTGAATTCATCAGTTTTCAGTGGTTATGCAGACCTGTTTTTTAAGGCAATAATCATGCACTAAAAAAATGGAATTAAAATATTTATTTTTGGTTGTACATTAAATAATGGTGAAAATTACAAAGTAAAAAAAAAAAGAAAAAGACAAATGGGATGTTACATGATTATTTGTTAAATGCATATAATTACTAAATAGTACAAAAGGCAAAAAATAGAAGAAATATATACCCAACACGTATTGCATAACTAAAAAAAAAATAAAAAAAAAAATGCTAGCTGCATGCAGGTCAACAACGGCTCGTAGGAGATATGGTCCACGTAACGCATAGCATTCTATCAGCAATCTGAATGAGCATTGCATTCGGGCGGTCGACAACGGCTCCTAGGATATATGCTCACCCAAATTCAGCACACAAAATACACCAACTGATAGTTTTAGATACAACCTTGCCTGCCTTCACCTTCATCGTTAACCTAGACCCATCAGCTTCCTACATTACCAAGACAAATATTCAACCAATATTAATTGGGTTTAAACCTTTTCAGTCTCTCTCTCTTTCTCTTTTTTTTTTTTTTCCTTTGGTATTTATATATATATTGGAAAAATTATAATAACAACCCATTTATTTTGACATTTTTCACAATTAGTTTTTTATCTTGAGAAATTATACTATCACCTCTTTTATTTTCAATTTTGTTGCACTAACTACCCCTGTGTTCAATGATGCTAGATGAGATTAATTCTAGTGTACTCAAAGACCAATATATACTCCTAAATAGTGCTAAAAGTTTTAAAGTGTTAAATGCGTTACAAAGTTTCTGTTCTTTTTGGCCAAAAAATGGAATTAAAATATTTGTTCCTTGATTACACATCAAACAAAAGTGGAAAACAATTATACGTAGGAAAATACTATAAACCCAACAGGTAGGGATGTTATGGAGCCCACCTGTAGAGTTTTTCAGCTTAATTTAATTTTTTTCTATTTTTTAATTTTTATTTGGCATTTAATATAGTTTTTGATTTATTATAGAAATAAAAATAACAAATAAAACATGAAAATTAATATAGTTTTTGTCAATTTAAGAATTAAAAACTAAATTAATGTGTAAAATGCCATTTTCGCTTTTTAAAATTTCAAATGAATAAAATTTTTAATATTAAAATAATTTTCATATATTTAAAAATGTATTAGATGCAAATAAAAAAGTAAAAAAAATTAAAAATTAAGATAAAAAACCCCATAGGTGGGCTTCATAACATCCCCACCCACCTGTTGGGTTTATAGCATTTCCCATTATACTTACAAATATAAATATATATCTATAGAGAGAGAGTGAGAGAGAGATACATGTTCTCCTACATAACGTTTGCTCATATATCCAACATAATATTCAATTCAAAGCCTTGCATGTAATGTATTAATTACATATAACACATTTGTTTTTGCCCCCACTTGCAAATGTGTTAGCCATTTTTCTGTTGAATATATAAGTAATATTATATAGGACATCATATATATATATATATATATATATATATATATATATATATATATGTATAAGAGATCTCCGGTGAGGAATATCCCATTTAGTTAAATAAAGATTTGCTAATATGACATGTTTTAAGGATTGTCATATAAGCATTAGTGGGCATGATGCTTATATGGAATAACTTAATTAGCATTAGCTCTTTAAGGTTCATTTTTCCCAAATATGGTTTATATAAACTTAGGGAGATTCATTTACAACTATGCCCTTCCTAAAAATTTAGATCTAAAATCTATAAAAAATAAAAATCCACAACTACAATTATCAGTATTGGCTAAAGACACATAAAACTTAATTTGATTCCAGGGTCTAAAAATCAAAGAGAAACGATATTTTTTGTATATAAATTAAGGCACAAGCAACTTTTATTCACAGTTTCAATTTATCTTTCCAATATTTATCTAATTAAACTGTCCAAATTCAATTTTTACTTTATCTTTACTGATAAAATTATTCAATTATTATATTTTTCAAAACTAATTTTTATTATTTGGGGATGAATGTTGTTATATTTCTACTCTTAATTTACAATTTCAAATAATGTATTCTAAAAGGCTATGCAAATAAAATATCACAAGCGCAAATAATTCTTCAATATATTTCAACTAGTCATTTACTATAAAAGAGGTGCACAATCCCTTGGATAATTACTATTAACGCTTTACAAATATATCACAACCCCAAATGTACTTAGTTTGTACCTTACTTACATTAATAAGTTATGTCCCTATAAGAAAAAGACAACCCGATGATCATGTATGAGGGACCTTCTATGCACATACAAGCAATATGTAACAAAAATCTGTTTGACCAATGAAAATATGGTCTCATTTATCAAAAAAGATTAAACTTCACCAAAACACTTACTGAATTAGTAGGTGCACCTAAATAACTCACATATCCATAAGGGTTATTAGTAATAATGCCCTCAGAATTATGCACATAGTTGATAATTACCCTCTAAACCATGAAATTAATTAGTATTAATACCTTTTGAATTCTAAAAACAATTGCAAATTGCTCTCTAACTTATGAACATAATATATTTTTTTTTACCTTATAACACAGTATTTTTTAAACTATTCATGAACTTTTTTTTTTATATAAATGGTTCAAATTAATTTATATTTTACCTATTATAACCTACTCAACCCCTTAATATATAAAAAAAATATATCGGAACATTTAAAAATATATTATATTTATCAGTAAGGGGGCAATTTTTAGCTTTTATTAAAGTTCAAAAGTATCGGTACAAATTTCAAAATTTGGGGCAATTTGTTACTTCTTATAAAGTTAAGGGGACTTTTGTATCAATAAACCTATCCATAACAACAAAAACAACAGTACTCCATCATATAGCGTAAGAATAAGTAAAAATAAAACAAAAAGAGAACATAAATTGTTGCCATTAAATCCATGAACTTTTCTTCATTTATAGTAACAGAAACTTATCCATTATGTTCCACATTTATTTGTGATTGAAAAAAGAGGGATATGAATAAAAATTTTGTTGTGATAACAAAATAATTTAAATTGACAAAATAAAATGAAAACAATAAGAAATGAACGAAAAAATCATACATTTTCAATCCTAGCTCTCTTTTACTGGTGCCTTTTGGCATGACCTTCTATTGTAAATTGAAACAACACAAATAAATCATACCTTGGCAATATAAACAGTAGAAACAGCACAGCTTAACACATCAGTTTTAGCCACTTCCAAATAAAAATCATAGAAAGTCGTTCAAAGAGAAACATAAAGGTACAGAAGGAAATACTCTCTCTTTTTATTTTCCTCAAGAAAAAATATCCCTCTTCCATAAATTTTAAATATTTAATCAAGCAATAAATTTCCAATCCGCAACAACCTAAAACACCATAGAATCTCAAAAACACAGCACCCAAATTCATGCGATGATGAAACAAAAATCTGTTGCTATCCAACCAACACAAGCCACATAACAAACACAATCAAATGTCAGGTGGCACAGAAATTAAACTAGGGGAAGAAAACCAACTTTTACATGAAAATTTATTGTCGTACCAAATTGATCTCTATTTAATTTTCATTTCAAAGGCTCAAAGCTCCAGCGAAATAACAAAGAAAAACCCCCATCAAAATAAACAACAACGAAACCATAGAGTACATTAACAACAAATAACAAAAATAAAACTATAATATACACTTGAGAATATTTAATTTTAAAAAAATATAAACTATAATATTAACAAAAAATAAAAAAATCGTTGGCTTCATAAGAGGGCTCAGGACAACCTTCAGGTGGCTTCGAGTTCACAAGTTTGGAGTCCTCCTTAGAAAGGCTTCATTAAAGTCAACGTTGATGCTGCTTATGTGGATGGCCGAGCAGCTGCTGCTCTGGTAATTAGGAATGACCAAGGCCATCTCCTTTACCTTGCTTCAAAGCTGTTTAAGTGTGTGTCCCCCTTTGTGGCTGAAGTAGAAGCGTTATGCTGGGCGGCTGACTATGTAGAGACGTGTGCTTGGAGAATGATTGAATGGGAGACAGATGCCAAAGACGTTGAAACAGCTGTCAAAGCAAAAGAAGATCCTTCGAATTGGTACGCTTACTACCCTATATGTAGTATCCGGAGTTGTTTTGAAAGGCAGGGCTGGAGGGTGACTTGGAAGAACAGAAGAAGTAATCTAGTGGCAGACGCAGTTGCTAAAATGTCTCTGTCTCGTAACTGTGCTTTTGTTTTCTATGAGTACTCCTTGGAGGCTATGCCTCCCTGTATTTTGAACTTAATTTATGCTGAACAGGCTAATGCTGTGTAACCTGTTTGTTCTGGGTTCTCTTTTGTGCTAATGCAACCTTTTTATTACTAAAAAAATAAAAAAAATCGTTAAAAAAGTAAAATTAAGTGTTAAATTGTGAAAAAAAAAAGTTTTACCAAAAGGAAAAGGAATTAAAATATTTATTTTTTTGGTTGTGCATAAAATAATGGTGGAAATTATTATATATATTTCAAAAGGAAAAAAAGTACAAAGTTAAATGAAAAAGACAAATTGTATGTTACGTAATTTATAAGTAGTAAGAATATGTTGGCAATCTGAATGAGCATTATTCCATTTGGGTGGTCGACAAATGGCTCCTAGGATATATCATTAGAAATTGAACAACTAAATTTAACAACTATCCATAACAGCTAACACCAATATATAGTTATATATATAACCATGCCTCCCTCGTCACCTTCGTCGTTAACCTTGACACATTAATTAGCTTCATACCTTTTCATTGATTTATTTTAATTGTGTTTATTTTTGTTAATAATATTTGGATCAGTAAAATTCCAAAAACAAATTTTAAAAAATTTAATTTATTTTTGTCGTGTTTACAAAAATATGAACACAACAGCTTTTAAATCTAAATATTGTAAATACGTAATTTCTAAAATAAATATAATATCTAACAATAATATATAATATTAAAATATATGTACGGTTTTGGTGATTTTTACTTTTTTCAATGGAAACAAAAAAAAAAAAAAGAAAAAATCTTTTAAATTGAAATATGAAATGTGTTCGAATGAAAATCTCACACGTCACAACTGTGTGAAAAATTAAATTTAAATTTTTTTGCAAAATTACAGGAAGCGTGTATCACAAAAAGGCACTAATACAATATATTCATGCCTAATCGAAAGGCTTACGAACAAGTCATTGATTTCATTGCCTCAACAAACTTATTAATTATATTATATGGACGCCTACCTGTACGATGAGTCATTGAGTTCATACCTCAGCAAACTTATTAATTATATTATATGGATGCCTACTGGTACCATATGAGTAGTCAACAATAACGGATGGGGTAACATGGCATGAATATATTGCATATATATTAAAAAAAAGAAAAACTATTTCAATTTTTTAATTAATTTTCTGCTATATTGGAGTGTAATCTTTTTTTTTTTGGTAATAATATTGGAGTGTAATCTTGTATATGGCTTGGAAGGGTATAATTTCCTATGTTCTTTAATATTCAATATGGAAGATTGAATTTTTTTTCCTTAATATATGAAGATTGATTTTTTTTTCTTAATATATGAATATTGTTGTTTTTATTGTGTAGTAAATTAATTTTTCAAAAATTAATTTTTATTGTCTGTTGTTACTTTTTTTCCCTTTTTAACGACACTACATAAGACGATGCTAACCATTGACAAAACCCCTTAAGACCCGCATTCGCCGTCGTTAATGTCCATAGTGTTTCTTTGTCCCTTTAGTCTGGTTTATGATGGAATTACTTTTTTTATTCACTACAAGAATTAGTTTTCCATGAATTATTTTATTGTTTATAAGTATTTAGAGGAAATTAACTATGTTCTTTTATTTATTTATATTTTTTATGCTAGCAAACATGCATATGCACTGTAGCACATGCTCTGATGAAATCATACGCATCGCATGCATACATACGTACCCACATGCTCTGATGAAATCATGCGCATCACATGCATACATACGTACCCATTAATTATTTAAATAGCATACATGCATACTCGTTCTAAACATATGCATACATAGGGATCCGTCAATTAAACGAGGCATGCTCAGGTGACAAGTTCTCAACATGATGATTCATAATTTGCTTGCCTTTCGGGTTATATGTACATGTGTTTAAGGAAGACTTTAGAGACACAGACTTTAGTGAATATTATAGACCTAATTGAGACACCTTATATACCAGCTATCGTAGCCTCTCAAAGTTGATTAGCTTTATTAGAGTTTAATTCTTCTATATATATATATATATAGTACAACTCATAGCCTCCCTTAGAATATTAAATTTATTAAAAGCCGATACAATTAAATTAGCCGCAAGGCCAATTTTTAATATTGAGTTCCATGACCTCAAGGTTTAGGTCGACTGATCGAGGTCTCTTTGCCGTTATTTAAGATCCCTTGCTGTCAGGTTGAGCTTTAGGCTTGTGGATTCCATAAAATTTAATAATACGTACTTATTATATAAATAATAATTCCACCAAATTATAGTAAACAAAAAAAGTATGAATTCATTGCAAAAGTTCAAAAGCCAAACGCTTGAAGGATTAAAATAAAATATATATTTGGACAAGTAGCCATTCCAAATATTAATGTCCTTATTTAAATTACAAGCCCTCCAGGTTTTTTTTTTTTTTTTTGGTAAAAAGAACAAGCCCTCCAGTTGATAAAGTAATTCATGGTTTATTTTAATTTTTGGACAACATGCATACAAACATACATACATATATATATATATATATATATATATATATATATATTAATATACTACAGCCAAATCTTAAGCGCTGCCTTACAGCTTTATTTTCTTTTTAATTTTTATCTCATTCACTAGAGACAGCTGCCGATTCGGATGTTTTGATTGAAGCCATTAACTTTGGATTAGTGCCTTCTTCAATATTCACAGTTGCGGTGTATTTTACTGTGCCAAACTGTCCAGTGGTAACAGTTTCAGTGGGCCCGTTTTCCAACTTTCGTTCGATATCGGCCCAATCAACTTTGTCAAAGTGGCCGTGAGGACCCATTTCAGTGTACACCTACACGATAAACATTTTAACAAATCATGTAGAATTCTTAGTTAGCTGCAAAGCTATTTTTTGTTTTTCGAAAATCTCTTTTCACACTAAATCACTCATGTACTGTACAAAATAATAATATGGCGCATTTTTAAATGGAGGCAAAAAATCGTTATATGTAATAGTTAATGCATTTAATTAGATGTAGTGGGAGTTTTATATATATATAATTGTCGAGCACCCCTTTTTTCATCTTAGATTTAAATTTTAAAAATAACTAATTGTCAAGAATCCAATCGTGCAGAACTTGCCAAGTACGCATCTTCTTACTGTAGGTAGACTATATATATATATAACAACTCCATTCATCACCACTAATATTAGTAAGACAGGAAGCTGACATCAAAAATATTTTGACCTAAAATTTTATTTTGACATCAAAAATATTTTGACCTAAAAATATTTTAACTTAGTAAGGACTTAGTTAAAGCATGACCAAGTGTGTCAGTTGTACAGGTGAAAAACAGCATTAATAAATCCAATTGAACACTAGTAACACTACTAGGTGAGTCATACTTACATGATTTCCAGCAGAAGTGGGAACGTACCAACTCACCAACCAGTCAAAAGCACCATCCCTCTTGTATAAAACGGCGGATTTTGATCCACCATCCCCATTAGCGACATGCTTAAAATCTCTCGACTGGCCGCTTTCAATCGTTTCAGGGTATGGGGGGGGTTTAGAAATAGTACCATACCAGTCATTTTTTCTCATATATATTAAGGTATGTCCAGCAGAGTTAGAAATGGTGCAATTTGCAGAGGCAGGTGCCATTTCACTACGTAGTTACTTTGAAGTATTTTATGGTGGTATGGTTTCCATGGTTTACGAAACACATATTTATATACACCACATCCAAACACACATGCATGCCCCCACTAAGCAGATAAGCTTCTAAGGTGGTGGAGATAATCTTCTTCACACGTGAAACTGATGTATAACACTCAAATTAGTCAACATCCAATTTCACTTTTAATTTGATTTCCAATATTGTATTGATTTCCTAGCAAGGTACGTGCAGATCATAACCAAGGCAGACAAAGATACGACGAAAAATCAATACAATATTTCCTAACGATGCCACAGTGCCCCACCCGTTGTCACTGACGGCTCATATGGTACCAGTAGGCATCCATATCATATAATTAATAAGTTTGTTTAGGTGTGAAATCAATGACTTGTTTGTAAGCCTTTCTATTGGGCATGAATATATTGCATTAGTGCCCTTTTGAGATACACGTTTCTTCTAATTTTGTAAAATCATTTAAATTTAATTTTTTACACCGTTGTGACGTGTGAGATTTTAATTCGAACACATTTCACATTCCAATTTAAAAGATTTTTTTTTTGTTTCCATTGAAAAATCAAATTTAGCAAGAAAACTGGCAAAGTCGGTAACCTGGTATTGTCCTAGCGTGTGAATCTATTCATGAAATACAAAAATAAAAAATGTAAAAATCGCAACAAACGTACAAATATTTTAGTATTATATATTATAATTAGATATTATATTTATTTTAGAAATTACGTATCTACTATATTTAGATTTAAAATCTGTTGTGTTCATATGTTTGTACAATATTTCTCTTTCTCACTCTGTTGAGTTCCATGACCTCAAGGTTTAGGTCAACCGATCGAGGTCTCTTTTAGTATTATATATTATTATTAGATATTATATTTATTTTAGAAATATATTTTAGTATTATATATTGATTTCATAATTTGCTTGCCTTTCAGGTTATACGTACATGTGTTCAAGGCTAATTTTTAACATTGAGTTCCATGACCACAAGGTTTAGGTCAACCGATCGAGGTCTCTTTGCCGTTATTTAAGACCCCTTGCTGCCAGGTTGAACTTTAGGCTTGTGGATTCCATAAAATATAATAATACGTACTTATTATACAAATAATAAATTCCACCAACTTATAGTAAACAAAAAAGGTATGAATCCATTGCAAAAGTTCATAAGCCAAACACTTGAAGGATTGAAGAAAAAAATAATTATGGGCGCAACAGATTTTAAATCTAAATATAGTAAATACGCAATTTCTAAAATAAATATAATATCTAATAATAATATATAATACAAAATATATGTAAAGTTGTTGTTATTAATTATATTATATTAATATGGATGCTTACTTTACCATATGAGCCGTCATATTCGCTAACGTAACTATGCCATGCTACCCCACCCGTGTCATTGACGGCTCATATTACGTCGTTGTTGAATTTACAGAGCGTGTATGCTAATCCAAACCCATTAGAAATTGAGAACTGTCCACAGCATCTGACACCAACTGGTAGTGACTAATAAAATTGACTAGTTGAAGTTATATATGCCACACCAGTTTTTAGAAAAGTTTAGTATAGGTTAAAAATAAAATTAAAAAATGCAATAAAACTATTATATATTTTTTTTAAAAAAAGTGAAAGAAAATAAGGTAAAAATAAAATTGAGAGCTAAATTTTTAAGTGTTAGATGTTTTTAAAAAGGGTTTTTTCTTTTTGGTCAAAAATGAAATTAAAATATTTAGTCTTTGGCTAAACATTAGAGAAAAAAGAAAAAAAGAAAAGAAAAGAAAAGATAGAAGTGAAATTGGAGGTTAAATCATTAATAAGTTAATAAGTTTGCTGAGGTATCAAATCAATAACTTGTTTGTAAGCCTATCGATTAGTCATGAATATATTGTATTAGTGCCTTTTTTGTGATACACGTTTTCTGTAATTTGCAAAATCTTTTAAATTAATTTTTTATACAATTGTGACGTGTGAGATTTTCATTCGAATGCATTTCACATTCCAATTTAAAAGATATTGAGCAACTGTCCACAACATCCGACACCAGCTGATAGTCACATATAGACGCTGGGTGCCTTATCACCTTTATCGTCAACCTTAACCCTAGCAGCTTCCTACATCACCCAGAGAAATATTCAACAAATATCAATGGAAAAAAAAAATCTTTTAAATTGGAATGTGAAATGTGTTCGAATTAAAATCTCACACGTCACAACAGTGTAAAAAAATTAAATTTAAATTTTTTTACAAAATTACAGAAAGTGTGTATCACTAATATATTGTATTAGTCCCTTTTTGTGACACAGGTGGACAATATTGTATCACTAATTTAATATATTAGTGATACACGCTTCCTGTAATTTTGTAAAAAAATTTAAATTTAATTTTTTTCACATTCCAATTTAAAAGATTTTTTTTCCATTGAAAAATCAAATTAAGCAAGAAAACTGGCAAAGTTGGTAACCTGGTATTGTCCTAGCGTATGCATCTATTCATGAAATACAAAAATAAAATAAAAAATGTAAAAATTGCACCAAACGTACATATATTTTAGTATTATATATTATAATTAGATATTATATTTATTTTAGAAATTACGTATCTACTATATTTAGATTTAAAATCTGTTGTGTTCATATGTTTGTGCAATATTTCTCTTTCTCACTCTACATATATATTTAAAATCTGCAAATATGACAGCTCATATGGTACCAGTAGGCATCTATATAATATAATTAATAAGTTCGTTTAGGTATGAAATCAATGATTTGCTTGTAAGCCTTTCAAATGGGCATGAATATACTGTATTAGTGCCTTTTCATGATTCACGTTTCCTATAATTTTGTAACTTTGCCAGATTTTCTCTAAACTTTTCTCTAATTTAACATGTTCATCATAATTTCTGATTGAATTCATCAGTTTTCAGTAGTTCATGTAAAGACCTATTTTTAATTTAGAGGTAAAAATTGAGACGTTTTAATTCAGAGGCACCAAATTGAACTTGCTTATAATAAGAATG
This sequence comes from Rhamnella rubrinervis, assembly GCA_007844105.2. Classification (NCBI taxonomy): domain Eukaryota; kingdom Viridiplantae; phylum Streptophyta; class Magnoliopsida; order Rosales; family Rhamnaceae; genus Rhamnella; species Rhamnella rubrinervis. Next base: position 11,571,543 of record CM017574.2, on the reverse strand, counting down.
AAAATTGTTATTTGGGGACTCAGCACAAAGTTTATAAATGTATAGCTTTTTGGACATGGCAAATTTTAAGAAAAATGTAAATAATTTGATTCTTCTTTTTATTTGGGAATGGGAAACATTTCATTGAAATTGAATTTCGGAGAAAAGATCAACACTATATTTGGATTGATGGAATAAGAAAGAAAGGAAAGAAAATGATTAATGAAAAAAGAAAAGAAAAGTATTTATAATAATTGTTGCTAAAATGATTATTAATGGAAATGAAAAGAAAGTGAAAAAATAATTAATGCAGTTGATATTGTTTACAAAAGTACTATTATATAAAATGTACACATCAAATTAGTTTAAGTTAATTACATTTAAGGATAACATTTATAACAATTGTTGCTTGGATGATTATTAGTGGAAAGGAAAGGAAAGTGAAAATAATTAATGCAATTGCTATTGTTTACAAAAATATCCTTATATAAAATGTTCAGATCAAATTAGTTTAAGCTAATTATCTTTATCACTCCTATATTTTAGAATGTATGTCAATATAGTCCCGTTATTTTTAATCTAAACAATCTTATCTCTATACTTTAAGAGGTATGTGTCAATATAGTCTCTGTACTTTTAATTTAAATAAACTCACTTCTATAATTTAGGAGGTGTGTCAAACAGGTTCTTCTATCAAAGAGTTTGGGTTAATTGAATAATTTTTAAAATATATATATACAATATTATTTATCAACTAAATATTTTGTAGATCTTGACATGGTATAGCCTGTCAATTTTGACAAAAACAACATGACAGAATGACCTATTTGTGAAGTATTTCAAACAATAATGAAATGCATGGATGATTTAAAAAATTATGATAATTAAGTGTAATTATATTAAGCCTTATGGATTTTGAATGAATTTTTTCCTATATTTAATAAGTTTGCTGAGGTATCAAATCGAGAACTTGTTTGTAAGCCTATGGATTAGTCATGAATATAATGGAATAGTGCCTTTTTTGTGATACACGTTTTCTGTAATTTTGCAAAATCTTTTAAATTAATTTTTTATACAATTGTGACGTGTGAGATTTTCATTCGAATACATTTCACATTCCAATTTAAAAGATATTGAGCAACTGTCCACAACATCTGACACCAGCTGATAGTCATATAGACCCTGGGGGCCTTATCACCTTTTTCGTCAACCTTGACCATAGCAGCTTCCTACATCACCAAGAGAAATATTCAACAAACATTAATTTTTTGAAGGAATTTTTATACAAGGTCATAGAGGCCTACTTAATATCCAATTAAAAAAAGGAATATTTCTATAAGTTTTAATAACTAATTAATTTTTTTTTCTTTATTTAGAGTATTTTTAAAGGGTTCTTTAAATTATTTATATTTTTTATTTTAGAAAGTAAATGATTAAAAAAAAACTCCAACAAACTCTTTATATTATATATTTAAAATAAAGAGTAAAGTTTGACTCTCCAAATATAGAGAGCCAAATCACTCTCTTATTCATAATAAATATACTTTTCAATTAATATTGCATAATTTTCAACTACCATTTGCATTTAATTTTACACATTCCATATAATATTTGTATTTTGCTTAATTATAAATTAAATAATAAAATGAATAGATCATAATTCTATATTGAAAATAACAAAATAAAGATTATGATAGAGAGTCTATTGGATTTGTCTAACAAATTTGCCTCTTTACTTCTAAAGAAGCTCTTTATTTTTTAAAAAATATTCTTTACTATAGAAAGTAGGGCCCGTTTGGAATTGCTTATGTAAATAGTACTTTTTTCAAAAGCGCTTTTTATTTAAGCACTTTAGTTAAAAAACACTTTAATAATAAAGCAGTTTATGTTTGGTGGAAAACTATGAAAAAGTGCTTTAAAAATATTTCAGTCTTTGAAAAGCACTTTTTTAAAAAAACACCTATCAGGTGCTTCTCAAAAAAAGCACTTAAAGTGTTTTTTTTTTTTTTTTTATAAAAAAAGTGCTTTATAATTTTTTTGCCAAACATGTTTAACTGCTTTTTTTTTTTTTTTATGAAAAAAACACTTTTTCATTCAAAAAAAGCAGTTCCAAATAGGCTCGTAGTGTTAGAGATGCTCTCATATCCAATATAATACATGATATTAACTAACCATGTGTAATAAATAATTTATATCATTCAATTAATGCCATTCCTTGTCATTGACCCCCCATAAAAAAAATGTAGGTTGCTAACATTAATACAATTAGGAGAGAGTACAAATATCCATTTATTCAATCTACCCAACCACACTGATTAATAGTTATTAAGGACACGCCAAATTAGACTGGATATGTCATATATGGGTGATGGGTCGAAGTACATCAATTTCCAAAGTCCAATCTATAATGTTATTAAATAATTAAATTTGATAAATAATGTTTAGAACGCAAAGATGATTACAAAATATATTACGAAACTACTACCGGTAATCCTTTTAATTATCCGCTTGCTATATATAATTTATGGTGGTATTCCATTCCTTTGGGGTTTAAATTTAATCCCACACCTAAAGATATCAATTTGGCATTATAAAAATCACGCCACATCATACTAATAAAATTTATTAGTTGAAGTTATATATGCCACATCAGGTTTTTAAAAAGTTTAGTATAGGTTAAAAATAAAATTAAACAAAAATGCAATAAAACTATTATATTTCAAAATAATAAAAGTAATATAAAAAAAGGTAAAATAAAATAAAATTAAGAGCTAAATTTTTTAGTGTTAGATGTTTTTTAAAAAGGGTTTTTTCTTTTTGGCCAAAAATGAAATTAAAATATTTAGTCTTTGGCTAAACATTAAAAAAAAAACAGATAGAAAAGTAAAGATGGAGGTTAAATCATTCTAATGTTAAATGTATATTGTGTTTTTTTCTTGTTTTTTTTATATTTAAATTAAATATCTATTCATTGGTTAAACCTAAAATAAGGGCAAAATAATCATTGATAAAAAAATTTAACCTGAGCAAGCTTGTGGAGCTTCTCATCAATGAGGAAAATAATGTTATATGCCATTAAAAATACATGTAAATTATTGATTGTGCAATTTTTCGCACAAATATATTGTTTGTGGTGAAAATCATAACTCTAAAACTACTTCAGAGTAACTATACCAGAGAGGTTTATCCAGTTATGTAAATCTTTTCAAATGATGATTTGGATGCCCTAATACTACTATAAAAGCAAAAGCAAGAAAAAAAATTGTAGAATTATTTTTTTTATAATTAAATTGTTGAACCGTTTGGATGCTAAGAAAAACCGAAGGATAAAAACTAGGTTACAAATGTGCCAAAGATATATACTCACGTCTCAAAATAAAACAAAAAATAATAGTACTTATGTCATTGTATAATTGTTGATATTGAACAACTTTCCATAACAACTGTCCATTAGAATATTTTTGATAAAACAATAATGTTAGTGTAATTTTTTAAATAGCACGCTTGTTGCATAAAAAAACAAAAACTTATTTACCAGAGAAAATTAAGAGAATATTATCTCTGTGAAAAGAGATGCCAAGCTACGTACAACAAGTATTTTAATATTGAAAGCATGTGAATTAGACAACTTTAATTTGAACAGTTATTAGTAAATTATTCATTTATATAATGAAATGCATAATCGAAACCATCATAATCAATTTTTTAAAAGAGGCTTATTTTTATAAAAAAAATTTGTTGACATTAAAGCATTGGGAAAATTGCAAATTAGCACCCTCTTATTTAGGGGTGTTGCACTTTTGTTCCTGAAGTCTTAGACGTTTTAATTTGCACATACGCCAATGTTTTAATTAGTACCCTCAATTTGCACACTAAATGAGGGATCCCCAACTAGAGAATTCTTATATATATATATATATATATAAATGCTTTCTTATATAATGTTGCTTATATATATGACGTAAAAATGACGTGATGCATTTGTAAGTGGTGACAAAAAAAAAGTATATTTTGTAATATATTTACATGGAAGTCACTTAATTGGTTATTACGTATGAATACGAACAACGTTATGTAGAGCATTTTTTCCTCTCTCACTATATATTTATATATGTATGTATATAATTGTTTTATACCTTTTTTATGTATATATAACCATGGGAGCAAATGTTTTATTTCCATATTTTGGCCTAAAAAAATGAAAAGAAAAATTTGTAACAAATTTAACACTATAAAACATATTTAGCACAATTTAGGAGTACACATATTGGTCTTTAAGCACAATAAAGTTGATCTTGATCAAGCATTGTTAAGCATTAGGGTAGTTATGCGGCATGCAAGAAGCGGCATTATATGGCATGCATTGAACATCCGAAACATGGCTAGGGGGCACGGGTTCCATTGTACATTGACACTATTGACCCTGTTTAAAATTGACTAGCATTAATTATTACCGAAAGTGGGAAAAATATGAAAACTACTTTTTTTTTACACTTCTTTAGGGTTATATGACGAATTTTCTGTCCTGAACAAAGAAAAATACAGAACCGATAAAAAGTTGTTCGAATACTCTTCTTCTGCCGTCTCAAAGTACCACAATCTTCTTCTACGATAACAAATAATTGCTGGTAATATCCTCTCCAACCCTCCTATTTTCCATTTAAAATGGTTTTCCTTCTAAATTATATGCATGCAATCGGGGTTTATGATGGCTATATCTTCCTGCGATGTTTTGTAACTGCACGGGGGAGGTACACAGAGCTTGGTTGAATGCAAGTGTGATCCTTATTTTTCTTATTCAGATTTTCTTTGGGTAAGTCTTATTTTTCTTCAAATTACTAGATTTAGGGTTCATATGGAACAAACCCTCTCTTTCCGCCTTCAATAAAGGTCATTGTATTAGAATGTATTACATGTCATGGAAAAACAAAGCGAAACTAGGTTGCTAGTGCATTCGAATTAGGACCAATATTAATTTAAATCAGATTTTTAATTTCTTTTAAGTTTTGGATCTACAATAGTCAAAAATATATATATATACATATATATATATATATAGACTTTAGCCAACCACCTAATCGCACTCAAATATATGGTGCGTAGTCATTATCTTTCAGTTTTATGAAGTGATACTCGAGGTGTTGATATGTTAAGTTTAATTATAAATCTTTTTAACTTCTACATGCATGGCCTCCTTTCTCGATTCTAGTTACAATTAATTTCTATATTTGTCTCATTCACTAATATCATAACATTTTTCACAAATATCATTACTTTGAATGATTCAATATACTAGCACAAACCAATACATTGACTGGCCTAGCGATCATTCTTAGACTCTCCGGTAACAAAAAACTCACTTGTATTTGTCTCCCCTACTTGTGACTGTTAGACCTCCTACAAACATGGCCTTATTTATTATAATGGAATGTAATTTTTTCTTGTCTATTATTGACCACAATTTTTCCAAGAACTCTATCATCAGCTTTTTCTACATGTATGAAAATCGTTTCATCTTTCTCAAAAATCATTAATTGGTTAACTATGGCAGAGTTAGGTTCCGGAGTTGAAGAATGTATACAAATCATATTTTAGCGTTCTATCAGGCAGGAGGAGTAAATCAAGTCCTTAAAGTAACAAATAATTATAACATCACCATTCCTTAGCATGACCCAGATCCTTTCATCTTTTTCATGCCCCATAATCAAGCAATAATTGCCTAAGTCTGACGTTTTCATTAGCAGCAAGTAAAAGTTAAGACAACATATTTTCACAAAGAAAAAGGCAGCTCACTATCGGCACAAATATATTCATTCAATATTGCTTCTGCACTGACAAATCACATCATCAAGCCTAACATACTTTCAAATTAGCACCACAGATTCTATATAAAGAATGCATCCATCATTTACTCTGCTTTTTCACTTACAATGATGATCTCCAAACCTTTCATAAGATAAACAATTTAGTTCAAAAATAAAATCTATCATGGGGAGTTATAAAGCCTTTAAAATAAAATTTAGTTTATTAAATAGTATATGACTTTGTGCATACATATGTGTCAAATTACAACTCAACAAAGGAGACATTCTATGATGTGACAAGCCTTTAAAGCAATTTAGATGTAAAATGCCTAAAAGCCAAATAATTCTTTTTTTTTGTCCCCTTATTATCTTTCAGTTTAATTTTTTTTTATGATATTATTTCATTTTGCATACTGTAATTTGATTGAAATTAGTGGAATTATTTACTATATTTGATTTGCTCCAATGGAATTGTTTGTGATGCCCTTTGGAAAGTCTTTTAGTTTATCATAGCCCTTTGGAAAGTTTTTGCAATTTGGTGGCTTTGGCTTTTACATTTGACATTAGGTTGACTACAAGATAGATACATGCAACCATATACTTGTATACTATTGGTTTGATTAGATTCTCTCCAAGTTTGGTTCAACTGCTATGTGATAGTGAGAAGTAAGCCTCTTATATCTTGGATAATTGAAGTGGTATTGGTATTGACCTAAGTACAAAATGGTTGATTTTTATGCTTTTATGAATTGAGTATTGTGATAAATGGCAGCCATATACAAGTAACTTGAAGGATCAAATTGGTATTACGAGTTCCCCTCATTATATTGTGAATGACTATATGTTCCTTAAATCAAACTTAATAGTAAATTGTGTTGTTTACTATGTTATATGAGTTTTCTTGTCATATAGCATAAACATGGTTATTGCGTATATTAGTTTGAGTTAAAGGTGTCAAATGATGGGTTATACAAGCACACGACATATACATTTATTTAGTTTTCTTTTGTTTGGAATTCTCATGTTAATAGCTTTGATAGAGAGTTTTATACTCTAAAAAACCACAAAATTACTAAGTTGGTTTGTTTATATTCCAAATGTGGATTTATTTTCTCTGCTTTCTATATTGTTATTTGCTTTATATTGGACTGTTATTCATAAATATGTTATTATGCTTTACTTGGACAAATGATATAATGGAGTGACTAAATAGATACATTATACGAATATTAATATATATCTTTTGTATTTTATAGGTATTGTTGATTTGAAATGCCTCCAAAGCCACGCCCAAAGTTGTCAGTTAAAGGAGTGAAGATGCCAACTAGAACATCACTTAGGAAAGCAAATCAATCTATTGCAGGCATTTCGAACTTAGTAAACTTAAATTGTCAAGTTCACTAACAACTATTATATATAAAATGTGCAACATAGTTGGATAATACATGTGTTATTGTTGGAAAGTAGTGACTAGGTGTCTAGGAGTACATATTATTATGTGACCTGTATTGTTCGTATTTATCTTAGTCTACTGTATTAATAAGGGTAAATCTGTAATTACCTATTTTGTGTTGTCTATAGCCTATAAATAGGAGTCTTTAATTAAATTTTATTTCATGAATGAGAATTGAATCAATAACGATTCTTTTTCCACATCATCTCTAAAAGTTCACATGGTATTAGAGCCACGTTAAGTTTGTTACCATCCTGTTATAAACCCTAGCCGTTCTGTGATAAACCCTAGCCTAGTGGTTGAGCCACCATGTCAGATGTTACATCAGGATCAACCCCTTATTCCAGCACCTCCTCAAAGTCGAGATTTTCAGATCCCCGTCGACTCCAATTCATGTACAGATCACAAAGATTATTGAATGGAGATAATTTTCTACGTTGGTCTCATTGCTCGTATGTATGTTCGGAGGCGAGGTAAAATAGGGTATTTAAATGGAGAGGTGAAGGCACCTGCACAAGAAGACTCTAAGTATTTGTGTGGGATGCTGAAAATTCCATGATTATGTCATGGCTTGTGAATTCCATGGGCGATGACATTAGTCCAAATTATACGTGTTATTCTACGCTAAGGAACTCGGGATAATGTTAGCGGATGTATTCGATATGAGTAACCAGTCACAAGTCTACGAGATTCAATTACAACTTGGTGAGATTTGTCAGGAGAAGAAACTGTCACCAAGTATTTTAACAATCTGAAAGCGGTTATGGCAAGATTTGGACATGTTTAGTGATTATGAGTGGAAATCACGGATGATTATAATCACTACAAGAAAGTGATAGATAGTAACTGAATATTTAAATTCTTGGCTGGTCTTAATATCGAGTTTGATGAGGTACGAGGAAGAATAATTGGTAGACAGCCTCTCCCATCACTTGTGGAAGTATTTTCTGAAGTTAGAAGGGAAGAGAGTCGAAGAAGTGTCATGCTTGGAAAGAGGGGAACTGGTGAATTAGTGGAGAACTCGGCTTTGATTACTGCAGATGCAAATGCAAGTAAGTTTACTCCAAATCAATGGAATGGTCAATGGAAAAAGGATGAGAAGCCTCGTGTGTGGTGTGATCATTGTAATAGACCACGCCATACCCGAGAAACTTGCTGGAAACTTCATGGAAAACCAGCAAATTGGAAGAGCAGCAAACCTGGTGATAGAAACAACCAAAGGACACCTACTGCACATGAGGTCGACACCAATCTCTTTACCAAAGAACAGATGGATCAACTTCTGAAATTGTTCAAGTCCAATTCGGTGTCTAGTATTCCTTCTGGTTCTCTTGCTCAAACAGGTAGTAATCCAAGTACTTTTTCTTGTTCTTTGACATCTGCACCATGGATAATTGATTCAGGTGCATCTGACCATATGACATCCCTTTCCAATATGTTTATTTCTTATGTGCCTTGTTCGGTAATCGAAAATCGGGATTGCTGATGGTAGATACTCCCATTCTTTGGGAAAGGCCTCGTTAAAATTTATGATAATCTTGTATTACAGTCTGTTCTTCATGTTCCTAATCTTGCCTGCAATCTTTTATCGGTAAGTAAAATTGCCACAGATTCTAATTGTCATGTCATTTTTTATGCTTCCCATTGTGAATTTCGGGACACGAGTCGAGGAAGATGATTGGCGCTAGGATAGGATGGCGGAAGGTCTTTACTACTTTGATGACATTTTTGCAATAATAAACAAGCTCGGGGACTTAATAGTATCAGTTCAATCCCTGTAAACGAACAAATAATGCTTTGGCATCGTAGACTAGGACATCCCAGTTTTCTCTACTTAAGACATTTGTTTCCCAAATTGTTTAATGGAATTGATTGTTCTTCTCTTCAATGTGAAGTGTGTTATTTATCCAAGAGTCATCGAGTTCCTTACTCTTTAAAATCATACAATGCATCAAAACCATTTTATTTAATTCATAGTGATGTGTGGGGACCCTAAAAAATTACTACTGTTTCTGGAAAACGATGGTTTGTGACTTTTATTGATGACCACATACGTTTGTGTTGGATATATTTGATGCATGAAAAATCTGAAGTAGGGAAGTTGTTTAAGAATTTTTACAACATGATTGAAAATCAATTTCAAACCAAAATCAGCATACTTAGAACTGATAATGGAACTGAATTTTTAATCGGTTTTGGACCGCTTTTAGCGAAAAAGGAATTGACATCAATCAACTTGTCGGGATACCCCAACAAAATGGTATTGCAGAGAGGAAAACCGACATCTACTAGAAGTAGGTCGGTGCTTTATTGTTTGCAATGCATGTCCCAAAACTTTTCGGGGTGATGCGATTTTAATGCCACTTATTTGATAAATAGGATGCATACCCGAGTTTTACAATACAAGACTCTCTGCAATGTCTAAAAACTTTTTCCCTACTCGGATATTTTTGATATTCCATTAAAAGTCTTTGGTTTGTCTTTGTTCACATCCCACGGCATTTGAGATCAAAACTTGATCCACATGCAGAAAAGTGTGTGTTTCTTGGGTATGCACCTAATAAAATTGGATATCGATGCTACAATCCTACAACAAAAAAAACCCATGTGAGTATGGATGTCTCTTTTATTGAAAATCAGCCTTTTTATTCCCCAAAACCTCTTCAGGGGGAGAGTGTAACAAGATCGTTTTGGGAAACTACAAATAATACCATTTCTAATCTCATTCCTATGGATTCATATCCAATCCCTGCCCCTGTGTCTCCTGAGTCTGTACGAGTGCCTTCAAGTGGTATTGATGTTGTTTCCCAAGGGTTAATGTCCCACAAAAGGAGAATTACTACTGAATGGTGAAAACCATCCTGAGCCTGAGCTTCGGGTTTATAAAAGAAGGATTGTTCATCGAGATAGTAAAGATCAACACGCAATCCAAGAGCAGAATCAATCATCATCCTCGCAAGTTGGTCCTTTTCCTGATAATCCAGGTAATTCTCCTCTTCATACATCAATTCCTTCTACTGTTGTTACTCCAAGTCATGCTATGTCAGAACTAGATGTTCCTATAGCAATTAGGAAAGGAGTTAGAACCTGTACTATGCATCCTATTTCTAAATATGTGTCCTATCATAGACTCTCTGACAATCATATAGCCTTTGTAACTACCATGTCTCATGTTTTTGTTCCGAGAACCATTCAAGAAGCCTTAGGAAATTCGGATTGGAGATTGGCTGTTTTAGAAGAGATGAATGCTCTTACAAAGAATGGGACTTGGGATGTTGTTGAGTTACCAAGAGGGAAAAAACCTGTGGGGTGCAAATGGATATTCACTGTCAAATGCAAGGCTAATGGGAGTGTAGAGAGGTATAAGGCAAGATTAGTAGCAAAGGGATTTACACAGACATATGGGATTGATTATCAAGAAACTTTTGCTTCAGTCGCAAAGATTAACTCAATCCGAGTATTAATCTCTTTAGCTGTTAACCACAATTGGCCCTTGCACCAATTAGATGTTAAAAATGCTTTCTTAAATGGGAATTTAGAAGAGGAAGTGTTTATGGATTTGCCATCTGGATTCGAGGACGAGCTTGGAAAAAATAAAGTGTGCCGATTGAAAAAGTCTCTATATGGACTTAAACAATCCCCTAGAGCATGGTTTGAAAGATTTGGAAAGGCAGTGAAGAGTCTTGGTTATTGTCAAAGTCAAGCTGATCATACTATGTTCTATAAACACTCAAAAGAACAAAGAATTGCAATCTTGATTGTTTACGTGGATGACATAATTTTGACAGGTAATGATAGTGTTGAATTAGCAAGGCTGAAGCAGTTTCTTGCTAATGACTTTGAAATTAAAGATTTGGGTACTTTGAAGTACTTTCTTGGGATGGAGTTTGCAAGGTCAAAAAAAGGCATATTTATATCTCAAAGAAAATATATTCTTGATCTCCTTGGTGAAACAGGTATGCTTGGGTGCAAGGTGGCCGAAACACCAATTGAAGCCAATTTGAAACTACAGCCGGCCAAATCTGAAGAAATTGTGAATAAAGATCAGTTTCAAAGGTTGGTTGGAAGACTAATTTATTTGTCTCATACTCGACCAGACATAGCATTTGCTGTTAGTATGGTAAGCCAGTTCATGCATTCACCAGGTCAAGAACACTTTGATGCAGTGTATAGGATCTTGAGGTATCTAAAAGGGACTCCGGGAAAAGGTCTACTATATGAAAATCGTGGTCATCTTCAAATTGAAGCTTACACAGATGCTGATTGGGCAGGATGTGTTACTGATAGAAGGTCAACTTCAGGCTACTGTACCTTTGTTGGAGGCAATTTGGTGACCTGGAGAAGTAAGAAACAAAGTGTAGTGGCTAGAAGCGGTGCGTTTGAGTTTAGTCATTGCTCATGGAATCTGTGAAGTTTTGTGGATTAAGAGACTCTTAGAGGATCTAAAATTCCTTGTTCTTTGCCTATGAAGGTTTATTGTGATAACAAAGCTGCAATTTCTATTGCACACAATCCGATTCTTCATGATAGAACAAAGCATGTTGAAGTGGATAAACATTTTATCAAAGAAAAGATTGATAGTGGTTTGATTTGCATATCTTATATTCCGACTACTGAGCAGGTAGCAGATATTTATACAAAAGGGCTACATTAGAAGCAGTTTAATAATCTGGTTTGCAAGCTGGCAATTGAGGATATTTTCAAACCAGCTTGAGGGGGAGTGTTGGAAAGTAGTGACTAGGTGTCTAGGAGTACATATTATTATGTGACCTATATTGTTCGTATTTATCTTAGTCTACTGTATTAATAAGGGTAAATCTGTAATTACCTATTTTGTGTTGTCTATAGCCTATAAATAGGAGTCTTTAATTAAATTTTATTTCATGAATGAGAATTGAATCAATAACGATTCTTTTTCCACATCATCTCTAAAAGTTCACAGTTATTAATTAAAATACAAGGATGGTACTACATGGATAAATGTCAAGAAAGACAAAAACAGAGTTGCAGATAAAGGTAGAATGAACATGAAGTATCCTGATTCTTATAATTTAATGAAGCCTCCACAACAATCTGCAAGTACTTCAAAAGGTATGTGCACCAAAATGTTAATGTCATTTTGTTTTCCTTATCAATAATATTAAATATTAAGTTATAAATCCATCTAATTTACATATATAGTTGTACACGTCCATGTAATTTGCATATTTAGTTGTTGTTATATTTTTTTTTTCTTGATAAAGTAACAACATCAAAGTATGTGGTAGATAACTCTAGTAATCTATGAATTAGCTACTTAGTCAGTGGAGAAATCCGTCTCATTGGTACACATGAGCTTTGGTTATAAGATTGTAATTTTTTTATCATGTTAAACTTTTGGACCATATTGCTGACAATCAATTTGATAATAGACATTACTCAATCTTGATGTATTTTAAGGTACAAAAGACACTTTCAATTTAAGTACACATGGTACAAATTAGTTTAATATTACTTTACTATATATAGAATGATTACATTGATTAGGAATAAAATGACAATTATTATTACCATATATAGAGTAATAAAGAATTAAATTTTATAGCACAAATGTATCAATGAATATGCATGGATTATATATGGTACCACTTTCAGTAACACTTAAATATGCATGTATTATTTTATTCAAAGGTAATGAGATTCCAATATATATATTGAGTTTGCGTTTTTTTTTATTCAAATGGAAGGTTTTCAGATGCCTTATTGATACTTTTTCATGGTACAATTTTGAGAAATTATCATCTGTACAGGGACAGCTTCAAGAACAAAAGACAAAGTGTTGCCCACTAGGACATCTCCTAGGAAAAAGGCTCATGCTAGGCTTTTTGGACAACCCAAATCTGTAGAAGATGGACTATCAAATCAAGAAGAAAATGATACTGACATACATCCTATTACACCTACTTATTACGAAACTATATCTACCCAGGGTAAGGGATAAGTAGTATATAAACTATAGTAAATTTTAATCTTCTTGTCTTTCATAATGTACTTGTTCAACTATTTTTGGTTTATCACATATAACTAGTGCAGTACATTACAAATATTGTAGGAGTGGAAACACATGAAGGTATCGTTGGACAGACTTCTATTTCCACAACAACACATGGTCATAATGACCCAGAACAAGATATTGCACCAATAACTGAGTGTGGAGATGAAGAACTAAACAATACATGTAGGAGAATGCTTTGAAAGACAACTGAGTTATCTTTCAAAATGCTTTGTTAAACTTTTTTATTCTGTTATTGCAACCAAAAAATTTTACTAAACATTTATTTATCGATGCAATTGGTTAATATGTAAAATTCATATACAGTACCAAGCACTAGTGGTAAGGGTAGACGTGGAATTACTCGAGGTGTTGCATTTGCAAGGAAGAAACTTCTAAAGGGGAAAATGGTTGTTGAAGTCCCCACACCCCCACCCAATGTAATGCGGTTCATAGGAGACTATGTAACAGAGATTACAACTGAGATTGGTGTGGTAGTTAGGAGTCATGCACCACTTCATGTTGATGATTGGACACTCTACCCTCGATAAAACAACATAATTAATAAATTCCATCACTATACGCAGTTATGATATAATTATAAACACATGTATAAATAAATACATATATAGAAATATACACACATAAATACACATTCACGTACACATATCCATATACATAAACACATATATACACACCCATATATGTATGCACATTTTATATATACCTATATATGCCCACAAATATAATTTATATATATACATACATATAAATACATATATAAAAATACACACATATATATACATACCCACATACATATATATATACACAAACACATATATACACACACATATATATATACACATATTTTATACACATATACATGCATACAAATATGACTTATACGTATACATGATTATATATATACGTACATACATTATATGTATTTTATAAAATATATCTATATTTATAATTATACAAACACATATATAATTAATTGTATTTGAGAAAATATATATATATATATATATTAGTAATTGAAAATATATATATATATATATATATATATTAATAAACAAATATTAATTTAATATATATATATATATTAAAATAACTTGGAAATTAGAAAAGACCATAATACCCCTCCAATTTCAAATATTCTCAACTTTACCCCTATTACAGAAAATGATGAAAATACCCTCAATAATTTCAAAAATTACATTTATGTCCCTGCATGTCAAATGACCAAAATGCCCTTGACCTTTTTATGAAATTCCATTTATGTCCTTTACATGCAAATGACAAAATTGCCCTCAAACATTTTCAAAAATCCCATTTAAGTCCCTTGCATGTAAATTGACCTAAATACCCTTGAACTTTTTAAAAATTCCCAAAATACCCTTTGTATGTAAAATGACCAAACTACCCCTTCAAGTAAAATTTTCACAAAATTTCTCCACCATGGCTGTGCCTTCCTTCCCCTTGAAATCCATAATTTTCCACCCATTTCAATCAAATTAACAATTCCCACAAACAATTTCATCCACCAATTTCATAAATTCATGTATTAATACAATAAATTCAAGCATTTAACACCAATTCAATCACACCCTAAGCTAAACAATTTGGGATATAATCAACCAACCAATACACATGGAATTTAAATTCATACCACCATCAATTCAATAATTCCAAGCCTAAACACATCAAATTAACCAACAAATATACATATATTTGCAATAAAATAAAAATGGGTATAGTTGCCTACCTTGAAGCCCAGCTAGCACACCTCTTTATAAGCCTTGAAAACCTCCAAAATAAATGGCAAAAACTCCCCAACACAGCCGGCCACTAACCCCACTTTCTCTCTTGAATTTTCTTTAAAGTTTGCAATTTTTTTCAAATTTCTCTCTCTAGATATAACTCTCTCTCTCTAAAGGAAAATGACATATGTGAAAAGGTAAAAAGCCAAGAAGATGGTCGGCTATACTTGGTGAAAAGTAAGAAGGAAAAGTCGGTCACACACCCACACACAAGCCAATTGCAATTTGACAATTTTTTTTTAATAAAATAAATACCATAAAGTAAAGATATCTATATATATATATTATTTAAATAAATAAATTATAAAGCAAAGTGGAGTGTCGGTCAAAAAGCTTTAAATTCCAATTGCCAACTAATTTTATCAATTAAATAATTATAAAATAAAATAAAATTAAAGATATTAATATAATAACGAATAGTGAAAGTCAACTATGGTCAAACCCGGACCAAGGGCAAAATGGGTAGAAAAAGTCCCTCGTCTCCTTACAGGGTAGTCTCTGTCCTCAGAAAATTCCCGGAGAACTCCGAAACTGCTTGTTTCGGTGAAAAAGGTAAAACCACGATTTAACCGAAAACGCATCCGGAAGCCGACAGTTTTGAAAATAAATAAGGTTATTACAGTTCATGTATGGAGAAACGGGTGAAGATCATGTAGCATTGATGCCACATTTAGAACACCAAATTTAGTTTGCTTGAGCTTCTTTTGTGAAGCTCTGTCAGTCATTTCTATTGACGCTCCCAACCTGTTTGAAGGCGATTTGAAACTTGCTTACGACTCTGATTATGTGTTTTCATACGATGATACTGTACATTTCCTTGCAAATTTCAGTTCCTTGAAGAAGATGTCACTTTCTGTTAGGGAGGAGGTATTTATGTTTTTTTTTTTCTTTCATTAAATTCTATTGTCGAAATGTTGTGTAAAGCTGTAAATGAACTATTATACTTTTTTACTCTAACTGTTGTGGTTTTAAATTTTTGTAGGAAATCATTTTTTCAAGAAATGTAAGAAATACATGCTCTCCTCCACTGCCTAATCTGAAGTATCTTAAATTGAAGATACCTGATAATGAGCTGAAGAGAAAATCAGATTTGGAGGACTCTGTGTCTTGGTGTGCACCTTCTTTAGAGACTCTTGAAATATATGGGAAGTAATTTTGTTTTCTGTTGTGGTTGGGTAAGCTCCGCTTATGGACTAGGGAATGAGTTGGAATATGGGTTTGAAAATTGACGTACTTAAAAATGACCGATAATACATTGACTCTTTTTATTAAGCTGAACTGTAAAACCTTTAGTTTTACTTCATAATGAACAAAATATTAGTTTATGTGTCTGCATGTATGTAGAATTCTTATTTTGAAATCTATTTGTGAATACTTTGTCTGCTGCTATTAGCATCAATTTCATTATTTTTGGAGGCCTATTTGACACACGTGCGCACACACACATGCTGATAGAATATTTTCCCAGGATTTTGGAACCATGGCAAGAAAAAGAGTAAAAATAGACTGTAGAGGAGAGTTTGAAAAGGAGGATAAAAACATGACCGAAGAACGAATATCACAACTGCGTATCTGACCTTATCATACATAATATTTTCTCATTCCTTCCTACCATTTATATGGTACGTTCAAATGACGTGAAGGAGTTAGATCACCGTATCAAGTATTATTATTTACCTCTGGAGCTTGCATATAATTAATCTCTGGCGCATTGATCAGGTTTGGTCGCATACTTCAAAGGCGCAAAGTTGCACATGAGATGATCACAAAGGTTACTTAGTATTATAAATATTAGAATAAACTAAAAATTTAATAATAATTTTTGTCATCATAGTCATAAAAAACTAGACTTTAATCTTAATTTTCAAGATAAAAAGGTTAAAATTTGAGACTTACAAAAATAGATATTTCAAGATCAAATTCTATATTGGATTGAGAATTGAGCTAGAGTGATGAAGTTAATTGGAACCTTAATTAATTAAAACCAATTTGCGCTAATTATCTAATAACACCAAGTGTTGCAACAATGATTAATGTGGAAATTTTGCCACGTAGGTTCATTCGTTTTTTTCTTCCCAATCTCTTGCCTAGGGTTTGCTTGGGAAAGTTTATTACACGATAAAAAGGATTGCAAAACACAGCCAGTTTCGCAATCCTCCCAGTTGATGTTGCAACCTCCAGCAGGACAGGCAAACCTCTTAGGAAGGACTACGTCGCCAGCTTTCATCTTTGTATTACCATTACGATGAAGATGATGAGGACCCAAATCAAGATTTTCCTCCATATTGTTATCATCATTGTGATAATGATAATGGGGTCCAACATCTCCATATTGTTATCATCATTCTAGCCGGCATTTATTAAATCACAAAAGGGCCATCAAATCTATATTTTCTGTTTCAAATATTTCTCAAAAATCATCGTAGGCATGATCTCCTCCGCCGAAACAAATATTTAATTTTATATTCATGGCCAGGCTGAGTTGGTTGAAGATTGTATTTATTAGATGCCTGCATGTCATGAATTGTTATTTCTAAGGGTCATGCAAATTAAAGACGCTTGTCCATTGAACCGTGCATGTATAAAGCCGACGAACACACAAACATACATAGATTACAGTTTAATGATTAATTTAAATATATAAAAACAAATTTGTGATTCATAATTTTTTGTTACAATGAAGAGCAAGAGCTCTAGCTAATCAACAAGAAACAAACAACAATCATAAAATATAAACTTCAAATGCAAAGTAGATCGTGATTTCTTATTTTATTCTGAAAACACTCGCCTTCACTTATAGACCAATTCGTTTTAATAGATGCCAATGGAGCTTGACTTCAAACCGTTCGAATCTTTGGCTCTGATATCTTTGTTTCCTCAATCTTAAATAATAAAAATGGATCTAATTAATTATTTATATTATTAACTTAGCAAATTAGTATACCATTGGACATGAGCTAGCAATCATTGGACCCAACACATAACCCAAATATAGGTACCCTAATACAGATACAAACATCACCGAAGCAATCCTGTTGAATGGTGTGTCATAACCCCCATGACTTTTCAAAGGCTTTATATATTTACCAAAGCATATATGTATACTAGTGAAACTCAAGTACCAACCGGAGCCAGCGCATACACAAATGAGAATGTTGATTGGTGTTAGTATACAAGATCAAGAGCACAACGGTTAAGATATAGGAAATAACAAATAGGCCCTATTTTCTAACCAATTCAAATTTTTTATAGACCTATATTGTCCAAATTAATCCCGAAGAACAAACATTTGTTGTTTGCCAAAGAATTGGACTATGCACATTAAATTTTCCCAAAATTAAAAGGTCACATTCTTTGTATATGCTGTCCTAAATGAAAATAGAAACAAGAATATACCTCAGTTGTAACAAATCATTTAAGAGACCATTGAACCCGCAAACTATTTGATACTACAGTGTTTAAATCATTTTTTTAAGTATACATTTTGATAATTAACCGGATTTTTTTTCTCAAAGTCACAAAATCCTTGAAAAGTTCCAAAAAAATCAAACAGATTTTTCTCAATTCTCTATTAATATTTGGTTAATCCTAATTTTAAAATTAGTATGTTAGTAAAGTTGCATGCAATTATTATAAGCTTGCTTTTCTTTTACTTGGTTTCTAATTCCCACCTTTACTAAATTTTAATGGGTAATTTGGTTAAATATCTACTGCATCACTAATTTTTTAAAAATACTCACATGCTTAAATAAGCAAAACAAAAATTAAGGAAGCTCACTGACCTGGTTTCACGACCCGCCAACAAGACTCACAGTTTCAACAGAGAAGATGGCGAGTGGCAAAAAATCACCGGCGAGGGATGAGAGTGAGAGAAAATGATTAGAACAGAAAATGCCTGTCGTATTCTTGAAAGAACAGAGAAAAATATAAAAAAAGACGGTACTTAATTGATTGACCATATGAACTGACAACAAATTAGACAGAGTATCCAATATTTAACAAAAGAAAGAAGAAACCAACTAAATAAAAAATACTGCTAAAAGATAAACTAAAAAGAAACTATTCTTATCCTAAAAGATAAGCTCATCAAATCACTGAGTGCTGAAGTGTCCTCATCTAGTCAACTACCTGGCTTGAATTTGCCACTACAGGAATCACTTTGATTTAGGGGGTAATTATATATTAATTGGATAAAGAGATTTTTGGTTTTTTATTCTAATTTCTTAGTTCATGTTATTTAGGGAGAGAGATACTTATTTTTTTGATGGGGGTAATTATATACCAATTGGAGAAAGAGATTTTTGGTTTTTAAAAATTACTAATCTTTGATCTGTCTTTGGCTTTAGTATGCATTCCCTTGTGATTAATTACCTTATTAATTCATGTTGCCTTTCTTCAGAGAACATGTAATTTTATGGGCTATTTTTTTTCTAAAGTTTGACACTTTTGGTGATATATTCATTTTTTTTTTGGGAAAAATAGTTGTATATTAAATATTGTTTATGAAAAAATAAGGACATGGCTATCAAACATGCATGCATTAATTTCGTTTTTTAATGTACATTTTGATAATACCATGGTGGTAAATATTATTATTCTTTTGATAATTAGAAGGCTTTTTTTTTTTTCTCAACAATCATAAAATCCTTAAAAGTCTACCCTTACATTGTTAAAAATCAAAGACATCTTTCACTCAAGTTTCCATATGAACATTCAATTGCGCCACATTTTGCATTTCGCATCACTTTGCTAAATCGAAAACTCCCAAAAAATGTCATACAAAAATTTTACATATATATATATATATATATACATACAAAAATAAATAATCTTTTAATTACATAGCTCATATATATTGAGGTACAACCACACAATACATTAGCAAATATAGATAAAAAAAAATGCATAATATTTATTTTTATTTTTTATTATGTTATATGTAAATTGGTTGATTCTACTTCTATTATAGTTCAGGATATATAAGTTACAAAATCCAGGATAATAAATCAATATATATGTATATATATATTAAACCAACATAGTGTCAACCATGAGAGTTCTTCCCAGAAACAAAATGAAGTATAGTTAAGCTAGCATATGCATGCATGACCATGTACATGAAAGAAGGATATACATACTACCAATCCCTAGTTGATTAACAGCTGCCAAAAATCGTTGACGTAGCTCAACTGACCAAACCGGTCACCTGCGGTTTCTTAAATGTTGAGGTATCATCCCTCTCCTCCTCCGTCTCTTCTTCCTCGTCATCCTTCCTTTTTTTTTTTTTTGATCTGCTGCCCATCTCCATCTCTTATACTTGTAGTTTGCCGCAATTTGTTACACCAAACTCTTTTTCCTTTTGAGCATCATGTTGTCTAATGAGTCTCAAAGACTCAATACAAACTGGTTTAATTAAGTAATCGCAAGTGCCACGAGTCACCCCCTTGATGACAATGTTATCCCATCATCCATAGACATCAATACATTAACCATTATTAATCACAAAGCAGGTGTTATTATTAGATTAACATATATATTAATTTGAATACATTATGTAGCTACGCATATAAAGTCGCAGGTCTGGCATTTCACTTGGCTAATAACAAAATCATATCTATTCAACGCAAAAAGAAAAATAAATATCATCATATTTTTATGTTCGATCTCTCTAAGCATTGACAATGCCATCTCCGCTCGATTGCATTTTGCAAAATTAGTTGGCACCATGACATGAATCTTACTAATTAGCATAATTCTAGCTCAGTGTCTTATTAAGTCAAATTATACCTAGATATCTACGCCAATTAAGTACGTCAAATTTATTTTCTCTCTATAACACAGATTCCAAATTTTACCAAAAAAAAAAAAAAACTAGAGCTAGCTCACGTGGAAAACTATAGGCTATATATATATATATATATATATATATTATAGCTATATATATAAGATCACTGCTATGAAAAATAATTCTATTTTTGGTAATAAATATACTTTCGGATAAATACATACATACATAAAGTCATATTTTTCCATATTAGAAATCACATGCTTGATGGAATTGGGTATAATTTCCTCGAAGAATTTTGCTACTCTTGTTAAAAAAAGGGGAAAAAAGAAAAGAAAAGAAAAAGAAACCTATTAATGCTGCACTAACCCTTCTTTTTGTTCCCAAAAGAGTGGTCTCAGAAGTTCCAGCAGTAAACGTGTTGTACAAGAGGGCTATATATAGATACGCAAATACACATTCATTTAGTACATGCATATCATAACAATATTACTGAAGGAAATGACAAATTTAAGGTTGTGAAGAAAGCCCTTTAACAATACTGAAGGAATTCTTATGTGAGATACAAAGGCCATTAGATCAGATTTTTGTAGTTCTTGGTTAGGTTACATGCAAAACAAGTAAACAAGTAGAGTAATTTGAGCAGATTTGTACTTCTAGGTTAGGTTACTTGAAGAACAAATAACTTAATTTGAGCTTTTTTTCTTCTCTTTTTTGTAGTTCTTGACTAATTTACTTGTTGGCCAGAATTTATTGTTTGGTTAGGTTAAATTGCAAATAACTTTTAAAATTCAATTTGTTTATATTAAAAAAAAATTACTTGGAATTTGTTGTTTTACGCAATTGGTCAGATAGATATGACTGCGTATGGAAAACAAACAAAAGAAAAGTTAGTGATTGCCATTTAGAGAAAACGTGGTTGTAAATATAATTAAAAAAAAAACTGTTTTATTAACATCAACATTCAGTTATGATTACAAGATAAAAATATATATAATACAATAATATGAATATAATATTGCAAAACTCCAAGCCCCTCTAAAAAAATCCGAACAAATTGGATTGTTGACAAACCAAAATGTAAGGTGGTGCTGATCGGCAATAATGGGTTGGTCAAAATAAGGGCGGCAGCCATGGACAACATGTGGTGATCTTCTGGGTCTTCTATAATCCATCAAGAACATACCCAACTCAAATGAAACATAAGCATCGATACTTGCATACTCTAATTGTTCGTAGGATAACATCTTGGTGTACACCAAATTTATAAAAGTGAAAATTGAAATTCACTTTGACTGTAATATTGTTGACATTTTTGAGACGTGTGATTGCTCGATCTATAACAAATAATTAAAATTGTTAAGTTAGTTTTTCAACTTTCAATGTATTACCTAAGAATCAAATTTCTAATTCACCCCGAATGAACAAGCTTAAATTATGAAAGTTTGTTGAGATAATTTTAATATGTATACATGAATACAGCGAGTTGCTATAATTTGTCCAAGTGTAATAAAATGATTGATACACAAATAGACATAATTTTTCGTTGTATAAATTAACGCATAATCTTTCATCTCATCACATGGATACATGTGATTTGTCCAAGTGAAATGAAACTTATTTTTGCAAAAAATTAATGATTCTTACACGGATATGGAAAAAATATTCTATTCTTAGTTTCTGTTATTTAAGGCTGCATACATTTATAATTGACATAAAATCCCTTCACAAGTATTAAAATTTTTTTTAAAAAAATCAAACAGATTTCAATTTAAGTCCCAATTGATATTTGTTTAATCCTAATTTTAAAATTAGTATATTAGTAAAGTTGCATGAATTATTATAAGTTTGCTTTTCTTTTACTTGGTTTCTTATACCCTTCTTTACTAAATTTTGGCCCCGAATTTCTCCTTTACTTGTCACTAACCATCCGATAGAATTTGCCGTCAGGACATTTTCGTCTAGTTGGGATTGGGACAAACTCTCTTTAATGAGTTATAAATTTAGTTTGCAATTACATATATATATATATATATATATATATAATATATAGTAAATGCTTTGAAAAATAATTCTTTTTTGGTAATAAATAAACTTTCAAATAATACATGTATTTGCTATTAGTGTTGCTCACCTAGATTACATAACTCATATATCATACGCTACAATAGAGATAGAATCGGACAATTCACATGGGCCCTCAACAAAAAGTAAAAATAAAAGATAAATATTATGCATTTACTTTTTTGTCCATATTTTGTTATATGACATAAGTTTATAGCCCAGCAAATATGAGCTATGCTGTTGGGAGATCAGTTCTAATAATACATACACAACAATGATCTACTGGCTATATAACTCATATATTTTGAGTTAGAATACATGGGATAATACTAAATATGGGCAAGAAAGTAAATGCAAAATAATTATTACTTTTTATTTTTTTAATTTTTCACTAAACTCAGTGTGAAATAATTAATTTTACCCTAAATCATGATATATGAGCTACCTAATCCAAGGGAACAACTCTCTACATATAATTGTATATAATTGCTCTCTAGAGCTACTTAGCTCATATATATATATATATATATATATATCCTTTGTTACAATAAGGGCTATGATCGAAAAATTCAAGATATGCCCAATAAAAATAAAAATAAAAGATAATAAATAACATTTACTTTTTTGTTAATGCTACATGGCTACAGCTCATCATATATGAGCTACTTAGCCTAGGAGATTATTTATTTATATATAGAACCCCTTAAAAAATACAACTCCATTTTGATTAATTCCCATCATAATTACCCTAAATCACTCGTGTATTCTTCCCTCATTTATGCCGATTGGTCTCTTGAAACTCTAAGAAATTAGGTCTGCGAGCTTCTTTAAATTTTGTTTTCCTTGTTGATAATACAAACATGCATGGATAAAAATAAAAAATAATAATAATTATAATAATAAAAAAACATACATATATATGTATGTATATTAATAGTTGAGTAACTTGAGTTTCAGATTGAATATCTTTTGGCCGTTGATAAAAAAAAAGAAAAGAAAAAAAGAACGTATTTATGCATGCACTAACCCTTGTTTCTGTTCCCAAAAGAGTGCTCTTAGAAGTTCCAGCAGTAAACATGTTGTACAAGAGGGCTATATATAGATACACAAATACACATTCATTTAGTACATGCGTATCATAACTATACTGAAGGAAATGACAAATTTATGGTTGTGAAAAAAGCCCCTTAACAATACTGAAGGAATCCTTATGTGAGATACAAAGGCCATTAGATAAGATTTTTGTAGTTCTTGGTTAGGTCACTTGCAAAACAAGTAAACAAGTGGAGTAATGTTAAGAGATTTGTGCTTTTTGGTTAGGTTACTTGAACTTAATTTGAGCTGTTTTTTGTAGTTCTTGACTAATTTACTTGCTGGCCAGATTTTATTGTTTGGTTAGGTTAAATTGCAAATAACTTGTAAAATACAATTTGTTTAGATTTTTTTTTAAAAAAATAATAATAAAAAATTAATTGTTACTCACTTGGTCACGTAGACATGATTGTGTATGAAAAAAATAAATAAATAAAATAAGTGATTGCGATTTAGAACAAACATGGTTGTAAATATAATAAAAAGAAAATTAACAGTTTCATTAATATCAGTTATGATTACAGGACGAACCAAAACGCCACAACCACTAGGAAGATAGTGGTGGTTGGCCGCAGAATAGTAGATAGTGGTAGTTGGCCGCAGAATAGTGTTGACGCTGGTGCTGCTCGGGTTGGTGAAAATAAAGGCTACATCCATGGACAAGAATTGATGATGATCTTGCTCTGCTGTAGTCCATCAAGAACATACCCAACTCAAACGAAACATACGCATCAATACTCGCATACTCGATCTGTTCGTACGACAACTTCTTGATGTCCCAATCACTCAGAGTAACATGTTTTGGCTTTTCCATAACCTTCCCAATCAACTCCATGGCCAACCTCTTCAACCCTCTTCGTCCAAAATCAGGAACCTGGAACTTCTCCGCAGCGGTTTGTGCCAAATCCAGAGTACGCCCAACTCTAAGTTGATAATGATCAAGCAACTTGTCTGCGTCGTCTTTCACTCCCACTCCAACAAAAGTGAATTCTGGATCGTTAAGAAAGTAAACCAGAGATTCGGGAATGGCGTCCGCATGAAGAAGCTGGAAGATAAGACAGTGATGGTCCATGCAAATCTGCATGATCGCAACTGGGTTTCGGTCGCTCGGCCGATAGTAGGGACGCCACTCAATATCCAATCCCACAATGGAATTAGACGCCGACCTACGCCAGTGAGCCTGGTAGAGTTTGGAAAGCCATGGGTCGACATCTTCAGCAGAGGATGTTAGTGTAGTAGGAATATGTATGTATTACAGGATACATAGGATATGTAGAAATTATGAGCCAATGAACATTAGGAAAGTAAAGTAGGTTTAAGAGAATATTTTGTATATATATATAAAAACGGAAAATTGTTTTTGTATGAACATAAAAGATATATATTTTACTCATATGATTTTTTTCTTTCTCTATAATATCTTAGTTCAGGATATATATTTTATACAAACACCTTTGTATTTTTATAAATTGTACATAAACTACCATTGAAACATTGGGGATCTCTAATTTAATAGCTAGAAATTAACTTACAATATTTTGCAATTTCTGTGAATAAATGAATTTTGAATTAAATAACATATTTGATTTCTATGGATTTCAAATGAAGTTTTCTATTATTATTTACATCGAACTTGCTGATGTGCTTTTTTATATGATTAAAAAATAATAATAACAAAAAGTAACAGAAGGGGGTCATCTCTATGAAGAAAACACAACTTGAAACAATATTTTTCCATCTATATATATTTACCGCATTTATTATGCTTCAACTTATAAAGAAATAATAATTTTAATTAATTAATAATTTAAAATAGCAGCAACTAAAACAAGGTCAAGCACATCCTTAACTCATTCTCTAGTCTATAAGCAGAGCTTAGCCAATATACAGAGTCCTCCGGTTCTAATTTTCTCTTCAACTCATAACAACCTATCTTCACCTTAAGAAGCTTCAAAATAGGCAAGTAACTGGCAAAAATCATATCCTACAAAAGTTAAAAACCACAACACAAGAATAAGAAAGTTTGTATCCTACAGCAAGCATTACACGGCATTGTGACGATGAAAAATGATAAACACATTTTCCATATGATGCTTCGTAATGCCCAGATGCACCAGGAAGTGTCAAATTGCCGTCAAAAAGGAATAGAAATGACTGTCCTAACACCGCAAAATAAGCATAAGCAAACTAAACTTGGTGCACTAAATGCGGTCTCAATGCTACTTCATCATCCCTAAAGGTAGCACATACTTTAGTAAACAAAACTTACAAGCTATCGTTGATATTTATTCAAGCTACCAGTATAATATATTCACCAAAAAAAAAAAAAAAGGCTACCAGTATAATATAAAGGTTTCAAGCTATGACAATGAACGATGATATTTTTCAGGCAACCAGAACATAAAGATTTCAATCCATGAAGACAGACACTGATACTTTTCAAGGTACTCGTATAAACATATAGTAAGTCTCTCAAGGAACGGAAGTCCAGAAATTAGGCCTCAATAACAAGACAACCAGAAATGACGTTTTGAACTGCTTAGAATCATAATGCACATGAATGAAAGAGAGAACTTTCAAAAAGGGAAGGGTTGATCACTCAAAAACAGTTAATGAAATTGCATTAAGGATGAACTCAAGCAAATAATAATTTCTGAGACTGAGATCCAGCTCCTTCACATTTCTCTGAATGACAAAATATAATCAACGTTTTACTTGGCTACTAGGTATTTACAAAAGAATAAGATCTGGCAAACTGAAACCTTGTTATGGACGTCTCTGGAACTTACATAGCTTGCGATGTCTCAAACATCCCATCAAAAACTTCAAGAACTTGTCATGATTCTTTGCCTTCCTTAGATCTTCAAGTAAAGACTTATTGCATTTGTAAATTGATTTAAAAAATGAAGTCTATTTATATAAAACATTTTGGTCATTATGAAAAAGTCCTAAGATTTTAATTTTTTAATATATATATATATATATATGTGTGTGTGTGTGTGTATATTAATTGGTCATTAAATATGTTGATTTTCACACTCTGAATCCATTGAGGTAAAATGAAGAATTGAAATATGAGACAAAAGGGACAAATGAAAAGGCAAGAAGAAAAATTGGAATTTGCAAAAAGATGAGGGTATATGAGAAGCAAAACTCTTGGATGAATTCCAGCAAGCACACGATTTCTAATTGGGAATAAACTCAAATTCAAATTATACAAGAAATAGAAATATATATATATATATATATATATTTAAAAAAAAACAAAAAGAAAAAAGAAGAAGAAGAGACACAGAGAGAGCTCATAAGTGATTCACATTACCTACTGCCATAATAAATTCATCCAATACCCTAAAGAATTTCAAGCTGAAAAACTATTTATATATGTCTCTAAAAGGTTAAAACTGTTGTGAAACAACTGCCAAGGATCATAATATTACGTAGGGAAGGGGGAAGTGATGAACATTATGTCTAAATAAAATGTATTAAACAGATACATAAATGGATTCTATGAAAACATGAATGGGAGGAAAAGCAAACATATAATCAACATGTCCATACCTGAGCCACCACTGCAGAACTAACAGGATTTTTTTCCAATCCCAATCCAGATTACCACAGCACAGGTCATCAGCGTATTAAAGACTCTAACATGACCCGATGATAAAGTATGAGTAATGGAAATTGAAACAATTACAAGAGGCTATAGACAACACCAAAACCACGATCCTTTGGTGGCTTTCAACATGTGCCAGCTAGAAAGATTAACATCTTCTATGATTATCTGTGTTTGATGAACTTGGTACATTAAATGTCTTTCCCAACAGTGATTCATGAAAACTGCTTTCTTCATCCTCCTCATCTTCATCTCTGCCTGATGACAGAGGTCAACCCTACAGATATGTTTTATATATCAAGTGAAGAAACATTAACTATAACTTAACAGAAACTATGTTTTTCTGTAAAATTGCAAAGTTTATTAAGAATCTCCACCTAGATAACACACATTAAATGAAACTTGTTGAGTAGCATATCTTGATTCATACAGCAAATACACTTTTAGATCCCTGTTTCAAAATCAGTCATAAAAATTATAAAAGCGTGAGTTGTCAACCAAACCCAAGTTTCAGTTAGAATGCCCTCTAAGTATTATTGAAGCAATTGTTAATGAAATAGAATAATCAGACCTAGATGTTTTGTGGAAACACCGAATACATGAATCAACATGTTGAAAATAATCAATCTTCTGAAAGGTAAGACAATACCAACGACATATGATCATGGATTAGAATACCAAATAAAAGCATGTATGGTACAACTGAATTATTGCTAGATAGATCCTCCAAAAGTATTGAACATTTTTCAGCCAACTACATGAGGCTACAGAGAACAGGACACATCTGCAAAAGTATTGAATATTATGGTACAACTGAATTATTGCTAATTCCACTTCTTTTTCAGTAACACTTACAGAAAAAAGATGAACATGAACTTCTAACACAGAAAACACTTGCAATTACATTCATAATTGGGAAAGGAATCCAAAACTATGTTACTTTCCCCTATTTGTATATCAACAAGCAAAACAAACATTAAAGAAGCTTAACTGACCTGCTTAGATTCACAGAGCCTCAAACAAGACTCACAGTTTCAACAGATAAGACAGCAGGAGCAATCAACCAGAAGCAAGTGGAATCACTAGCAAGGGATAAGCATGAGAAAATGAATCACTTTTTCGGCCTTACAAAAGAATATATGAGTGGTCTAGAGCAATCAAAATGAGATTTCATTTGTTCTTTTTGCTTGGAAATACTTTTGGATAAACTTCAAAAGGATCACTCATATCAAGGAGTGTGTGAGGTACTTTGGCTAAAAAGGGTACTAGAAGAACTTAAGAGGCCAATTAGTCTTCCTATAAAGTTATACTGTGATAACAAGGCAGCTATCAGCATTGCTTATAATCCAGTTTTGCATGACAGGACAAAACACGTTGAGATTGACAGACACTTTATAAAAAAAAAAACTTGAAGAATGGGTAATTTGTACGGCATTTGTTCCTACTACACAGCAAGTTAGCAAGTTGGGCATGACAGACATTTTTGCACCAACTTGAGGGGGAGTGCTGGTAAATTAGTATGGAATTTCTGATTTACTACCTGATTTTTAGGAATTAATTGTAATCTAACTTCTAGGGGTTAGGTATTAAGTCATTAATACCTAAAATAAAGGGATATCAGCTTTATATCACTGATTCCCAAACATACTGTTTTTTCCTTATTTATTCTTTCCTTACTTAGTTGCTTATTGTTAGGAAGAGATAAGTTCTTGATTCCTATTTAAGTTTGTAAAATTCAACGTGAATAATGAATGAAGAGATTATTCTATCATTCCTTTCCTCTGTTATTTTCTACATGTATCAACCACATTTATCAACAATCTCATAATTACTAAACACATCGTTATAAGTGAGAAATTGAGCATGGTTGAAAAAAAAAAAAAGAGAGAATAACTTCATCATTAGATAACTCATTCTCAAGTTCATAATTCAGCAGAGACTTACCAACCAAAAAAATTGAAACTAACAATTCTACTTTCCTTCAATTTCAAAAGTCTCTAAAGCAGGTGCACACCACCGTAACGAGTCCTCTAACTCTGATTTTCTCTTCCAAATATTATCAAATACCTTCACTTTAAAATGCTTCAGATTAGGCAATGGAGGAGAGCTTGGCTTTCTTAAATTTTTAGGGAAAATAATATCCTACAAAAATTTAAACCCACAACAAATGGAACTTGTATCATTCATTTAAAGCCTTGCACTAAGACATTTTGAAAACGAGAAAATAATAAAAATAACAAAAAATGCAATAATAAAACCTGTTCAGTGTCAATGGAGAGCATCATCTTCTTCAAGCCATTGAATTTTGAAAGAAGATATAAAATATCAAAATGTGGAGCTTTAAGCAAACCAAATAATGGCACGGAAGTCTCAAATCAGCTTTGAACAGGTTGGGAGCCTCTACGGAAAAGATAGTAGCTACATTAACGGATAAAGATTTCAAGCTATGACAACAGACGCTAATATTTTTTAACTCACAGCAATGTAAAACAATAAAATCTGTATTCCAACCACTGATCAGTAAACTTCAGACATGACAATGATAGATACTTACCTGTCTTACTAACAGCATAATCTACTTGATCTGATCAAGCTCTTCCAACTACATGGAAATCCTCAATAACAGGGCATCCACAGAAAACATTTTGAAGTGATTTCCTATCAAATTTTACAAAATCGAAACAAAGAATTTTCGAAGAGAGAAAGGTCTTCCAACAACACATCACAACTTAAGGACGGTTAATGAACTTGCATTAAGAACGAACTGAGTTAAAAAAAAGCATTATGTAAAACATTGTAAAAAAAAATATTAATTAAATAATTAGGCAAATAGATTTTCTTCTATTTCACAAAAGTATAAAAAAAGAAAAAATTAGGGGGAAACCTAGACGATAAAAACTACTTCCATTTTGGTGTGAATAAAAGAATTTTAACTTAAATAATATAGTTAATTTCTAAGCATTTAATGTAATAACCTCATTTATTTTCAAAACTGTTGGTTTCCGGACGCATTTTTGATTAAATCGTGGTTTTGCCATTTTTACTAAAACAAGCAGTTTCGGAGTTCCCTGAGAATTTTCTGAGGACCGAGACTGCCCTATGAGGAGTCGAGGAATATTTTCTACCTATTTTGCCCTTGGTCCCGATTTGACCATGGTTGACTTTTACTATTTATTAAAATATTAATATATTTAAATATCTTTATTTTTTACTTTTGATTTATTATTAAAAAAATAAATTGCCAATTGAAAATTTGTATGTGTGGCCGACTATACTCCTTTTTGTTTCACCAATTGAATTAAATAATATATATATATATATATATATAATATCTTTACTTTATTGTATTTTATTATTAAAAGAATATGGCAATTGGAAATTGAATTTTTTTAGCCGACACACTCTTCTTATTTTTCACCTTGTTTTGCTTTTTTACCAATTCATTTATTGGTTTTCACAAGTTAGAGAGAGAAAAAGTGAAAATTGCAAAAAACACAAACCAATTTTCAAGAGGGAAGTGGCCGGCCATCAAAAGGGGGATTTTGGCTTGGTTTGAAGGCTTTTCAAAGGTGGGGTTTGCTTGCTTCTAAGCTTTAATCAAGGTAGGCAACTAATACCCTTTTATTTTCTTGTATATTTCTTTATATTTTCATGAAATTCTTGGATAAATTCATGTGTTATGATGTTGTGATATTGTTGCGATGATGGATCGAGGTTAATATGTTGTGGTTAAGCTTATTGATTAAGACCTCATTTATTTGGATTGAGATTTGATGGAATATGTGGAATAAAGTTTGAATTTATGGAAATTAAGCATGGTTTGATAGAGTAGCTTGATAGATTTGAGGTTTGGCATGCTTGGTTTGGTGTTTTGGTGAAGAAAATAAGGTGGAAATTGTGTATAAGGGGAACGGCCATAGTGAAGAGGCTTTGTGAAAAATTTTGCAAGAAAGGGGAATTTGGTCATTTTACATACAAAGGGTATTTTAGGAATTTTTAAAAAGTTCAAAGATATTTTGGTCATTTTGCATGTAAAGGACTTAAATAGGATTTTTGAAAGTGTTTGAGGGCAATTTTGTCATTTACATGTAAAGGATATAAATGGAATTTCATAAAAAAGTCAAGGACATTTTAGTCATTTGACGTGTAGGGAAAGATGGAATTTTTGAAATTGTTGAGGGTATTTTTGTCATTTTGCACAAGAGGGGTAGAGTTGAAAATATTTGAAATTGGAGGGGGTATTGAGGTCTTTTCCAATTTCCAAATTATTTTAATACCTATATATATGTTAAATTGCTATTTATTATTTAATATACATATAAGTATTTTCAATTATTATTATTTACATTTGCATAAATATAATTAATTACACATGTGTTTGTGTAATAGTAAATATATATGTATTTTATAAAATACATATATTTTATGTACGTATTTATTAAATATACTTAAGTATATTTTGTAAAGGGTTATGTATAAAAATAATACTTTACGTATTAAATGGAGTATTAAGTTAATATATATAAATTTTGTGAGTATTTTATACATGGGGGTATGTATATATATATATATATAATTATGTGTATGTATAAATAGTATTCGTATGCATGTATATGTATATAAAATACGTGTGTACATATATGGGTGTGTATATATGTGTTTGTGCATATATATGTGTATGCGAGTATATATTTATATGTGCGTATTTTATATATGTATTTATGTGTATGTGTATATGTGATTATGTATATATGTAAATTATAGTTGTGTGCATATATATGTATATATAAAATGTGTATACATATATGGGTATGTATATATGTGTTTATATATATGGATATGCGTATGTGAATGTGTATTTACGTGTGTATATTTTCATATATGTATTTATTTATATATGTATTTATAATTGTGTCGTAAATGCGTATGTTGATGGAATTTATTAACTCCGTTATTGTACCGAGGGTAGAATGGCAATTAACCATATGCCTATTGAGGGGTATTTTGGTAATTTTCCATTTACTTGAGGGGTATCTTGGTAATTTCCGACATGGCCAATGACATATCGGTAATTACATCAAGATGGTTGAAATAATTTGTAGTTGATGGAGCAGGGGCATTTCAATAATTACAGCTGTTGGAATAGGACGGTTGGTAATTATGTATTTTACTGTGTTGCTTGGTTTTACTTGTGCATTGTAGTATGAGCATTTATTTGCATAGAACAATTTTGGTGGTTTATTGTTTTAGGAGAATAAAAGATTTTTCCTTGTGGGTTTATGTTTTCAAAAATTAGTTGCATGATGAGGTATATGGTTCAAACCCTATTTTTAGACGCTCTGTGAATCACTGACCACACATAGTGGTGGATTGCCCGGAACGATGGTTTATCCACATACCAAAGAGGTGTGGTGTTTTGTGCATGAAACGCGGAAAGAGAGTGAGTTTTTCGGTTGAAAAATAAAAAGGGAAAAATAACGATTTTAGGTGTATGGTGATATACTTCATGACATGACATTTGCATTTGTATATGGTTGCCTACTGAATGTTTTCCACTCATAATTGTCTGTCCTGTGTGACAGGTAAGTCCAAAGCCGAACAATAGGGCTTGGCGGGACGCAGACTAGAAGGTGCATCATAGTACATTGTTCTTCCGCTTTTGGTTTGTTATATTTTGGGCGATGATATTATGTATTTTTAAATACTACATTTTCCTTTGCAGTGTGGGTGTGTAAACTTTATTTTATTTTAAAGTATTACTGTTTTTAGTATGGTTTGAAAAACGGTCTCAAAGAGTAAAAGAAAGTCTCTGATTTTATTGTGTCATTGTTCAAAAGGTTTTAATCAAATCAAATTTAAAATGTACATATATATATATGATAATCACATCTTACTCGAGAACCTAGGCTTGGGTAAGGAGGTGTTACATTTAATTTGTATTTATTATTATTATTTTTATTATTAATCAAGAAAGATAAATATAGGGTAAAAAAAAAATTCTTTAGAAAATACTATGATATCGCGTTTGGGATGCAGCGCAACGGAAAAAAACCGATAACACCTTTATGATCTTACTTGTGAGAGTTGGGGGTATTGATATACCCTATGTGCTGCCTTATATCTCCGGTATTGAGGAAATTGATAGATATGTGGACCTATTAATAAGGACTCCCACATGATTATAGAGACCAAATAGTAAAATCCCTTATTATTTATCCAAAAATGAAACTGATAGGAGTGTAACTTGCTAATCTGGACTCCTACTTATATAGACACAACATCGAATAAACTCTATCTTATAATTGATGATTTTTATATTAAGAATTTTTTTATTTGAAAATAATAATGCATCAAATTAGACAATGATTACAAATGTAAATATTTCTTGGAAAATCATTTCCTATAAAAATTTAAAACCACAATAATGAAGAAGGAAATTTATGTATCATTCAATTATAATCCTGCACTGAAACATTGCAAATAATTATTAGAAAAAGAAGAAGAAGAAAAAGAAGAATTGAGTAGCTATTCCCTAATAGACAGCACCATTTTCTTGGTGTTGAGATTTCAAATTAAGAATATATATACATATATACACACTAGATCATAAGCTTCACGCATATTGCTGTACAGACAAATTGGCTTCAAACAGGTTAATTATGAGTTTTGATCCAAATGATTGAGCTGACAACACATGTTAAGCTTAAGCAAACTAAATAATTAGCACAGCCTCAGTTTTAACCGGTACATCAGTCGATAAAGATTTCAAGCCACAATTCGACTTAAAGCAAAGAAATCTTTACGCAATGTTAAGTAATGAGAGATGCTTAAGCGTTTTACTAACAAAGAAATCTACACGATCTAAACTACATAATAAAGCATCCAAAAATAAGATTTTAAAGATTCCATGCACGTCAAAGAGAGAAACTTTCGAACAGGGAAAGGTCGAAAGAGAGAGCCCTCCAACGAAGAATTGTGCTAATGAACAAACTGTGGTGAATAATAATATATACTTGATACACAGATCTTACTCCTCCACATTATTTTGAAGGCCAATTTTTAACCAACTTAGCTTCTTTTTTTTCTTTTTCTTTTTCTTTTTGGTGAAAATAGCAATGCATTAACACAAAAGAAAAACCCCCAAAGGGATTACAGAGCAGCAGCGGCTTGCTCAACCATAATCTTTTCCAAAATACAGAAAGGAAGCTTATGTAAAGAAAATTCATCTAGACTAAAGCCACAATTATTTGAGAGGGAATATTTTGCAACCAGATCTGCTAAAGTATTACTGAGTCTACTTTTCCAAAGTAGCTGCCAATCTTGATTTTCAAATCTCTTACGAATGGCATTCAGAGAGTGGTAGGAATACCAGCCATAAGAATCCTCTGTTGAATTAATTATATTGGCAACCTCCTTTGCATCCGTTTCCCATTCCACTTTCCTCCATCCGCCAGATTCCGCATTCCACTTTCCTCCATCCGCAAGAATCCGCATGAGCAGCTGCCCAACCAAGAGCCTCCACCTCCGCATCAAAAGCTGAGTTACACGTGAATAATTTGGACGCAAGGAGCAAAACATTACCGTGCTCATCACGCACCACCATCGCAGCAGCTGCTGTCGTATTGGCAAGCGCAGCATCCACATTAACCTTTAGGAACCCTTGTTGTGGGGGGCGCCAATTCATCAGATCATGATCCTCTGTAGAGGAGCTTGAAATTCCTTCCTTTTTCCCAGCTTCAGTAAACTCCTCCACTGAGCAATTAATTCCGATAATAAGATGGTAGAGATTAACTCCTCCATTAAAGAAAAACTTGCATCTCCCTATCCAAATGGTATAGAAAAGTGTGGCCTTAGCTTCTGCTCGGTTACTACTACTACAAAAACCACATTCAGTGACGCTAATATAATTAAGTGGTATACTAGCAGCAGCAGCACTATCTTAACCAAAAGGAGAGATGTCAAACTTAAATCTTTGTCATGGATATCTCTGGAACTTGCATATATATAGCGTGCAATATATATCTCATATATTTGTAAGTATAATTTATTGCATAAACATAATTGCAATAACTAAGTGAATTCAGATATTAAAATTCTATATTTTTTATGTACCAAAAATAAGATAGTATTTACCATTATCCATGAGATTGATTTAATAAGACCTACAAAGATTTATCTGAGGAAACATACGGGCTTGACCGCCCAAATTTTACAAATTAATTTTTCATTTTCCCAAATTAAAAACACGTGTAATACATCTTCAGTTAATATTTTTGAAAAATATATTTAGAAAAAGGCAGATCCAAGTTTAATATTTCGGTTAATTTTAGAAAACACTCGAACCACGTTTTCAATGTATTTAAGAAACGTGGGATAAAAAAATTTCAAATTTTTTTAAAGTTTTGATTTATTTTTTACTTTTCAAAAGTCCTAAAAATTAAATGACTCTCAATCTCTTTTTTTTTTTATACCAAATATGGTTTAATTTTTATGAATTTCAATATTCTTAACAAACAGAGTTTCACTATTTCATTTTAGGAAAAGAGTTTTTTAAAAAATACTACCGAATGTAACTTTAAATTTAGAAAATATAAAACACAATTTCTTTTTTCATTTTAGAAAAATAATTTTACAAAATGTCAACCCTACTTTCTCTCTTTTGTAATCTTCCTTTTTGATGGTGTAAGTGTAAAGAGGGGTGTAGGTCGAGACCGCTTTCTATATATAGATGAATAAAATAACCATTTTCATCAAACGGGTAAATTTTATTTTAAAAAACTGTAACTTACATTTAACTAAATTGACTAATCATAATTTAACCCTTAATAATATTAAAACCACAATTAAATTATAATTTATGAGCTACTTTAATTATGCGGTTTACAATATTTGCCCACAAACGTTAAGAACCTTTCTCCATAGTCTCTCTTTTACTCTTTTTCTTGCCACGGTTCTAAAATTCTGGAAAAATAATTCTACTTATTTATTTATTTGTTTTGGTAAATTACTTAATTTTTGTTAGAATTTGTGTATGCGCGTGTATATATATAGCCCTCAAGAGTAACACATCCTTTAAATAATGGAATTGAAGCTATCCATAGACTACACTTTTGGGAACATTAACAAGGTATATATAGTATTCACAAATTAATATGTACATTTCAAAATAGAAATCTACATACACGCATATATATATATAAGATAATTGCTCTAAAGTACTAGATCACTATATGGTGAATGACAATAAGAATATAATTGACTAATTTAAGAGGTGGTAGGAGAGATGAAGAGGGGAAATGATAGAGTGGTGAGGGGAGGGGTTGGTGAAACGATTGAGTGGAGAATATAAATCTCTCTTGTTGTTGGTACGAATGAAAGGAAAAAGAGCATGAATAATTAAATTATAAATAAAAATTTGTTAGCTTATTATAAAAGCTTCCCCTTCTTCAATCCAAATAATATTGGAGAGAGTATTTTTTACGAATTATAATGGATTTGTCATTCATTCTCAAATTCACTCTATCAATCATTTCTACTAAATAATCCTCACACCTCAAATCCCTTTACAACTTCCTTTTCCTTCTTCAATCTCTTCACAACTCTCTTCTACCAAATAAGGGCAAAATAGCAACGAAAGTTTGGTTTAAATAATATAGCTGAAAAAGAAAAAAGTAAATGGAGATTAAATGCACGAGTAACTCATTCTCTTTACCACATAAACTAAAACCAAAAAATAAATTGAAACCTCACAAAAAAAATTGCCAATTAAAAATTACAAAATGCTAGATAAAACCCAATAGCGATTAGAACCACTCAGCTATCATCTTCTTTAAATTTAAAGAGTCTTAACAGAAGGTCCACACCAAAGCAAAGATTCTTGCAATTCCAAGGTTTTAGTAAAATGATTATTAGACATGTCCTTCACATGGAGGTGCTTCAGATTAGGCAATTGAGAAGCACACTTCTTTCTAATTATTTTCAGAAAAATATGAACCTAAAAGAACAACCACAACAACAACAATAAAAATATATATATATAAAAAAAAAGAGAACAATCTTGTAATTAGAAGTTGTCAAAATGGTAAAACTAAACCTAGGCAAATTATATGTACCTCTTGCCCACGAATAGTCAGCGTCAGCTTCTTTAAGAGATTGAGATTTGAAAGACGATGTACAAGAGCAAGATATGAAGCTTCATTCATGTAGCGGTCATCAAGGCTCAAATTGGCTTCTAACAGCTTGGGAGCCTCAACCGAAATGTTTGACTCAACCAAACATGCAAAGTGCAAGGCAACTAAATCTGGCATTCTAAGTAAAGCCGCAACGCGCTTTCTACAGAACGCATTGTACAGAGTAAAGTTAATCTCTCAAGGAGGGCAAGTCCAGAAATTAAGCTGTTCAGCCACTGATTGGTGTTTATACCGAATTTCACTCTGTCACAAACCGTTAAACTTCTCGTCTGGCTCGGCCGTGAACTTGCGAAGACCAAAGATGAGCGCGAAGATTTTGGGGGTACCGGTGTGGTACTGGTCAAAGAAGCTCCGACGCTCAAGTAAGCTAATTGGTTTTGGACTTTGTATATCAGTGAATAGGCTTCTTGTGAGATTGTAAAATAATATACATTTGCCTTGAATTATGATGGGGTTTATATACACTCTGTTTTTACCTTTCTCACCTGGACGTGGGCTTAAAACCCTAGCCGCCCCAATTTAAGGTAAGTCCTAGAGTTGGTTCTTCCCATTTTGGCAAGTGAAATATGAAAAAGTATCCAACATTAACTATAGAGCCAACTTTCCTTTTGAAATCCTCCTCAACTCTTACCACATTCGAGCCAATGGAAATTATTTTGAGCCATCACTTTCAGTCCATTGCTTAGCTCTCCTTGTATACAAGTAGAACCTTCTCTGAGCCAATCAATGACAGCCCTTCAAGGAATCTTATATTCTTCCAAGTCCAGCCTCTAAGTGGGTCCTCGATTTAATTAGCTCGGCTCTTCCAAGTTAATTCATTAGGTCTGAAAGTCCTTCCTCTTTCCAACTTAGACGGTCTGGCTCATCCCTCCACCTTAGGCCTTGCCGGCCTAGCCCAATGAGAATTTTGCCTATACAGTCAACCCCAATCACCAAGCCAGAGTAGTTTGTGAGCGCGACTAATACTGTGGCTCGGTTATTGAACCATTCTCGAGTACTCTTTATCTCATGGGGAAAATCAAACGCTTCTAACACTCAGCCGCTATTTCAACCACCGTGTCATTATGACAGATGTATGGAGCGATGTGTTGAAATTGAAAAGACTTATCAAATCTCGATCATCAATTCAAATCTCCAATTTTAATCTCAATCGTCCGCGCTCAAAGCTAATAAACTGTGAACCCTTTCAATTGCTAGCCCTTCGACTTCAATCCCTCACTCTCCTTATTTCGAAAACTCCTACTACAACCTTCAATCTACCTCCTTTCCCAGACTCCATCTACTACACCAAACTCCCCAATCACTATTTCCAAGTTTGAGGCCATACTTGAATGCGACTCAATGCCGTGAGCGCATCTCAGTCACCTCTTCAGTGCCCGCGAATCAATTACGTGTTGAAAACCTGAAGTTTCAATTCTCAATTTGGTCGTGTTCTTCATTTCCAGTGACTCTCCGTCTCCAACTTGCTCTCAGGTTAGATCCAAATCTTCCTATCTTTAAAATTTTCACAAATTTCTATTTTCCGTCAATAATGGAGTCCCTGGATCCGATCTGATTGTCGAAGAGCAACTAGTTAGGAAAAATTCACACCTAAGAGCCAGTTTTTCAATTGAAACCCCTCACCCTAGGCGATTAGACGGACCAAACGTAGAAATCCCTACCAGAGTCCCTAGTACTAGGTTAAACGACCCAAATGGTAATAGGTTAGGGCTGATAACCATGCGGCCTGTGCTAATCAAGATGGACATAGCCACAGTCTTTAAATAAGGCGACATGTCGTATCTCAAGGAGAGTTTCAGTATGCCGAGCCAAGTCGAACTATCTGCACCAGGACCTTTAGAAAGAGCCGATTCTCTTTATGAGGGTGGGTTTGCTTCTATGAGATTGCCTTCAAAGTAGGGCTCAGGCTCCTTCTCCACCATATCATCAATATGGTGCTGAACTTTTACAACATTGCACCAGGGCAACTTATGCCAAACAACTGGCAGTATTTGTTGGGGTTGATTGTTCAATCCGATGAGCGCAGCCTATAAATTGATATGGCCACGTTCCTATACTTCTTCTACATGAAGCTGAGCGAAGAAAGGAGATACACTCTCTACGCTCAAAGACAAATCAGGTTGTTTGAAGATGCTTTGAAGTGGAACATCCTTCTACCTAACAAACTGAACAGATTCCTAAAGGTATCCCTCTCCCTATACTTAAGGTTCCATACTTGCATATTCTTGAGGGCTGCACTAGGCTCTTATACAGTGTGCCAACTGATCCCCTATGGGCTTCCTATCCTTCAGTTGACATGGGCAAGCTAAAGATGAAGATATCCAAGGCTGAGCTTAAGGCCACAAAGAAGAAGAAGAAGAAAGATAAACTAGCTGCATCGAAGGACGGTGTGTCCTCCCAGGCGCACAAAAGCGAGGAGCGCCCAAGCACTATGGTTGCTATCCGGCCTTCCATGATAGAAAAACTTCAAAAACATCTAACAAAGGAATATTAACCTTTACTTGTTTCAAAACTTCAAAGATTTCAAAATTTTTATTTAAATTTTAATTGGCTCTAATCATTGAGAAAAAGGTGCAGAAAATAGACTTTTATCATTAAGAACAGGTTCAAGTTCATCATGCTTATCGTTACCCTTTGGCTCTAAGGGTGCACCTTGCTTGTGATATTTGAAATGGATAGTTTTTTCTATAACTTTTCCATTTCGAAGAGCTATGATAGAATTGACATCTTTAGGTTAGCTCTCACTTGAAGTGGAAACATGACATTGATTAGCAGGATTAGGTAGAGGTTGAGCAGGAAACTTACTTTTCTCTTGAGTGTGTAAACTTGCAGTCAAAGCAAGAAGTGTGTTTTTTATCTCATTAATAGCTTGTGAAGTTTGATTGTTGATGTTTGTTTGGCCTTGAATAAAGGTTTGCATTGTCTCTTCCAAATTCTTTGAATGCGATGATGCATATGAAGAAAATTTGATGTACCTTGAGAAGGCATTGTGTTAGCACTATTATCATTCATCTAACTGAAATTTGAGTGATTTCTCTATCCCGGATTATATGAATCTGAAAAAGAAGATCTAAATTGCTTTTTAAAATTATTCATACTATTTACTTGTTCATGTACAACTTCTTTAAAAATAGGAAGTGTTGGACATTCATTTATTGAGTGCCCTAAATCATCACAAATGCCACGCACAAATTTGATTTCTTTTACTTTCCCTAATTCCATGGTTTCAATCTTTCTAATTAAATTAGCAAACCTAGCATTTAAATCTTCTTTTTGACCAAGATGATATTTTCCTTTATTAGCATTTGCAAGATTAGATCTAATTGAATTTTCAGAAAAATTTGTACCATACCAAGATTGAGAATTTTCAGCCAAGTGATCTAAATATTTTAAGGTTTCACTAGGTTCTTTATCAAGAGACTCACCATTGCACATTGTTTCCAAAAATTATTTCGTTTCAGATGTTAAACCTTCATAAAAAAAAACCTTATAGTGCTCCATTTTTCAAAACCATGATGTGAACAAGAATTTAGCAAATCTTTAAAACATTCTCAATATTAAAAATATGCTTCATTTGAATTTTAGAAAAAATTTTGAATTTGTCCTTTGAAAGCATTGGTTTTATATGTTGGAAAAAATTTCTTTAAAAACCCACTTTATATTTCTTGCCATGTGCCAATTGACCTTGATTTCAAAGAGTTAAGCCAAGTTTTTTATTTATCTTTTAAAGAAAAAGAAAACAATTTAAGCTTAACAATTTCTTCGGTACAATTTTAATCATTAAATGTTGCACACACTTCCTCAAATTCTTTAAGATGTAAATAAAGACTTTTAGATTCTAAGCCATAAAAATTAGGAAGTAATGAAATCATACCCGGTTTAAATTTAAAGTTATTAGCATTAATTAGAAAGATAAAACATGATGGATTAGAATTTCTAGGTGGTTACAAATATTTATGCATGGTTCACAACGGTTAATTTTCATGTTCATCATGTATACTTTCACTTTTAGCCATTATGTCAAATGTGTGTGATTGTTGAAATGATTCAAGCAAATCAATATGTAAAGTACCAGGATTAGTTTTAACTAAGCAACTAGAATTTGCATCACGATACCAATTAAGTATAAATAAGGAAATAAAAATAAATAAATAAATAAGGGAGAGGAGGCTCAGCCTTCCAAGATAGAAAAATTTAACACAAACAAAGGAGGCTTGGCCTTCCATGATAGAAAAATTTAACAAGTAGGCGGTATAAGAAAATCAGTCATTAAATACATAAAAATAAATCAAGTAAAAGGGGAAGAATATATCAGATTTGTGAAGTTTACTCAAAGAGAGAAAAAATCTTAATCAATTTGATCTTCAAATAAAATCCCCGGCAACATCGCCAAAAACTTGCTACAATTAAAAGGTTGCGAACCCAATTGCAGGTTATCTCAGGTAATAAATTCTTGGGAGTCCGAGGTCGATACACAGGGAACTAATGAAGAAAAATTGTTAGAGATTAAAATAAAATGATTTGTTAACTAAGATTAAACTAATATAAGTTATTCTCAAATGAAAAGGATTTGCTTGGGTTAGGGGATCCACTCTTAGTATATAAAATAAGGGTAAGATTAATCTGTTTATAACTCAATTGGAATCCATGCACAAAGAAGGTTCCAATCGGAAAATATAACATTCAAAGTTCATTTAAAATTATAAGTGTAGTTATATTTTCTTACTAACACTAACACTTTCAAATGGGTTCAAGTATTCATTGTGTCAATTTCTTGTCAACAATGAATCAAGATCCCCACTTTGCAAGGAGGATTCCTAATAACGCCAACACATGTAAGTGGGTTCAAGTATTCATTGTGCCAATTTCTTTTCAACAATGATTCAAGATCTCCATATTACAAGGAGGGTTTCTAAGTTGATTAAAACAAATACAACACATATAATAACAATATAGTAATATAAACATTCAAGCTCAAGAAAAAGATTAATCTAATCTTATTTCATAACCAAGAGCTTTACCCTTTCATCCCAGCAAAATGAGGATTAGTTACTTATAAGAAAGAAAAAAGAAATAAAGAAGAAAGGAAGAAAGAAGAAAATAAATATAATTTCTACTAAGAACAAAAGAAGATTACAACAAGAGAAACAACAATACAAAGAGTATGATCTGATCTCTCAATTCAGAATGGCTAAATGGGCATTCAATGCTACTATTTATAAATTATTAAAGGTACAAAATGCTAAGAGACTTATATGAAGATAGACACATAGTTAGGTAAACTTTGAAAATGTATGTCATGCTTGTCTTCCCACTTACACCGTCCATACCACACTGAATTCGGTGGAATCTTCCATTAGACAAAACATACAAGATGTAGCTGCATGTCTTGAGAACATTAAGAATTAGGCTATTTGGGCTAGTACTTTGTGAAATACGGCCCAAATACTGAACCTTATTGGGCTGGTCTCCGAATGTAGAATAATTGTGCTTTAGCCCCAAATACAACCTACTAAACTTCTGAACTGAACTTTGTTGATGACTACAATGTTTTGGTGCATTAAGTCATATTTTCATTGCATTTAGAATCATCTTAATTGACCTTCTAAATTGAGAGATGCATCAATTTTATTAAACCTGTATCAAAAACACATATTTCAATTTATTTTTACTTTTAAACTTAAATTTAAAGAAATTGCAAAAATTAGAGGAATTAATAATATTTTTAAGTGTACAATGATGATTTAAACTATAATAGATGAGTAGCCTCATAGAAATTGAGACTTTTATCTCTTGATTGATAGGAGATATTAATAGAGGGATTAAGGGAGGGGGAGGAAATGGTGAATGGATTTGAGAGATGGTGGTTGTTTGGTAGGAGGGATTGATAGAGTGGATGGGTTTGGGGATAGATAACAAATCTATCCAAATCTATAAAAAATACTTGCTCCAATATTGGAAGGATTAGAGGAGGGAAAACTTTTATAACTAACTAATAAATTTTTAATTACACTTTAATTCATTATAATATTCTTTCTTCACATCATACTAAATAACATGACGGATTAACCTAATTCTCTCACTCTTTCAACATCTCCCTCTCCTTATCCCACTCCACTCCTCCCCCTACCCCTCCTTCATACCAAATAGAGACTTAATCAAGGCTCCACAAAACACAGAGCAGCCTTATTAGGGTGTAATTCTTTTGTATAGTACAACTTGTAGCCTCACTTAGAATAATTAATTTATATTTAATTTATTAGCAAATACGATGAAATTAGGAGCAAGGCTAATTTCTAATATTGAGTTAATTTCATGTGACCTCAAGATTTAGGTTCACTTAGGTCTCTTAATTTACTCTTAATTAAGAGGCCCGAGCCCTGCTGTCAGGTTGGGGTTATGGACTAGGTGAAATAATATTTCATCTGTATATTTAGGGTTGTGGATCCCATAAGGTTAGATAGTACTTGTTATATAAATAATGAATTTTTCCAAATTAGA
Organism: Rhamnella rubrinervis; assembly: GCA_007844105.2. Taxonomy (NCBI): domain Eukaryota; kingdom Viridiplantae; phylum Streptophyta; class Magnoliopsida; order Rosales; family Rhamnaceae; genus Rhamnella; species Rhamnella rubrinervis. Next base: position 11,527,205 of record CM017574.2, on the reverse strand, counting down.
ATAAACAAAAAATTACGAATTCATTGCAAAGTGCATAAGCGAAAACTTGAAGGATTGAAAGAAAATATATATTTGGATAAGTAGCCACTCCAAAATATTAATGTCCTTATTTATTAGAAGCCCTCCAGTTGATAAAGTACAACATGGATTATTTTAATTTTGGACAACATACACACATATACTATTGCCAACGTACATATATAAAACTGCCAAATCTTAAACGCTGCCTTGCACTTTTATCTGCAGCTTTATTCTTTAAGACGCATAGACCTTTTTTTTTTTTTTTTTGACGAAGTGGCTATTTGTTGATCTTTGTCTTATGGTGCCAAGGATATTGCACCATTTAACGCTGGCGAAGTGCCTGCAGGTGTAATTGCTACAGATGCCTTGTATTTAGTCCATGAGCTCTGAGATGTAGAGCTTCCGCCTTCCAACTTAGCTTTGTAACTGTCCCAATCAGCTTTTTGAAAGTAGCCAGCCTCACGAATTTCAGTATATACCTACACGTGATAAACATTTTAACAAATCGAATAGAATTCTTAATTAGCTGCAAACTTATTAGTTTCCATAATGATAATCATATATATATATATATATATATATATATATATATATAGAATTCAAATTAATCCAATGGAACACTAGGTAAGTCATAGTTACCTTATTTGCACCAGAAGAGGCAGAGAACCAAGAAAGCATCCAGTCATAATCACCGTTGGTATACACAACAGCGGATTGTGACATACCCGTCGAACCAGAGACATGATTGAACTGTCCGGAGTTGGCGGCTGAAATCATAACAGGGTAATTCTTATCACCGACATGCCCATCCCAGTCACGAGGGAAAACAAAATTTGTGGCAGTTACAGTAGAGTTTGTAAGCGTGCAAAGTACAGTGACTGAAGAGGTTGCCATATCCTCGCCTTAATTGCCTGCAACTTCACTAAGTTGTTACTTTGAGGTGGTATGGTTTCCACAGTTTATGAGAACACATATTTATAGACACCACATCCATGTGCATGCATGCCCCCACTAAGCGGATAAGCTTCTAATGTGTGGGAGATATTCTTCTTCACACGTGAAACTCATGTTTAACACTTAGATTATTCAACATCCAATTTCACTTTTAATTTTGTTTTCTACCGTCTTTTAATATACATACATAACCAATCGTTTATTTAACTGGGTGAAAGATCCCTCAATGGAGAATTTATATATAAATGGATAAAGCTTTTCATTACAACCTATGTAATTTTATCAATTATGGGATAATTTATATATATATATATATATATATGAATAAAGTTCTTCATTACAACCTATCTAATTTTATCAATCCATGTGGGATGACTTTATTGGTTGGAGATTACATTTAATTAAAAAATTTAACAAGCTCATTATGTTTTAAGTGCTGTCACATAAACACCAGCGGGCCTGACGTAATATAATTTTTATATTAAAATTTTATTTGGTGAAAGTGCAACTTAAAAAGCTAATGCTAATTACATCATTCCATGTAGGCCAATGCTAATATTTAAATTATTCAATGTAGCATTGAGCTCACTAGTTCTTATATGAGAAGCGTCAAAGCATATGCCACATAAGGAAATCCTTATTTAACTAAATTCGGGATCCATCACTGAAGAATTCTTATATATATATATATACTCTCCCACACAATATTGCTTATATATCAGACATAATAATAACGTGATACATTTGTAAGTGGTGGAAAAAACCTATATTATATGTAATCAATATATTTATGTGTAAGGCCTTTATTTGGATATCATGTAGGATATATGAGCAACATTATTAAGGAGAACATTTCTCTCTCTCACTATATATATATATATATATATTTGTTTTCCACTTTTGTTTGATGTTTATACAAGGTGGAAATTCCAGTTTTTTGGTAAAAAAAGAAAAAATTGTAACACAATTAACACGTACTTTAAAACATTTAGCACTAATTAGGGGTATATTGGTGTTTAAGCACAATAGAGTAAATCTCATCTAGCAGTGTTAAGCATTAGTGTAATTAACAAATTAAATTGAAAATAAAAAAGATGTTAGTGTAATTTTTTAAAATATAAAAGTAATTATGAAAAGATGTCAAAATAAATGGGGTTTCATTATAATTAATTTTCACAATATATAATATGTATGTAACAAAAATACGAAAGAAAAGAAAAGGGACTGAAAAGGATGAAACCGATTAATATTTGTTGAATAATTCTCTTGGTGGGATGCTGCTGGGGTCAAGGTTAACGACAAAGGTGATAAAGGCACCCAAGGTGATAAGCCATGAATATATTGCATTTCGTGATACACGCTTCCTGTAATTTTGCAAAATCTTTTAAATTTAATTTTTTACTCAGATGTGACGAGTGAGATTTTCACTCGAAAACATTTCATATTTCAATTTAAAAGATTTATTCAATTTTTTTTTTTGTTTCCACGGAAACTGACAAAGTTGATAACTTGGTATTGTCCTAACATGTGAATCTATTCATGAAACACTAAAAATATGTAAAAATCACAAAAGCCGTACATATATTTTAGTATTATATATTATTATTAAATATTATATCTATTTTAGAAATTACGTATTTACTATATTTAGATTTAAAATCTGTTGTGTTCATATGTTTGTAAACGCGATACAAATAAATTGAATTTTTTAAAATTTGTTTCTGGAATTTTACTAATCCAAATATTATTAGAACAAAAATAAACACAATTTAAAAAAAAAAATTAAATGAAAAGGTATGAAACCAATTAATGTCTCAAGGTTAACGACGAAGGTGACAAGGCAGGCAAGGTTATATATATAACTATCAGTTGGTCTTAGCTGTTATGGACAGAAGTTCAATTTCTAACGATATCTCCTAGGAGCCATTTATCGACCACCCAATTGGAATAATGCTCATTCAGATTGCCAACATATTCTTAATTGCTAAGTGAATTCCACGAAAGTACAAAGTTAAAAGATAATGACAAATTGGATGTTACGTAATTAATTTATGAGTAATTGCACAATCAATAATTTACTTGTATTTTCAATGGCGTGTAACAATATTTTTAATAATTTTAAGAAAATTAACATGTGTAACACGTGTTATACATGTATGAAAAAGTGTGAAACCAATTAATTTCTCAAGGTCAACGACCAACGTGACGAGGCAGGCAAGGTTATATATATAACTATCAGTTGGTGTTACCTGTTGTGGACAGTAGTTCAATTTCTAATGATATCTCCTAGGAGCCATTTATCGACCACACAAATGGAATAATGCTCATTCAGATTGCCAACATATTCTTAATTAATAAAGTGAATGCCACAACTGCTTATAAACTACGTAACACCCTATTTGTCATATTCTTTCAACTTAATAATTTTTTTTTCTTTTAATATATATAATAATTTAAACATTATTTTAAATTTTTTTTTTTTAACACTTATTTTTAACAATACGTATAAGAGAACCTAATCATCTCCTTTACTTTCTTCCTCATTCCATCAATCCAAACAATACAAGGTAGTCCAGGGACCATACAGCGTAAATTTGACACTTTTTAAAAGGCATTATTTTTAGGGGATCACTTTACCTAAATAGATTTTAAATATAAAAATTATTGCTTAATCAACGTCACTTTTAATAGGTCTCAAATTCTTTTTTTAAAAAAAAAGGATATTTCTACAAGATCCAATGACTAATTGATTTTTTTCCCATATTCATATCCATTGTACTACCTGATATTAATTAACCATGTCTAATTTATCTCATTCAGTTAATGCCATTCCTGGTTATTGACCCCCAAAAATAAAAAACAAAATCTAGGTTGCTGACATTAATACAATTAGGAGAGAGTACAAGCATCCCTTTATTCAATCTACCCAAACACCCTAATTAATAATAATTTAGGACACGCCAAATTAGAGTGGAATATATGGTACTATGCCATGGTACCCCACTCGTTGTCGCAGACGGCTCATGTGGCACCGGTAGGCAATTAATAAATTTGCTGAGGTAATGAAATCAATGACTTGTTTATAAGCCTTTCAATTAATACCCCTTGCTGCCAGGTTGAACTTTAGGCTTGTGGATTCCATAAAATATAATAATACGTACTTATTATACAAATAATAAATTCCACCAACTTATAGTAAACAAAAAAAGTATGAATCCATTGCAAAAGTTCATAAGCCAAACACTTGAAGGATTGAAGAAAAAAATAATTATGAGCGCAACAGATTTTAAATCTAAATATAGTAAATACGCAATTTCTAAAATAAATATAATATCTAATAATAATATATAATACAAAATATATGTAAAGTCGTTGTGATTTACCAACTTTGCCATTTTTCTTGCTTAATTAGACTTTTCAATGGGAAAAAAAAAATTTAATTGAAATTTGAAATGTGTACGAATGAAAGTCTCACACCTCACAACTGTGTAAAAAATTAAATTTAAAAGATTTTACAAAATTACAGAGAAACGTGTATGACAAAAAAGCACTAATTCAATATCTTCATGCCCAATTGAAAGGCTTACAAACAAGTTATTGAAAGCGTGCGAATCATACAACTCAACTTGAGCAATTAGTTGTAGAATATATGGATGCTTACTGTACCATACGAGCCGTCATATTCGCTAACCTAACTATGCCATGCTACCCCGTCCGTGTCATTGACGGCTCATATAACGTCATTGTGGAATTTATAGAGGGTGTATACTAATCCAAACCCTTTAGAAATTGAGAACTGTCCACAACATCTGACACCAACTGTTAGTGACGTATAGAACCCTGGCAGTGACTAATAAAATTTATTAGCTGAAGTTATATATGCCACACCAGTTTTTAGAAAAGTTTAGTATTAGGTTAAAAATAAAATTAAAAAATGCAATAAAACTACCATATTTATTTAAAAATAAGTGAAAGAAAATAAGGTAAAAATAAAATTGAGAGCTAAATTTTTAAGTGTTAGATGTTTTTAAAAACTGTTTTTTCTTTTGGCCAAAAATGAAATTAAAATATTTAGTCTTTGGCTAAACATTAGAGAAAAAAGAAAAAAAGAAAAGAAAAGAAAAAAAAAAGATAGAAGTGAAATTGGAGGTTAAATCATTATAATGTTAAACGTATAAACCTAAAATAAGGGCAAAATAATTATTCATAGAAAAAAAAAATTAACCTAAGCAAGCTGGTGGAGCTCCTCTTCATTCAGGAAAATAATGTTATAAGGCATTAAAAATACAAGTAAATTACAGATTGTGCAATTTTTCGCACAAATATATTATTTGTGATGAAAATCATAACTGTAAAACTACAACAGAGTAACTATAGCAGAGACGTTTATCTAATTATGTCAATCTTTTCAAATGATGGTTTGGATGCCCTAATACTACTCTAAAAGCAAAAGAAAGAAAAAAAAACTGTGAATTTTTTTTTTTTAAAATTAAACTGTAGAAGTGTTTGGATGCTAAGGAAAACCGAAAGATAAAAACTAGGTTACGTAAGAATATGCCAAAGATATATACTCACGTCACAATATGAAAATAAAAAAATTATAATAATTATGTCATTGTAGGAATAATAATACCCTTTCGTTACATGGGATAACATCCATATAATATAATTAATAAATTTGTTGCCATGGTACATTGGTTGTTACTGACGGCTCATATTTTAACATATTTAGTAAATTTGTGATAATTTTAAAAAATTATGATAATTAAGTATAATTACATTAAATTTTATGGATTTTAAATGAATTTTTTCCTATAATTAATAAATTTGTTGAGGTATTAAATCAATAACTTGTTTGTAAGCCCATCGATTAGTCATGAATATATTGTATTAGTGCCTTTTTTGTGATACACGTTTTCTGTAATTTTTCAAAATATTTTAAATTAATTTTTTATACAATTGTGACGTGTGATATTTTCATTCGAATACATTTCACATTCCAATTTAAAAGATATTGAGCAACTGTCCACAACATCTAACACCAGTTGATAGTCATATAGACCTTATCACCTTTTTCGTCAACCTTGACCCTAGCAGCTTCCTACACCACCAAGAGAAATATTCAACAAATATTAATTTTTTGAAGGAATTTTTCTACGAGGTCATATAGGCCTACTTAATATCCAATTAAAAAAAGCAATATTTCTACAAGTTTCAGTGACTAATTGATTTTTTTCTCTTATTGAGAGCATTTTTAAAGGGTTCTTTAAATTATTTATATTTTTTATTTTAAAAAGTAAATGATTAAAAAGACACTTTAATAGATTTTTGATATTATATATTTAAAATAAAGAATAAAGTTGACTCTCCAAATATAGAGAGCCAAATTACTTTTTTCTTCATAATAAATATATTTTTTAATTAATATTGCACAAGTTTCAACTACTTTTTATATTTAATTTTGCACATTTCATATAATATTTGTATTTTACTTAATTATAAACTAAAAAATAAAATGAATAGATCATAATTATATATTGAAAATAATAAAATAAATATTATGGTAGAGAATCTATTGGATTTATCTAATAAATTTGTCTCTTTACTTCTAAAGATGCTCTTTATTTTTTAAAAAATGTTCTTTACCATAGAGAGTAGTATTAGAGATGCTCTCATGTCCAATATACTACATGATATTAACTAACCATGTGTAATAAATAATTTATATCATTCAATTAATGCCATTCCTTGTTGTTGCCCCCCAAAAAAAAAAATGTAGGTTGCTAACATTAATACAATTAGGAGAGACTACAAATATCCATTTATTCAATCTACCCAACCACACTAATTAATAGTTATTAAGGACACGCCAAATTAGACTGGATATATCATATATGGGTGATTGGTCGAAGTCCATCAATTTCCGAAGTCCAATCTATAATGTTATTAAATAATTAAATTTGATAAATAATGTTTAGAACGCAAAGATGATTACAAAATATATTACGAAACTACTACTGGTAATCCTTTTAATTATGAGCTTGCTATATATAATTTATGGTGGTATTCCATTCCTTTGGGCCATGTTTGGTAGGCATTTAATAAGTTTGCTGAGGTAATGAAATCAATGACTTATTTATAAGCCTTTCAATTAGAACATCTCCAATGGTACTATTTAAAATAAAACGTATAATTTGTATAATAAAGAGCATCTTTATTAATATTTAAAGATAAAGAGTGAAAAAAATTATTTAAATCCAATAGACTCTTTATATTTTTGTTCTTTATTTTGATTTTTTCCATAAGCATTAATGACCAGATTTCTCTTCCACTATAAGGTTGGAATAAAAATATTATAAAAATTAATTAATAGAGCATATAAAAATAAAAATATTATAAAAATCAATTAATAGAACACATAGAAACTTGAAGCGTATTAATTAAAATCTAAATAAAGAGTGAGTTTTGGCTCTCTAGATGTGGAGAGCCTAACTGACTCTCTAATTTATTTTTTAGATATAAAGAGTCTGTTGGACTCTAATTTTATAGAATAACTCTTTAAAATAAAAAATTTTAATAATATACAGAGCCCATTGGAGATGCTCTTAGCCATGAATATATTGCATTAGTGCCCTTTTGAGATACACGTTTCTTATAATTTTGTAAAATCTTTTAAATTTAATTTTTTACACTGTTGTGACGAGCGAGATTTTCATTCGAAAACATTTCACATTCCAATTTAAAAGATCTTTTTTTTCCATGGAAAAGTAAATTAAGCAAGAAAAACTGGCAAAGTTGGTAACCTGGTATTGTCCTAGAATATGAACCTGTTCGTTAAACAGTAAAACAAATGTAAAAATCACAAAAGCCGTACATATATTTTAGTATTATATATTATTATTAGATATTATATTTATTTTAGAAATATATTTTAGTATTATATATTGATTTCATAATTTGCTTGCCTTTCAGGTTATAAGTACATGTGTTCAAAGGCTAATTTTTAACATTGAGTTCCATGACCTCAAGGTTTAGGTCAACCGATCGAGGTCTCTTTGCCGTTATTTAAGACCCCTTGCTGCCAGGTTGAACTTTAGGCTTGTGGATTCCATAAAATATAATAATACGTACTTATTATACAAATAATAAATTCCACCAACTTATAGTAAACAAAAAAGTTATGAATCCATTGCAAAAGTTCATAAGCCAAACACTTGAAGGATTGAAAGTATAAAATAATTATGAGCGCAACAGATTTTAAATCTAAATATAGTAAATACCTAATTTCTAAAATAAATATAATATCTAATAATAATATATAATACAAAATATATGTAAAGTTGTTGTTATTAATTATATTATATTAATATGGATGCTTACTTTACCATATCAGCCGTCATATTCGCTTACGTAACTGCTACCCCACCCGTGTCATTGACGGCTCATATTACGTCGTTGTTGAATTTACAGAGCGTGTAGGCTAATCCAAACCCATTAGAAATTGAGAACTGTCCGCAGCATCTGACACCAACTGGTAGTGACTAATAAAATTTATTAGTTGAAGTTATATATGCCACACCAGTTTTTAGAAAAGTTTAGTATTAGGTTAAAAATAAAATTAAAAAATGCAATAAAACTACTATATTTATTCTTTTTTAAAAAAAAAGTGAAAGAAAATAAGGTAAAAATAAAATAAAATAAAATTGAGAGCTAAATTTTTAAGAGTTAGATGTTTTTATAAAGGGTTTTTTCTTTTTGGCCAAAAATGAAATTAAAATATTCAGTCTTTGGCTAAACATTAGAGAAAAAAGAAAAAAAGAAAAGAAAAGAGAAAAACCGAAAAAGATAGAAGTGAAATTGGAGGTTAAATCATTATAATGTTAAACGTATAAACCTAAAATAAGGGCAAAATAATTATTCATAAAAAAAAAAAATTTAACCTAAGCAAGCTGGTGGAGCTTCTCTTCATTCAGGAAAATAATGTTATAAGGCATTAAAAATACAAGTAAATTACAGATTGTGCAATTTTTCGCACAAATATATTATTTGTGATGAAAATCATAACTGTAAAACTACATCAGAGTAACTATGACAGAGACGTTTTTCTAATTATGCAAATCGTTTCAAATGATGGTTTGGATGCCCTAATACTACTCTAAAAGCAAAAGAAAGAAAAAAAACCGTGAATTTTTTTTTTTTAATTAAACTGTAGAAGTGTTTGGATGCTAAGGAAAACCGAAAGATAAAAACTAGGTTACGTAAGAATATGCCAAAGATATATACTCACGTCACAATATGAAAATAAAAAAATTATAATAATTATGTCATTGTACGAATAATAATACCCTTTCATTACATGGGTAACATTCATATAATATAATTAATAAATTTGTTGACATCGTACTATGCCATGGTACTCCACTGGTTGTCACTGGCGGCTCATATGGTACCAGTAAGCATCCATATAATATAATTAAGGGCAAATATTACAAATGTTTTTTTAGATATAGGGTAATTATATTTACACATTATTAATTTTAAATTTGATAAAAAATCTATTATTTTTTCATTGTACGTTATAAATTTTAACGGTGAAAAGTTAATTATATCTTTTAATATTATTTTTTGAATCTTTTAGTATTGTTTGGTAAGTTTAATTTTTTGAACATTTTAATATATTTGATAAATTTATAATAATTTTAAAAAACTATAATAATTAAGTGTAATTATATTAAATCTTATGAGTTTTGAATGAATTTTTTCCTCTAATTAATAAGTTTGTTGGGGTATGAAATCAATAACTTGTTTGTAAAGTCATGAATATATTGTATTAGTGTCTTTTTTTGTAATTTTTCAAAATCTTTTAAATTAATTTTTTATACAATTGTGACGTGTGAGATTTTCATTCGAATACATTTGACATTCCAATTTAAAAGATATTGAGCAACTGTCCACAACATCTGACACCAGCTGATAGTCATATAGACCTTATCACCTTTTTCGTCAACCTTGACCCTAGCGGCTTCCTACACCACCAAGAGAAATATTCAACAAATATTAATTTTTTGAATGAATTTTTCTACAAGGTCATATAGGCCTAAATATCCAATTAAAAAAAGCAATATTTCTACAAGTTCCAGTGACTAATTGATTTTTTTTCTCTTATTGGGAGCATTTTAAAAGGGTTCTTTAAATTATTTATATTTTTTATTTTAAAAAGTAAATGATTAAAAAAATATTTTAATAGATTTTTTATATTATATATTTAAAATAAAGAGTAAAGTTGACTCTTCAAATATAGAGAGCCAAATTAGTTTTTTCTTCATAATAAATATATTTTTTAATTAATATTGCACAACTTTCAACTACTTTTTATATTTAATTTTGCACATTCCATATAATATTTGTATTTTACTTAATTATAAACTAAAAAATAAAATAAATAGATCATAATTATATATTGAAAATAATAAAATAAATATTATGGTAGAGAATCTATTAGATTTATCTAATAAATTTGTCTCTTTACTTCTAAAGATGCTCTTTATTTTTTTAAAAATGTTCTTTACTATAGAGAGTAGTGTTAGAGATGCTCTCATATCCAATATACTACATGATATTAACTAACCATGTGTAATAAATAATTTATATCATTCAATTAATGCCATTCCTTGTTATTGACCCCCCAAAAAAAATGTAGGTTGCTAACATTAACACAATTACGAGAGAGTACAAATATCCATTTATTCAATCTACCCAACCACACTAATTAATAGTTATTAAGGACACGCCAAATTAGACTGGATATATCATATATGGGTTATGGGTCGAACTACATCAATTTCCGAAGTCCAATCTATAATGTTATTAAATAATTAAATTTGATAAATAATGTTTAGAATGCAAAGATGATTACAAAATATATTACGAAACTACTACTGGTAATCCTTTTAATTATCAGCTTGCTATATATAATTTATGGTGGTATTCCATTCTTTGGGGCCATGTTTGGTATACAGGATTGGACAGGATTAATATTTAAACTCAGATTGGGACTGAGCTGGTTCGGACTGGAACTGGAATATTTAGTATTGTCTTGTGTTTGGTGCAGTCCTGGACAAAATTATGGATTTCTTATCCTGCATTTGGTGCACACCGAACTGGACTGACAATTTTTTTTAATATATGTATTATAAATTATATCTTTTTTATATAAATTTATATTTAAATATGAAATTTTATTTTTTGAATTTTAATTATATTTTAATTTAATTACATAATATTTTATTAAAATACTATAAATAATCTGTTTAAGATTTCATATCGCATTATAATAATAAAAAGGCTGTGTATTTAATTATGTGATTTTTTTATCCTTAACAGTCTATTCAATCTTAATGGTTTTTTAAACATACTCCAATTTTAATGTTGTAGATAATATTATAACATTATATATATTTATTCATTAAACATTACAAACAATTGTGCAAAATAAATTAAAATAACAAGTCCTATTATATATTCATCATAATAATACATAAGTCATATTACTGTTAGTAAATTATGCTACATATTAATGCAACCAATATATACATATACCAATAAATAATATACTCATACATATGGCTCCAACTGCATAACCTAATAGAAAATCATTAATACGTCCATTGTTGAAGTGGGCACACTTTTCTTGCGCTGATGATGACTCAATACGCTTCTTCAAATATCTTTCAACATATTCCAAATATGCAATTTCAGCTTCTTCAATTGTTGCATAAGATTGATATGAATTATTTTTAAAACCATTAACTGCATAACCTAATAGAATATCGTGTTTATTGGATTTGTAACTTCATTATTTAAATTGTAATTGCAGTCTTGATCCATCAAATATGCATCATCCATGATGAACTTGTAAAGAAGTAAACAGTAAAAACAAAAAGTATCCAATCTATGAATCAAGCTTATATTAATAATTAATTACATGGTACAGTAAAATCTAAACTATTAAGTAAACAAATTCTTCATAATCTACATAATTCACTCTTTAAAAACCTAAGTAAGAATAAGAGTCCTCAGAAGTTTCAGAACTAACAGGAGTTTGACAAACTTCACCCTCTACAACTTGAACAAATTGAAGCATGCAGTGGACTCCATTAGTCACATCGTATACCATTAATCCAATTCTACCTCCAACCCAACTGCCCAAATGACTTCTCACAAGATAACCAAATCTCCCAAGTCTTTGTTACCGAAGAAAGCTTCTAGCATAGGCGCCAAATAGAGTACCAGTACCTCTTATTCTATTTTGGCACAGAGGACACTATGACCTCAATATCAAATTATGCCAAGAGCAGAGGAAACAGATGGATCATTTGCACACTTTTTAGCATTTGCTTAGTCAAATAGTGTACATTCTATTTCCCCATCACAGAACAATGCCATCAAACCAGAGTAAATAGAACAAGTAACAGGAAAAGGAAAAGGAAAAGGAAAAAAAAAAAAGCACGCGCACAAAAACAACATAGAAATCAAGCTAAAGAAAGAAGCTCAATTAGTCAGATCCTAACCAATATCTATTACAGATCACATTACAACCTTCCATCAAATTAATGGGTTCACAGTACTACTGGAAAGACCAAACTTCAATCCCCATATCATAACAGTAATAAACCCCATTATTATATTTACATGCATGGAGATCTTAAAAAAAACAAAAAAAGGTCAAAAATCCAAATTCCTAAGTAAACATCAAACAGAAAACAAAATACCCGTCAAAGAAATCAAGAAGCTCAACCATCATAAGTTAATGTACTCATAAAGAAATGAAAAACAAACCTTGCGATAAGTAGTTCTATCCTCTTAAAACAATTAACAAAAACCTAATGTTTTAAAGATAATGTTAGATGACTAACATTTTAGACAATTTAGTTTCAAATTTAACGGAAACAAAATTAATAATAGTTAATATTCTTGTAAGGGAACGCTGTTAAAGTAAATAATAATGGTATTGATACCATTCTTTAGTAAAAACGACACCGTTTCAAGTCAATACGATAAGTCCAATACAAAATCAGAGTAGAACCCAAACAACCTGGGGTTTACGCCAGAGAAAGTACTTTTCCCGCCCTTGGTCTCTCCTTTATTTTTATTGTTTATATAATTATTATTATTGTTGTTGTAAATAATTTGAGATTTGAGCTCGTTGTTGCTGAGTGTTTTTATTTTTGAATTTTCTTTTAGATATTTCATCGAACAGATTGTGCTGGAAATTTCATCAAAACCTCCATTAGCTTCTGATAATAATGAAAAGAGTAATGCTATGTGCAGAAGAAGTTTTACCAATTGATGTGATAGTAATATAATATTAGTTGATAATTTAATATAATGTACCAATATATCTAATAGCTTGCGTAAAAAGTTTAGAGGACTTCCATTCTTAGTGGTATAAAAGTCAAATCCAAGAATAATCTTTAATGTCTCTGTCCAAAATACAATTAATAAATCATGTGTCTTTTTATTTTTATATTTTTTTATGTGAAATATTTTTCATCCTGCTTAACAAATCTTTTGAAAGTGGACATTTACTATAGTGTCTACTTTCACTTTTTATCTTTCAGTTTTTTTTTTTCATATTAGCTTGACAGTGTCTTTTTACAAATTGTGTTAAAGAGGTTTTTTCATGTTTTTTCTGTGTCTGTCTATTTTTTTTTACATGGCAAATTTTTTTAGCCATCCAAATAATTGCAGTTTTTTTCAAAGTATCTATCTATTTTTCTCAAGTGGAAAATTTTTTTAGCCATATAAATTTCCATTGAAGATACTCTAATAAGGAATATGTAAATATTAAATGAAAACCAATAACGTATGATGGAAAATTATAATGAAAAATGCAGTAAAATAAGAATCGGGTTCTGACCTTTACTGTGGTCCCAGTACAACAACGAACAATGTGATGCAAATTTTTGAACGGTCTTGGAAGAAAATCATGTAATTCAAAATCCTTCTCAATCTACAATGTAAATGCCTTTATTGTGAAAGAATTAATGGAAATTGTGTTCTCGAGTTTTTATTTTTCGAAGTTTGCATGCCTTTGTTACCAAGTAAGTTAACCAATTTTAACTTCTCTTACATATATTATAATATATGTAATATATAACTGCCAAATAGCAATTTGATTAGAATTTGATAACTGCTTATCATGGGTGTACACATATAGTTACCAACAGTATTGTCACATTAATTGCCAGTTTATTTATAGAAGAAGATTGGTAAAACATTTTGATGCCTATAGATTTATAGAAATATAATTTTTTTTGTGAAAAAATTTTAATGTAAGTATAATTTATTGTCAGACCTTTGTCAACCTTTTGAAATGTTAAAATTTACTTCTGTGCATTTGACTGCGTTTCCATTAACTCATATTATCTTATTTCAATTTTTCTGGTCAAATATTTATTTTAATTTTTGATAACACGGTTATTTTTTTGGCATTTGTATTTCTCTGTCTACAGACCCCTCAATTATTGGAAACTTTATACACCTCTGATCGCTAAACCAAAACAGAAAAAAAAAATTAAAAAAATTATCTTCCTTGTTCTTCCCTCTGTCACGAATTGATCATTCTGCTCTCTTTTGTTGCGTGTCTCTGCGAAAGCAGGTTAGCAACCTTTTTTAATAATTTGAATTTCTTTTAAGAAATTTGATGAGATAAAAAAAAAAAAAAAAGAATGGAAAAAGAAAAAAGAGAAGAAGATGAGAGAGAGGTGGAAACCGTTGAATCTTCATGAAAGATTGAAAACTGCGATAAATATAAAATTTAAAATTAGTTGAAAATTCTTGTTGCAAAAATATAAAATATAATCATCTATTGAAATTGACCATTCCTTCGCACATAATATATCCAAAAATTGTTACAACTTGAATATGGTGATTGAAAATAGAAAATTTTATTTTGGTATTTCAATTAATGTGAGTTATTAGTAAAGCTTTTCATACATTTTTATGCTAATAAAATAAGAACGGTGATATCAATAATCTTTGTTAGGGAATAATTAAATTATAGGTTCATTTGTCAAAAGAATAAAAAAAAATGTGATTTTTGCTTTAAAAAAAGTGATTAGGAGAAAAAAAAAGTGATTTTTGCTTTTTAAAAAGTAAAAAAAGAATATGAATATAAATTAAATCCCATTAGGAAATAAGCAATATATATTTGGAAATTTTCATTATTTTATTAAAATTTGGTGATGTAAACTCAGACACTAGGATGATTTTAATTTTTTCCCTATATTTTCCTTATTCTTTCCTTTCTAATATTTTCACTGATTTTTTGCAGCTAATTTTCCATCAATATTTTCCCCCCAAAGTTTTCAAACTTTATTTTGTGAGGACATTCTTATATTAATTATAAATTTAGGACTGATAAAAAAAATTGAAATTATATAATATCTATCATACGTAGAGTCACAGTCAGTATATTTGCTTCTATAGTCACAGTCTGAAATCTTTATCTGTTAATTAATGTACACTCTTGAATCTAGGTCACCTAGAATTATTATTTCTTTCCAAGTCAATCATTTCGATTGAAGCTCCCAACCTCTTTGAATTCCTTTTGAGACTTTGGGACAAGCATCATTCGATTAGAGTTTCGTGTTTTGATTGAAAGAATATACAGCGGAGGCTATATCATTTTTTTTTTCTATGTTTTTTTTTTTTTATCAAGAAGGACTAATACATAAAAGCAACAAAAAAAAAAAAAAAGTCCAAAAAGACTTACAGAGAGCAGCATCAGCTATAATTAAATCCAAAATACAAAAAGGAATGCTCTCGTCATAGTATTCATCCTCAAACAAACAAACACCAAAAGAAAGAGTATGTTTAGTTATTAAGTCAGCCACTTCATTACAAACTCTGCTTTGCCAGTTTAAAATCCAGTCAGAACGACCATAACGTTTCCTTAACTCCAACACCCTATAAAAAAAAATACCAGTTAGTTGGCTCCTCAACAGACTTGACAACCTTAACCACCTCCATGACATCCACTTCCCAACAAACCTGCAACCAATTTTCAGATTCAGCAAAAGAAGCTGCCCAGTTCAAGGCCTGCAAGAGATCTCCACCATAGCAGTAACAGTAACAGTAAATTTCCATCTTCTTTTCTCACCACCATAGCAGCTGCTGACCCATTTTCTATATATGCTGCGTCCACGTTAACTTTAATCCACCCCATCGAAGGAGGAATCCATCTGATAGTCTTAGACGAAGAAGAGGCTGTGTAATTATGAGGCTTGTCAACAACTTTAATGAAGGAAAATTCTTCCAGAGCAGCATTAAACCGATTAACTAGATCAAGAAGATTTAATTTCCTTTCAAAGAAGAGGGTGGAACGAGCTTGCCACACCATGTAGAACAGCGTTGCCCAGAATATTCGGATCTCAGGAACAAACCTCCTGTCCTCACCAGTTACAGAAGGTTTTAAGCACCTTTTCGCCACCCCCTGCCTTTTTCTCCTCTTGTCTTTTGACGGCTGTTTATTTTTCAGTTTTTCTCTTTTATTTTTTTTATTTTGTTTTTTTGCCTCTGCCCACGAGAACGACGTGCCGTTTTTCCTTAGCAGTGGCCAAACGGAATGTCGTGTGGCCTGCGTTTGAGAAGACGACGCCAGCAACTTCGCAGCGTAATCCGGGGCGACTCCGGCTGCCGTTGAACGTCGGACCATGGAGGTTTTGCTCGCCAGCCCCTTCCGAATCTTTTGACATATGTGGCGACGGCTGACTCGACGGAAAACACGAAGGTGCGGCGACAGCGACGGAGAAGACACAATTCGAAAATGTAGCTGCGTTGTTTTTGTCAAATGCTCAGTGTCGGATAAATTCGATTGGTTGAACTTTACTCTGTGTTTCAGCCGTGGTACGGTAAAATGTTTACAGGTGGAGAAGTTATTTGTATACTGTTTTACAAAAAAAAAAAAAAATTTTTTTGTAAAATGATAATAAGGAATTGTTTTTCATATTTTAAAAATTCGGAGACTAATGTAAATATCAATTTTATTTTTATTCATATTTATCCTATATATTTTTTTGGGAAAAATACATTAAACACCTATGAGGTTTCTAAAAAATACATTTATTTGCAGTATGTTTGATAAAATGTCACACTTCCCAAAAAGCATGTGAGATGTAGTCCAACGAAAACAAAATTAACCGTTTTATTAGGCTTAAAAATGTTGTAACTGGAATCCTGACAAACCTCAGTACACGAGGCTCTTTTTTTATTAACCAAAAAAAATAAAACTTACCAAAAGGTCATAGCAGGTCCAAAAGTTGTATATTAACCACTGAAATCTCTATTTTATCCATTTTACCCCTCATTTATTAATTAAATAATCTTAAATTTTCATTTTTATTATTATTTTTTTCTTTTTTCTTTTCTTTTCTGCAATTTGTTGGAGTCGTCGTCGGCATTCGTTGGAGCTTGTTTAATTTCTCTTAGTTTGAGTTTTATTTTTCTTTTGGGTTTTTCATGGTAGAACTCGTGTGCTGCTTGGATATAATATTTTCTACTCTAACTATCGTTCTCACTCTCAAATTATATAATAGCAGGTAAGTGAGCTCGTCAAATTTTTTTTATTTTTTTTTCATTTAATAGTATGAGAATTTTAGTTTGAATTTCATAAAGCTCGTTTGCTGTTGTGTATTGGATTTTCAATTTTCATATTTTCTTTTAGGAATTTCATTGTATAGTTTGTGTGCTTCAAATTTCTTCAATAATCAATCCATTAACTCTGACCCTTATAAGAGTCCATGCATATAACTATTTTACCTTGGCTTTTAATTTTGTCTCGTACTCCTTGCTCATCGGTCGGTTATTATTGGTGTCCGATTTTTTCATCGGTAATTTCGGTCGGTCGATTAAAAAACCGAAAAGTTTTTTTTTTTTTTTTAATCATGAAAATCAATTACAATAGATGGACAATCAATTGGTCGATTTCGGCCGGTTTTGAGACGAAGTTGCAAGAGGTTGATTGCAGAAGGATAGCCTCATTTCGACATTTAAACAAACATATAGAATGTATTATTGATTTTGTATCAAGTCCCATCTCCCAATCATCTCTTCCACCTAAGATTTCCTCTCCTTACCACCAAGCTAGAGGGTCTATTGGCGTCAATTTGCCAAAACAAAAAACGAAAAGCCCAATTCAAAAGTTTAACTCATCCATCAACCCAAATCAGATGCAATTCAATGAAGCAAAAAAGAAAAGAAAAAGAAACAAACTCACAACAGAAGGAATGGATAAACTGGATGAGCTCGCCAAAGAAATATTGTTATACAAATGTTTTCCTAGCTCACTGGGTCGCACAATATTTTTCGTGTCTATTACTTTTATAGTCAGGGTCAGGGATGTTGGTGAAGCCAAGATTTAGCATGTTGGGGTTGCAGCACGCAAGGAGACGGTGGGGGAACAATCGAACACGAATGGAGAGAGATCTGGAGAAGATTTACAAAATATAAATAACATAAATAAATTGCAAATGGAGAGGCTGGCAAAGGGTGACGGGAATGAGGGGCAGAGAGGGAGATTTAGAGAAATATATATATATGAAATACAGTTTTATTAGTCAATCGGTTTCGTGCCCCCGATTTCTGCACAAACGCCAACTGAGTTTTCTTCGGTGTCGGTCAGCCGACCAACAGCGCCGGTCATCTAATAAGCTCGGCACAGTGCGGTGCGGGTGGTCGGTTTCTTCAGTTATTCGAATGCTGTGCACACCCCTGACTTGTAATGTAAAAATTACACACTTTGTAATGGCAAAAATTAAGGTTAGATGGGCTTAAATTATCAAATTTAAACCAAATATGTGAGACTGTAAAAAATGTCTACATATTTTTTCCATCACTAGTATGTTGAGAGTTGTTAGCGTTCCAATGCTGTTTAGAGTTACTACTCATTAGTGTTTTGGTGCTGTTCATATACTTTGCTTCCTTATCCTTGCATTTCCATACATGTAGTCATAATGTGCCAGTACTCTACCTGTAAGGAATCTATTAAATCTCTTTCAAATGTCTCTAGAGATTATGTTTCCGATAATTTTGTGTAAGAAACTTATTACTTCCCAACTGTAAATAGGCTTATACAATTCGGCTATATATAATGCATTTTCTAACAAAAGCAGTGGTCAATCTTCTCTGGTTTTTAATAGCCATGGCAACAAAAGGACTTGGAGACTGTGGAGTAACAGCGAACGAGTCCATCACCATCGACGAAGACAGAATATCAGAACTACCCGATGCTCTTGTTCATTATATTTTGTCATTCCTTTTCATCACATATATTGTTCAAATGTGTCTTCTCTCCAAGCGCTGGAGACGGGTATGGGTTTCGTCTCCTTTGCTGGCAACATCTTCACAAAAAACTATTTGAGATATCGCAAGCTATATATCACAAGTTTTAAGTTATGTTCAAGCCAAAGACTTGAAGCAATAGAGGGTTGGCTAAGGTTTGTAGTAGAAAGTGAAGCGAAAGAGTTAGATCTCTGTGATGGATTCCGTCGTTCATTAACTAAACTCAGGTTGAAATGGTTGTTGCTCAAGATCCCTTTTGTTTTAAGCCTACCCAGTTTGAAAGATCTGACTTTGAAAGATCTGAAATCTGATAACGACTGATAAGTTACGTAGATCACTGAGGGTTCCTATAAAGAATCCTAAGTATCTTCAGTAAGCTAAGAGACGTGTTACCTTGCATGAGTGCATGCATGTTGCTGGTGTATGGTACCTGATCTTAAGGTTGACGTGTCACTTTGCATGTGTGTTGTTGGTGTATGTTAGTTGATCTCGAGGTTGACCTTGGTTATTGGGTTTGTGAGGTGCAGTGTTTAGTTTTGTTGAATAAGTCTTGTAGACGTTGGGTTTGTTAAGATAAGTTTTATGTGTTATTTCTTTAAAAGGTGTTAATGGGGTGAGTCTTTAGAAAAGGTTGTTAGGTGCTCTTTTATTTAAGTTCGCTTTAGTTAAATGTAAAATGCAAAGAATTATTAATAAAAAAATATGTGGTTGTCTTCATCCTGAAAAAATATCATTCTGTCATATTCGTTGTTTTACTAACTCTGATTGGGACCTAACAATTGGTATCAGAACCAAATTATTCAACTATTACGCCACTAATCTTTCTTCATCATGGCAACGAACAAGGAGAAGATAGAAAATCTAGAATCAGGAATGAACGACATGCGAGATGGTCTACAACAATTAGAGAAGGGCATGACTTATAAATTTTGTTATTTGGAATCAATTTTAACTCGTTTAACCGACGTTATACTAGCAAGCAAGGAACTAATTATGCAAGGCAGCCATGATCGTGCTAGTTCTTCTCAACCAGTTCGCAAAGAATCAGACGGAGGATGACAAATATACTCTTCAAAAATGGTTAAACTTAAATTCCCTCATTACTCCAGTAAAGATCCAACGGAGTGGCTCAACAAGGTGGATCAATTCTTTGAATTTCAAGGAACAGTGGAGACCAAAAAGTTTCATTGGCTTCCTTTCACTTGGAGGGTGAAGCTAATCAATGGTAGCAATGGCTTAATAGAAACTCCAAGGATGAAAATCGAATCATTACTTGGCGGACATTCATGGAGCAATTGTGGGCTCGATTCGGACCTACGGAGTGTGAAAACTTTGACGAGACACTTCAAGAGTTAGACAAATTGGAATCTTACAAGATTATCAAAAAGAATTTGAGAGGTTTAGAAATACAGTTCAAGGATGGACTCAAAAGGCTCTTGTGGGCACCTTCATGGGTGGTTTAAAGCCTAAAATTTCTAAGAGCATATATATGTTCAAGCCTAAGACCTTGAAGGAAGCTATTAGTCTAGCAAGAATGAAAGACGAACAATTAGTGTGTCAACCCAAGTTTGTACGTACATTGCCTATATCAAGAACCATGCTAGCCTTGCCTCAACCTGTTCGTAAGAATCCAAATTCACCAATAAAAAGGCTTTCTTGGGAGGAAATGCAAAAGACACTATAAGAAAATCGGTTTCAGTCGAAATCTTTGCTATAAATTTTATTTTCATATCATAATATTAATATTTTGTGATGAATAATAATTGTGATCTAATTTAGTAGAATTAGTTACAAGTCAATGTGTAACTAATTTTCGTAATAAAAACTTAAAATTCAACTTTTTTTATGATATTTAGCTATAAAATGCTTGTTACAGTTTTTTTTTTAATACCTAGAAGGCTATTGTATTTTGTTACAAAGTCTGATTTCATAATTGATAGCTGAGAAATTACTTAGCAGCGACTTATTTTGTATAGCTGGGTTTTAACAGTTAAAATATATTTCTTTACTAAATAATATTTAATAAAATATAATATTATTTTGAAAATTGCTGATTTGGCTTATATTTTATAACAGCAACAAAATCAAGTTTATTGCAAATTGATATGAAATAAAAATTAAATATTATTTTGAAACAAAACTATATTGTTTATTTATTTCAGTCCTAAATTCTTCCCTTCCCTCTCGCTCTCGTACTCGTAAAGCTGGGTGTTTGGCGGTGACTACCCAGTCCGCCTCTTCAATCCTGACCAATGAGTTTAAGAGGTTTCGCGATTTTTATTTATTTATTTTTTGTAGTCAGGATCGTGCAAGTGGTGGAATTTGAAGAATTTGTTGTTGGTGTTGAAATCTTCACTCAATCCCCAAAATTGCATAACTCGTCAGTGGGTTTTCTTAAGGAAGAAGAGCGGTCATCAAGAGGAAAGGCAGGAGGGAATACAAAACTCGGGTGCTCGGCAGTGGCTTCCCAATATTCTTCTTTAACTCCCGCCGACGAATTCAAGGGGTTTCAAAATTTATCTATTTATTTATATTTATATATAGTACTTGGGTTATGGGTAAAGTAATCACTCAATAAGTATAGAGAAAAAGCTTCAGCCTTTAAGCCTAACTTCCCCAAGATTTTGAATTGAGGTGCACTTTCAAACTATTATTTTTTATTTATTTATTTTTTTTGTGGTGGTTTCTGTTCATCACTTTCTTCACCTTCAGTTTGGTACGCACGGTAGCCCTTCTTTTTTCTTTTTCTTTTTTTTATGAAACCGTGTATTCACAATGGGTTATCTTTCAATGATAGCAGCTGTTGAGAACGGGAAAAATCGACCATTTGACTATGATTTCTCAGTCATATATGGTGTACTTGGGAGCACATTCACGTGCCTCTGATTTCTCACCATTTGACTCCCAACGTGTCTCTGAGTCTCACTTTTAGTTTCTGGGTTCCTTTCTGGGTAGGTACGTATACATACTATACTCTCAAACTACCTCACTATATATATATGTGTGTGTGTGTGTGTGTGTGTGTGTCATAGAATTCAATCACAAACCTTATCATGGTCTGGTTGATTATTAATGCAGTAATGAAGCTGCAAAGGAATCATAATTATGCAAAAATTACATATCAAAACTTTGAACCATGTTTTCTAAATTTGGAAATTAAAGTAATTTTCTTTCTATTTTGCATTTATTTTTTGACAAAGTCAACTTATATGACTTCGGTGCCGACCCATTTCATTTGGGTCTAGACTCATTTTATTTGGGTGTGGGCTCTGTGTAGCTCCATGCGTCCAATATCCATTTTGTTCAGCTTGTATTACACATTAGGTGTTTGATTAAAGTTGTCAAAAAGCTTCCCTTAAATTGAGCAAGCAACCTCCTCGCGTATACACCACTCAGATATTGCCCACTCTAGCTCTATCTATTTGTACAAGAAAAGGTGTACAAAATTAAACAACATAGTTCTCTTTGGCTCATAAGAATCAGAGAATGGGGTTGACATGCATGAAGTTTGTATAAACATTATATATGAAATAGTACTCTTTCTCTTATACAATATCTATGAAATGAAAGGTGTTTGTGTAAGAGAAATCAATGCTTAATTACAAGAGCTGATTTCATGCACACATTTATTGCATGAATATATATGTATGTATACAAAATATCTAACTCGCAAGAATCTTCTTTTGTTATGATTGTTTGGTGAGGACATGAAAAACTTATGATTTTGGTTTTGTATATCTATTATTGATTGGAGGCCTGCCCTGTTATGCTTATGGTTTCAACGGAGAAATAAAATTATTTTGGATGGAGGGGAGGTTTCAAGTAGTGTAGTACTACTGTGAGGCTTGGACTTTTCAGCTTAAAATGTGGAGCATGCATGGTGATCAGTGGGTGGCTATGCGATTTGACAGCCATGATATATAGTCAGCTGAAAAGCATCTGATATGAGCAACAAATATTATGTGATTGTGTGTTGTGTTCTCATTGGAGCACATGCGCAGCACTTTATATACACATTTTAACCATCTATTAGGGAAAAAATAGGTGAGTATAGTACTACTTATCCATGCAAATGCAGTGAAATTGTCACATCCATTCATGGAAACTCTTGTGGAAATTAATATGTGTCATGCACTCTGGTGGAAACTCTGGTGGTGCTTCTATTTACTTTCTCTAATAATCTGTTCTTTTAAGATTAACAATGAAATCCCTGCCCCTACGAATGTTATTATGTTTTTTAATTTTGACTTCTTAGTGCAGGGTTTGCAACGTTTTTGTACAGAGCATAAGATTAAGTTGTCAAAGGTATGAGATATTTGCAATTTTTACTGTTTTCTTGGATAGAGTATTTATATACCAACTTTTATTCTTCTCAAATAGTGAGATTTGTTCCTACTATGCAAGGATTCATGATGTTATTGGTCTTTCTTCAGATATATGTATTCACATGGAAAACTCGTTTAATATGTAGTAGATTTTTAAGTTTCATAGACTTGTAGCAAGCGAATAATAATACATAGATGAACCTTTAAAATTGATTTATGAATTTGTATTTCAAAATAACATAAAGTTAAAGTAATCATATTCATTATTTCATATTTCGAATCAATGGAAAGAAAATCTATCAATATAATCTTACAATTAATGTGGGAATAGTGACTAACAATGTAAAAAAAATTAAAAATGCAACTGTTTTTGGATGTATGAACCCTCTGTTATTGGATGAATGTCTTATTAGAGATGATATATATATATATTTTTTGGTAATTTATTAGAGATGGTATATTGACTATGTAATTTGTGTGTATACTCTTTATCTTCTCAACACCACCTATAAGATACAAGTAATCGAACAAATTGATGACAATCCACTTTGATTTGAAGTTCTATATATCAAATTATAGTGGAGTCATCCATTTATATTGTAGAAATTTAGTAAAATTTATTATTTCATTTGTTAGGTGGGCTGAAATAATGTTATTTAACAAATAATTCATTCACTTTTGCAGATTCTATAGCTGGAATTTGTTTTGTTGTAGTAATTAAATGGGGAGGAATGGAGATATATCTAAAAGCTAATTGCTGCACATTCTCTGCTAGACATTAAGCTGAAGGCTATTTCATTTGATATTGTGGATAAGGGAAGCTACAGTTGCTTTGCGGCATTTGTGATTAAAAAAATTGGGTATGTGGTTTTGGATTTATGGAGATTATGTTTCAGTTTTCGCATACTAGAATCACATTATTTGTGTTTCCTGTTGTTGCTTTGTTTTAAGGATGTGACATGAGAAATACTAAACCTCTCATACAAATACTTTGCTTGATATAATAAGATGAAAATCAAACAGTTTGAATGTGGCATAATTTTTATACTTAAATTTGTTAGTTTGTATTTTGATGTGATGAAGGTCGTTGGCCAATTACACTTACACATAATTTATTAATTACACTTACACATAATTTATTAGTTGATATTTTGGAAAGAATGATCAAGTTAGTAAGTACTAGTCCTTTTTGGTACATGGAGTACTTTTTAGAATATGGAGTCAAATCACTCGCACAAAAAGAGATACATATATAGATTTGCTTATTTGTATACACATATATATCCAATGGGCTGCATTGTTTGAAGAACCTTGCTGGAAATTCTGTTTATACACATGTATTGTTTGTTGTTAGTTAATGAGTATTGAAACATAGTATTTATTGGAAGTTTTGTTATGAATGCAGATCAAATATGGCATAAAAAATGAGCTTACCGTGGGTGAAGGGTTTTTAATGGTAAACAATCAGAATTTTTGGTACATTAATGGCTTGTTGTTGTTCTTGGCTTATCTGAACTTGTGTTTTGAATTAGGATGCTACTACATAGATGTGTAAATATGTAGTAGTTTAACCATATGAATGACCACTTTATAAGTAGTCATAATTATTTTGATTAGTTATAGTCCCTTTTTAAAGTTTATGAGCTACATTTACTTTAAGAAATGACTATGACTTGCTAATAGATATGGGATGTGTTTTTTAGGTACTGTCAATGGTATGGACACTAAGGATTGGTTTATTGCAATTGAATCCTTTATCCTAGTAATGAAGTATGATAGTACGTTTTAATTAATTATATGTTGTAGACTATGGAAAACATATTTTTAATGTAGAGTATATTTTGATTAATTATATGTTATTATATTTTATGAAATGCTTATAATTTTTTTAGTAATGCGCATCCACACAGCAATTAAGAATATTGTATTAACATGCAGCAAGCAAAAAAGAATTACGAATAATTATTTGGTAGCTTAATAGTTGCAGTCACGAAAATAAATTTGTAGCCGGCCAACAAGGAAGTGGAAATAAAATTGTAACACAATAGCTAAAGTGACGAAATATTAACATGCAGCTATGAAAAAAGTAATTAAGAAAATTAATTGGTAGCTACAAAGCAAGTGTAACATAATAGGAAAATTGAGAAAAACAATTTCGTTGGTTAAAACTAAAAGTGAGAAAAAACAATTGGTAGCTTAATAAGAAGAGTGACAAAAAATAAAAAGTAGCAGTAACCTAATTTATCACGAAACTATATCCGGACAATCATATAGCTACAAATATTCAGATGATGTGGGACTTATTATCCACGTCAAAGTTGTTGTAGCTACTAGCAAAGCAAATATGTTTGTGGTGATTACGTTTAGTGTCTAAATCGAAAAACAGTTAATACTGAATCAGCTACTTAATAGGTTGTTTTGTCATGAAAAACATAGTTTTCTACATATTATTTTGTAACTAAGGCCATAATATTAACTGCATGTCTCTCAGAACAAAATGTGATTCTTTAGTTATGAAATTTTTTCATCACTCTTGACATTCTACTACGGTCCCCACGAAGCTAGTCAATGCAGCGTTTTGTAACTTATTATGTTATAGTTACGAAAAAAGACATTCAGCTACATAATTTGCTTGTTGCTAAATCTCACTTTTGTTGTAGTGAGAGGAGAGACAAGGGCTCGCTTGCTCAGAACTAAAAATTCATTGTGAGCCATAAGTGCAAGGACCACGATTTTACTCCTAAAAGGTAACTCTAATGTAAATGAGCTTATTTGTGAAGGCGTAATTGAAGAATTGTATGATGATACCACCAAGGATGCAAAGAACCGGAAATTTCCTATGCGCATTGATAGGATGGTCACCAACATGAACAATGAGAGTCAAAGGACGGTTGGGTCTAAAGAAACGATTGTGTTGATCAATAATAGTTCCACCCACAACTTCATAAGCGAGAGGGTTACAAATACTTTGAAATTGCGGCCACCCTATGAATCCATTCATAGTTCTCGTGGCCAATGACAATCGACTTCAATGTCAAGGACGCATAAGAAGTAATGGTTAGTATACAAAAATAACTTTTAATCTTACATTACATTCCTTACCGCTTCTGGTTTAGATATAGTTTTGGGAGTCCAATGGCTAGAAAGGCTTGGATCTATGGTTTGTGATTGGCGAAAAATGACCATGGAGCTCCAATGGGAAAGCAAAGCAAGGAGGCTAGTGGGAATGGGCATGCAACCCATGCAAGCCACGCCATTCAAAAAGTGGCCAAAGAATATAAGCAAAGCAACATCATGTTCACTATTCTCATACAAGCTTTAGATGGAAAAAAAGTGGATAGTTTACATTCAGATTTACGGGAACTCATCAATAATTACAGAGACATATTGAGTGAGCCTACTACTTACCACTGTGCGTGAAGTAGAGCATCACATAACTTTGAAGGAGGGCGCAGAACCTGTAAATGTCAGACCATATCGATATGCCCATTTCCAGAAGGCAGATATTGAAAAACAAGTGGAGGAGATGCTTAAGATGGGATTAATTCGAAATAGCACAAGCCCATTCTCGTCACCAATTCTACTTGTCAAAAAGAAGGATGGGACATGAAGATTTTGCACCGACTACAGAGCATTAAATGCAGTCATCATTAAAGATAGATTTCCTATTCCGACAATGGAAGACATGTTAGACAAATTACATGGCGCATCATTCTTCACAAAATTGGATTTGCGGGTTGGTTATCACCAAGTGAGAGTGCAACCTACAGACATTCATAAGACTGTATTCCGAACTCACAACAGACACTATGAATATTTGGTGATGCCATTTGGTTTGTCTAACGCCCTATCTACTTTTCAATCTATTATGAATGCAATATTTCAAATATTTCAACCTCATCTTAGAAAATTTATACTAGTTTTCTTTGATGATATCTTAATCTATAGCCCATCGTGGGAACTACATCTTAAACATGTTAAATAGGTCTTTGAGATATTGTGTCAACACCAATTTTTTGTTAAAGAAAGCAAATGTGCTTTTGGACAACGAGAGTTGGAGTATCTAGGTCACATAGTTACTCAACATGGAGTTAAAGTGGATCAGAAGAAAATAGAGGCAATATTGAATTTGGCCACTCCCACGAATATAACTGAGTTTCGGGGGTTTCTTGGGTTGACAGGGTATTATAGGAAGTTTGTTAAATCTTATGGCCTTATTGCTTGTCTCTTGACCAATTTATTGAAAAAGTGAAAATTCAAATGGGATGGAAAAGTAGAGCAAGCCTTTCAGAATCTCAAGTCAGCCATGACTTCCAACCCTACTCTAGTAATGCCAAACTTGAGGAACTATTTACTATTGAAACTAATGCATCAAGGGTTGGCATAGAGTGGTGCTTACTCAAAATCACAAATCGATTGCTTTTATGAGCAAGGCTCTAGGAATTACAAAGCAGTCTTGGTCAACATATGCCAAAGAGATGTTAGCAATTTTGGAAGCCATTCGCATGTGGCGCAATGTATTTGTTGGGTAAAAATTTTATATTCAGACTGATCAAAATAGTCTCAAACATCCGGAGCAATGAATAATCACGAGCAAATAAATAAAGAGGTTGCAAAACTACCGGGTATACCTATGAAATATTTTATCATCCAGCAGTAGACAATTCGGACGGTGACGACTTTCAAGGGGAACCCAGGAGTCCCATCCTCAATCAATTGTTTGTGCCCAACATTTCATTATGGGTCGAAATTAAATGGGCTTCAAAATGTCAGCCTTATATAGGATAGCATAACTTGCTAAAGCAAATCCAGGAGCCCAATATACGCTATGCGGGTGGTCTAGTGTTATATAAGAATGTGGTTGTAGTTCCACCAAATTCATCAATAGTAAATCAATTACTACATGAATTCCATGATACTAAGATTGGTAGACACTCGGGCAACCTTTGAATGTTCAAGAGGATTTCCCAACAATTACATCGCCTTTGATGTTCAAAATAGTACAACAATATGTGGTAGCTTGTGGATTTGTCAACGTAACAAAACAGACTTTATTTCCTACAAGACTCTTACAACTGCAAGCCAATTCCTTATGCCGTATATATATATATATATATATATATATATATATATATATATATATATATATGTAGACCTCGCTTATGATATCTATTTGCATGTTTCTGCTTAAAAGAGACCGGGAGGAGAGGTAGAGAATGATCCTAACACTATCATGATAAGAGCAAATATCACAACCACCGATCCACTCATACATCACATTTTCTCATTCCTTACAAAGATTTATCTCGCTCAAAATGAATCGCCTGCCAAGTCTGGAGATGGATGTGGGGCGGTCTATTTCGACATTTCCAAGACTTGAATGGATTCCACAAGATGCCTGTGAGTCGATAAAGGTTCTTGCTTTGTGTATAATATATGTGTTCCAAAGACATCCATGAATTAATTTTGACACCTCCTTTGGTTAGATAGTTCTCGCTTCGCATGTTGCCGTAAAGAGGTTGGTTAAAAATTGTCACTCAAAATAATGTGGTGTTAGAACTCTCGTAATTAAGTATTATATTATTTACGTAAGTTTGTTCTCAATGCAACCTCAAGTACTGTCCCCAAGTTGGTGAAACGAAGTTGAAGGGCCTCTCTTCAACCTTCTTTGGAGTTGTCTTTTCGACGCTTAAGTCATCACAAAATCCTACTCAATGCCTTATTATCCAGATTTGCATATCTTTTGAAAAGATTATTTAGATGTAGATTTCTCTCGTTAGTAAGACACTTGAATATCTCTCTAACATTACCGGTTAACTGATAAGTCCTGGATGACTTAGATTTATGAACTTCCTGGTCCTCGAGAGATTTACTTTATATTGATTTAAGTCAAAAATATTACCATCCGTAGTTGTAGCTGGAAATCTTTATGCGTTTTGACCTAATTTAGTATGCTTAAGCTTCACATGTGTTCCTAGTCACCATTCATAACCTCGCTTGAAGTCAATTTGTTGATTCTCAGACAATATGCATGAAGCCTACAATCTTATGCATATTTTTAATCATTTTACAATGTATTAGTGTATATATGCAACTTTCTTTTATCTTCATTGTTGTGGTTTTAACATTTGGAGGAAATAATGTGGGTTAATGTCAATGGGTCAAGCAACACCTAGGCCACCATTCTTGACTTTTATATATTATATTATATATATTATATATATAGTTTACGTGAGGGAATTGATAGGAGTGGGCTGAAGCTCACTATAAATACCTCCCCTTCAAGTTTTATGCATCCCATTCCATTTGAGAGCATCTCCTATTTTCTGAGAGTTTGAGAGAATCCTCCAATTGTAGAGTTTACAGAGAGAAAATTAGTTTCTCATTTGTAGTGTTATCTCCATAGTTTTGAGAGAGAGTTGTTTCTCATTTATTCAAGAGAGAGTGTCATTGTTCTCTCCTTGTATTTAAGAGGGTGTTGTAATCTCCATTCCTTATAGTGAAGTCCTCCCAAATTTGCGTGGTTTTTACCCCAATTTGTTTAGTGGGTTTTCCACGAAATATTTGTATCCATTTTATTTCAGTTTTCTCATTTCAACTTTGATTGCTAACCGCTTTGTCCCATTTATTTCCTAACAATGGTATCAGAGCTTTCGTGTTACGGTACTATTCTCACTACATCGCTAATCTGATATTTTAATCGCTTAATGATAATCGCACTATTCAACTATACCTGCATCGCTCACGATACCTGAAATAGTGCAATCCGGTTAAGTGAGAAGCGATCGTTATCAACAATGGCAACAAAGTTTGATGTTGAGAAATTCAATGGAATAACTTCTCATTGTGGAAAAAAAAGGTAAAGGCAATTTGAGAAAAGATAATTGTTCCACGCAATGGAGATCGTCCCCGCAGAGATCACCGATGATGGCAAGTGGCAAGAGATGGATGGCATCGCGATTGCTAATCTGACTTAGCACTAGCCGATGGAGTGTTATCCAGTGTGGCGGAGAAAAAGACGGCAAAAGAGATATGGGATACTTTGACAAGATTGTATGAGGCCAAGTCATTACACAACAAAATCTTCTTAAAAAGAAGATTGTATACTCTTCAATGGCGGAGTCCACATCGAATCACCACATCAACACCTTAAATACTCTATTTTCGCGAACTCACATCGATGGGTTACACATAGATCCGACTTAACGCGTATGAGCTTCTACTTCAAAGTCTACCGACTCGTATGATCAACTTATCATCAACCGACGAACAACCTCGCATACCAGTTTTCGGCGCTATTGTACCGGGCAGCTTTGAAGAAGAAAGTAGGTGCAAAACAAGGAAGACAAGTGCGATAAGTTCGCAGCAAGCGGAAGCGCCGGGTGGTAAGAGGGAGATCGACCTGAACGCGGGCTCCATGGGAGTCAAAATCATGGTAGATCGAAATCAAGGAGTGTTAAGAATATCAAATGTTACAATTGTGGTAAGAAAGGGCATGTCAAGAAGGAGGTTGGCTCTCAAGAAGAGTGGAGATCCCGGTCATCAAAAGCTCAAGGAAATGTAGCAAGTACCTCGTGATGGTGAAGTTCTTTTACAACAGGCAACTATGATTGTTGAAGGCAGGAAAAGTTTCATGATGTCCTGGATTTTAGATTCTGGAGCTACATGGCATATGACCTCTAGAAGAAAATGGTTTCACAACTATGAGTCTATCTCGGGAGGATCTGTATTCATGGGAGATGATCATGCCTTGGAGATCGCTGGTATTGAATTATCAAGATAAAGATGCATGATGGCAGTTCGCACTATTCAAGCGGGTAATGCACATGTCAAAGGTTCGAAGAAAAATCTATTGTCTTTAGGACAAATAGATGATCTTGGATGTAAAACCCATATTGAAAATGGAATTATGAAGATTGTCAAAGGTGCGCTTGTGGTGATGAAGGCGGAAAAGATCGGTGCAAATCTATACATGCTTAAAGGAGAAACATTGGAGGAAGCTGATGTGTGTGTCGTATCGAGTAACAAAGGAGAAGAGTCAACAATGATGTGGCATCTCAAATTAGGCCACATGTCTGAACGTGGTTTAAAAATTCTCCATCAAAGGTCGCTTCCCCGACTTACAAAGGTATCTCTACCATTTTGTGAGCATTGTGTTACAAGTAAGCAGCATAGATTAAAATTTAGTAGATCCGATGCTAGAAGTAAACACATTTTAGATTTGATTCATTCTTGATGTTCGGGGAATCACGAGATATCCCTAGGAGGAGCAAAATATTTTGTGTCTTTTATTGATGATCACTCTAGGAGATTATGGGTGTATCCCATCAAGAAGAAGTCGATGTGTTTCTAGTATTCAAAAACTTCAAAGCAGTGGTGGAACTTGAACTGGGAAAAGATCGTGTCGAGGACAGATAATGGAGGAGAGTATATGCCGCGAGTTTTTGAATTTTGTAAGCAAGAAGGAATTAAGAGACGCCTACAAGTGGCATATACCCACAGCGAAGAGCTAAGGTAACGGATGAATAGAACCATCAGAAAGGATGAGAGCTATGTTGAGGACCTGGGTCAACCCAATTCATTCTCGCGTATACCATCATCACTGTTTTGTGATAAATCGTCACCATCAACAAAGAATTGAGTTGAAACACCGATGGAGATGTGGACTAAGCCGGCTTGATTACTTTAATTTACATTCATTTGATGTCCCAGTATATGTGATGTATAACACCCAAGAAAAACAAAGTTGGACCCAAATCCGTAAGGTGTATATTCTGGGTATGCTTAATGGTGTGAAGGGTATCACTGGGATCCCACTACCCACAAGGTTGTTATGTCGGGGGATGTTATTTTTGTAAGAACAACCACGTAAAGATAAAAATGATAGCATCGCCAAAGGAGAGGCTTAGAGACTACCCAGATATGTGGAAAATGATCAACAACAAGAAAATTCAGACTCTTATGAAGCGTAACTGCAGCATGAGGTACAAGAACAAGTTAGTCCGGAGGCTCTAAGTTCGCTCGCCAACTCAGCGAGAAGACCGCCAGCTTGGCACTTCTGAGTATATTATGGAAAGCAACGTTGCATAATCGTCTCTAACGGAGGATGGAGAGCCATCAACTTTCCATGAAGCTACAAATAGTTCGGATGTGTCTTTGTGGATGACAAAGAATGCAAGAGGAAATCGAGGCTTCGCACAAGAACAAGACTTGGGAATTAGTACCGTACCACATGGAAGAAAAGCTATTGGTAATAAATGGGTTTTATAAGATCGCGAGATAGCAATGATCAAGTAGAAATCCGGTATCGCACGATTGGTGGTGAAAGGCTACGCCGTAAAGAGGGCATTGATTTCAATGAGATATTTTCCCAGGTGGTTTGACTTCTACAACCGTAAGAATTGTCCTAACTATGTGTGCTACATTTGATTTACATTTGGAGCAGCTTGGATGTTAAAGCGCATTTCTTCATGGAGAGCTTGAAGAAGAAATCTACATGCTACAACCGTAAGGTTTTGCTGAAAGGCAAGGAGAACTTGGTTTGTGTGTTGAACAAATCTCCGTATGGTCTCAAACAAGTGGTGATGTTGGTACAAGAGATTTGATTCCTTCATATTAAGCCTCAAATAATACCTACCGGACTCATTTAATGCATCTACAAAAGGTTTGATGGTGATAATGATTTTATTATCTTGTTATTGTATGTGGATGACATGTTGGTAAGTGCCCCAACAAAAGATCAAATCCAAGAATTGAAGGCATTGGCTAGGGAATTTGACATGAAGGACTTGGACCGGCAAAACAAGATTCTGTGGATGCAAATTCACCGAGACAGAGATAATAGGAAGATTTGGCTTTCTCAAAAAGAATTATCTAGGAAGATCTTGCGATGCTCAACATGCAAGATTGTAAGTCAATTTCTACCCCACTTCCTATTAATTTTAAGTTATCCTCCAAGATGAATCCTAGCAAGAAGCCGAGGAGGATAGAGATGTCTTGAAATACCGTATGCATCGTTGGGAAGCCTAATGTTCGCTATGATATGTACAAGACCGTATATCGCAAGCTAAAGGGGGAGCAGCTAGTCGCTATGGCTTAATCTGGTAAAGAGCATTGGAATACCGTGGAAGAGAATTTCGAGATACATCAGAGGAACCTCGGATCGCATTATGTTATGGAGGATCGATTTAAGCTGTTGTGGTTATGTTGATTCATTTTGCGGAGATCTCACAAAAGAAAATCTACTACGGGATATGTGTTACACTTGCGCGAGGGAGTCAGAAGTCGGGTTTCAAAACTCAAACAGTTGTGGCTTTATCTACAATAAGCGTAATATATGGCGGCTACACAAGCAGGCGGGCTGTTTGGATACAAAGGTTAAAAGAGCTTCTGCACAAAGGAGAAGATCACTTTGTTTTGGACAAGCCGAGTGCCTTGACATTGCAAGGAATCCACCTTTCATTCAAGGACAAAACACATAGGAGTTCAATATCACTTTGTTCGGAGGTAGTAGAAGATGGATGCGTAGATATGCGAAAGATACACACCGCTGGAAAACCTAGCGTATGTGATGACCAAGCCAATCAACACCGCACAAGTTTATATGGTGTAGATCCTGTACCGCCTAAAGGCATACGTAGCAAGCATGGAACGCAAATTTGAGAAGAGGGAGAATTACCAATTTGACATTGTGGGAGAAATGATGGGTTAATGTCAATGGGTCGGGCTACCTAATCGAGGCCACCACTTTTGACTTTTATATATTATGAGAGATCTCCCTGACCATAGTTTCGGTGAGAGAGAGTTGTTCTCATTTATTCAAGCAGAAATTGTCTATTGTTTCCTCTCCTCTTGTATTTGCAGAGAGGAAGTGTTGTATCTCCATTCCCTATATGAAGTCCTCCCAAATTTGCCCATGGTTTTTACCCCAATTTGTTTGGGTTTTCCGCGTGAAAATATTTGTATCCATTTTATTTCCGGTTTTCTATTTCAACTTTGATTGCTAATGCTTTGTCCCATTTATTTCCTAACAATAATTTTCCCAGAAAATGCAAGGAATACAAGCTCTCCTCCATTGCCAAATTTGGAAGCATCTTAAGGTGAAGATATATAATGAGTTGAGAGAAAAATTGGAGTCGCAGGAGTCTTTGCTTTGCTGTGCACGGTGCACCTTCTTTAGAGAGTATTCAAAATAGAACATTAATTAGCATAATTGTTATTTTAAATTTGTGTTAAGCTTTCATATGGAATTGAGATTATATATGTTGGTAGTGTATATATTATACTACTAATTGGTTCTATTTTAAAATTAAGAATTGAAAGTCATTATTTGTTACTAATGAATGGTTTAGTTTAGTTATAATCGTTTATTTTTTTACAAAAATTACTCTTGGGTATTCAATTAATTAATTTAACTGTTAATTATCAGGATATTATGCTAGGGATTCTGTAAAGTTTAAATTTAGTTTATGTACATTTTTATTAAAAATAAGAATACAAAACTTTTTTTGTCCCTTTGTTCATCAGAGGGTTGAGGTTCAATTAGTAAAATATAATTTTATTGTATAAGAAACAAAAATCAAGAGTTACTTGTACAAATAATATTGAGTCTTTAAATAATTACTTTTGTTATATGTATACTTTTATTACTTAAAATAATAATAATAATAATAATAATAATAACAACAACAGTAATAATAATAATAATAATTAATTTCAAATTCAGTGAGAAGAAAAATAATTTTATATAATTTATCAAAAATATATCAAATATTATAAAAAAAAAAAGCCGTTAGAAAAATAATTTTATATAATTTAAAAAATATATATAAAAAAACAGAAGCTGCTAGAAAATAAAAAAAAGCCGTTTTATTAATTTTGTTATTCTTTCAAGAACGCGACCGCCATTTTGTGTTGTAATCATTTTCTATTTATTC